>CM076583.1:133367967-133806399 GCA_034641835.2 Pinus albicaulis | reverse complement strand
CTTCCATGCCTGGAATATGACTTTCAATCTTATGCTTGAGGACCAAGATGTCATGGACTATGTGCAGGGTAAAATCCAAGAGCCTCCATCCACTGCACCTGCCACCACTAAGTCAAAGTATAAGAAGGGGGGAATTAAAGCAAAGATGATGATCCAAGATTCTATTCATAAGAGTCTGGTATCATACATCTCTAAGCTAGGAACATCCAAGGAGATGTATGATAATTTGGTCAACATGTTCAAGGCCAGCAATGCAAATGAAGTCCTTTTCTTCAAGAACCAACTAAATAATCTAAAGAAAGGCACGGATGAATCCGTCCAATCATATTTTCTAAAGTTGATCAAAATCAGAAATAATCTTCTGGCCATTGGGGATAAAATATTTGATCAAAAAATGGTTCTCGCCGCACTTGGAGGTCTCTCCTCCGAATGGCATGTATTCAATACTACCATTCTAAATAACAATGTGATACCTCATTTTGACGAAGTACTATCGAGATGCATACAAGGAGAGACAAGGATGAAGGAATATGAAAATGAAGGTAATGTTTCTTCACTTCTCATGCTGAGAAGAAGAACAATGGTGGTCCAAGGAACAAAGGAAGAGCAAGGGCCCAAGGAAAAAAAGGGAAATGTTACACGTCACAAGACCGAATACTATGCTAGAGAAGGCCCTTTCAAGAAGGATTCTCCTAATGATGATGACAACAACAACAATCGGAGGAATGACAATAAAAGGAACAACAGGTTCAAAGGGAAGAGGAAGGCCCCCTCTGATAGAAATGGGAAACCTTTCAAAAGTTCAAGAAATTCCAGGTATGAGGAATCTAATGTTTTTGATGATAAAATAAATGAACTCATTATTGTATCTGCCCTCTCTATTGCGTCTCCACCCAACACTATGGATGTCTGTTTGATAGATAGTGGTGCCTCAAGGCACATCACTAGGTTCAAGGAAGCAATTTCTGATATGGTTGAGAAGGATGTTAATATGAAAATTATCCTTGGAGATAATACCACATATCCGGTGAAAAGGACAGGGACTGTGACCCTCCACCTATCTCAAGGTCAAGTCCTCCGCTTGCAAGATGTACTATATGTACCTGATTTAAAGAAGAACCTTGTGTCTATTTTGGCCATGGAAGACAAAGGTTTTGATGTGGCATTCATTGATGGGAAGGTGCAAATCTAGAAGAAAATTTTCAAGGAAGCTATCATGATTAGGTTTAGAGTTGATACACTCTACCAGGTTAGAGGAAGTCCACTGGGACAGATGACATGTGATACTATCTGACAGACTGAACTATGGCACCCTAGGTTTGGACACCTTCATTACAAAGTCCTTCCTGAAGTAAGGAAGGTGGTGAAGGGGATGCCTAAATTCAAGAATGATCATGAAGGTGTATGTTAGGGTTATGCCGAAGGAAAGTATACAAGGGGAACTTTCCCTTGAAGTGTCACAAAGACATTCGATGTCTTGGAATTGATACATTTTTATCTATCTGGTATGCTAACCATGACATCCTTGGGAGGATGTTCTTATTATATGGCGTTCATATATGATTTCTCTCACAAAACCTAGATATACTTCTTGAAGAAGAAGGATGAGGCTTTCATGTGGTTTCGTACCTTCAAAGCCTTGGTGTAAAACTCAAGAGGGAAGAAGATCAATATTTTGTGGACTGATAATGGCACTGAGTATGAGAAAAATGAGTTCAAGAAATTTTACAGAGAACTTGTCATTAATAGGGAGACCACAACCGTATATACTCCTGAGAAAAATGGCATTGCTGAAAGAAAGAACAAGACCACTGTGGAAATTTCCCATGCCATGTTATGTGACCAAGGTCTTCCAAAGTTTCTATGGGGAGAAACTGCAAACACTATTGCGTACATACAAAACCGATTCCCACATTCTGCTCTGGACTCAAAAACGCCCAAAGATGTTTTCTCTGGTAAGAAACCCGGTGTCTAACATTTTAGATTTTTTGGATGTCTTGTTTATTTTCATGTACCAAAGGAGAAGAGGAGAAAGCTGGATGATTTTAGGAGGAAGGGAATGTTTGTGGGCTACAACGCAAATTCGAAGGCCTATAGAGTCTATGTGACTGGCCAAATGGAAGTGGAGATATTCCATGATGTTACCTTTGACTAAGATGATTCCCTGAGGAAGTAATCAATCTTCAAAGATCTGTGGAAGATCATGAAGTAAGGTTTCGTAATCAAGGAGAACCAAAGGATGATACGATGTCTGATGTTGAAGGACCGATGGACCCTATTCATCCATCTCCTTCAATTAAGATAAAACCTTCATGGCTCAAGGACACTCTCGAGGATGCCAAGAGACATATGGCCCCATGGGAGACATTCCATCAAAGCCAGAAGCTGAATAGATACCAAGGGTATCTAGCAGCCATGAGTACAATTGCACATTCTAAGTCTGGATCTTTTAAGGAAGCCATAAAGCATCAAGTCTGGAAGGATGCTATGCACGAATAATATGAGTCCATTATGAAGAATGATGTATGGGATGTGGTTCCAGGACTAGAGAAAAGAGCAGTTCTCACCTTGAAATGCCTCTATAAGATCAAGCATGGATCTGATTGTAGTGCTGAAAATTTGAAGGCAATATTCATTCCCCGTGGCTTCTCTCAAAAGGAAGGCATAGACTATGATGATATATTTTCACCTATGGCCTGATATAACACCATCCGATCTATCATAGCCCTTGGTGCTATGCAAGGATGGAATCTTCATCAGATGGACGTGAAGACCGCATCTATGCATGGTACGATAAAGGAATAGGTGTATGTGGATCAACCTCTGGGGTTAAAAGTCAAGGACCGAGACACCTATGTTTGCAGGTTGAAGAAAGCCCTTTATGGGTTGAAGCGAGCACCCAGAGCTTGGTACAAGAGGATAGATAGCTACCTGATGAAGCTGGGCTTCACTCGTAGTAATGATAATCTGAACCTTTACTTCAAGGTTGATAGTGAAAATCCTCTCATTCTGGTGTTGTTTGTGGATGACCTCTTCCCTAAAGGTGTTAACCCTCTCATTCATCAGTGTAAGAGGGAGCTCATTGTTGAGTTCAAGATGAAGGACCTAGGACTAATGCATTACTTCCTAGGCCTGGAGGTCTGGCATAAACCTGGTGAGATTTTCCTTTCTAAAAGAAAACATATTGTGAATCTTCTCGAAAGATTTGGAATGGTGGACTGTAACTCCATGTCAACGCTCATGGAGCTCAACTTTAAGAAGTTGAGTGGAAGCGTTGTTGGGACCGTGGTAGGAAATCCTATTGAGTTTCGTCAACTTGTAGGGGCCGTGATGTTCTTAGTGAACACCCGTCTGGACATATGTTTTTCACTGAACACTTTGAGTCAACACATGGCTGATCCTCATCACATTCACTGGGTTGGTGCCAAGAATCTGTTGAGATATTTTTGGGGCACGATAAACCATGGGCTGAGATACACTATTGGGACCATGACACTCCATGACTATAATGATTTTGAATGGGTTGGAAGTGTGGTGGATCACAAGAGCACATTAGGATGTTGCTTCACACTTGGGTCTGCTTCGATATCATGGATGAGTCGTAAGAAGAAGTCAGTGGCTTTGAGCACTGCTAAGGATGAATACATTACAGCGAGTATGGCCTGTTGTGAAGTATTTTGGTTGCGAAAGCTATTCAATGAGTTGTTCGAGCATATGACAGATACCACCATGATACTTTGTGATAAACAGAGTGGGATTCAATTATTCGAGAATCTCATTTTCTACAATTGATCCAAGCATATTAATATCAGCCTGTACCACTTTATCTGAGATATGGTATAGTGAGGCACCATAACGCTCAATCATATAGGAACTGATGAAAATGTCATAGACATTCTCACAAATCCCTTGGGGAACATCAAGTTCCTAACATTCCATGAGAATCTTGGTATCGTGGAATGACCCTATGTCGATGGTCATGTTGGACGATGAGCTCTAGGAGCTCCAGAGGGCTTTGGGAATAGCTTCTCGAAGCTATAAGCAACCATAAGGCTAGGCTTACCAAACCTTGTTACTGTGCTTCTGCCCCACCATTATGATATTGATTTGGTTCACCTCTCATGATACGTGCCCTGTATGCATCCTACCCATTGAGTCCCGGACTCATGGGAAGTACCTCTCATTTGGCTAGTGAGGTGGAAAAAGCTATAGAATAGTAGCAAAGACTGATGGACAGATCAAATATTATCGTACTCTCTATGTCTAGGATGGAACGTGTCCAACCACTTGATCTAGGATCAAGTCTACTTAGGTTTCACATCTCCAACTGACTTCGGGTAAGGTAAACCTCTCGGCTATAGAGGTTTTGGCATGTGACTTTTTTGAGTCCTATATAGGTTTCAGATCTCTGGGATGAATTTGTCGCCCGAGAGTGATGTCTTTGTCACTCACCCTTTTTTTTATGAAATAAAGAAGCTAGCAAATCAAGTTATGACGGGATGACACACGATGTTTGGATGGCATAGGCGGATGGAGTTCTCCCTAGTTGAGAGGGAGTGTTAATTTTGGAAAAGTAGGTCCAAATTCCATGTTGTGATGCTCAGATGAAGATGTCAATATTTTTATTTGATTTGTCTTTCGGAGAGGTGCAAGATTGATATAAATATCATCTTGATATGATGAGCATAACATTTATTTTGAATTAAATCCACTTATGTGCAAGGTCAACAAGAATTGAAATGTAGGCTTGAAGCCCCAGCAGATGTGTCACACACCCTCAGTGATGGATATATATAGGTCAACATTGGATGTCATTTCACTCAAACTCATCACATATTCTCTCTTTGCATCTAATTGTTTCAATCATCTCTTGGAATCTCTTCTTCTCCACACGTGTGTAAATTACAGAACAGACATTTCTGTTTTGACCTAGGGTTTCACTACAAATTTGACTAGAGTTGACTTTGGTCAACACTTGGTCAAACTGACCCCAAACTTGCTCAAAATTATGATTTCTCTAGTCCACATTTATTGGCACAGAAATTGAGGTTGACCGTTGAATTTGACTAGGATGTGTTGAATTTTTGCTACTGTTGTTTTGAATTGACAGTTGACTGGGACAACATTGACTTTCGTTGACTTTGGGTTGACTGGAGTAGCCTTCTGAGAGGGTTGGGTGACACATTTGGTTGGCTGGCCATATTGAGACTTTTCTGGTTGAAGCATCCTGTTGATTGTCGCAACGCACCACAACACATATATTTTTCTAATCAAGTTAAGTGTATTTTTGACTTGTCTTATGTCGATCTATTGGTATGTTCTATCATCATTTTACTTTCTTGTTTATGTGATTGTTGTTTGATATTGGGGATAAAAGTAAAGTTTCATCAAGCATAGAACATCTACGAAAATTTACAAATGTCGATAGAAATAGTTTTAGATGAAGGAGCACAATTTACATCACATTGAACAATTGCACTTATGATGAAATTTGGAATCAAACCTTTGATGACATCCCCATATCACCCGCGGGTGAATGTTCAAGTAGAGAGCGTAAGAAAGGTATTGTAAAATACTCTTACAATTATTGTGGTCAAGCATCGCTAGAATTGGGCTCAAAGGCTTCCTAAAGCACTTTGGGAATATGGGACCACATGGAGGAATACAACAGGGTTCTCACTATATGAACTTGTGGATGGGAGATCCCCATTGTTCTAATTTAATTTGAGGTCAAAACACGCAACACGACTCCTCAAATAGGAGTGGATGTTACTGCAGCTCATAAACACTGATAAACTCAATGAGTTGGACTAGATCCGCTTGGTAGCTTGATAGAACACTACCACCTCCAAGAAGCAAAGAACTAAGTGGCATGATAAATTTATTAATAAAATGGTGTTTCAAAAAGGAAATTTTTTGTTACTCTATGATTCCGGATTCAAATATTTTCAAAGAAAGCTCTACTTAAGGTGGGCAGTTTGACATGAGGTTTACATAGTGTTTGATAATGGAAATGTTAAACTTAGAACAATATAAAATGCACATACCCATTTACTGGTAAATGGATATCCCCTCGGGTTGTATCATCATCCGACCTCTAGGGATTCCTTCATTAGATTATTTTATGATGATTCTGGTTTTGAAGTTGTTTGTGCCGAAAATTATTCATTTGCACCTCTCGTTGAATAATTATGTAATCACACACACACACACACACACACACACACACACACACACACACACAGAATAATAAATTCTACATATAAATAAATATAATAAATTTTAATGTTTTGTTGCTACTCAAGTTACAATGCTCTTTGTTTGTCACTACTTCAGTTGCAGCATATTTTCTCTTTTTCCGTTACTCTGGTGAAACGAAGTTTTTCCATTTTCCTTCATGCTAATTCAGTCGCATCATATTTTTCTTGCTTATAATTTAGTTGCAGCACCTTTTTTCCCATTCCCTTGATGTTACTCAATATGTCACACTATTTTATTTTCCCTGATGCTACTCCTGTTGCTGCATCTCAGTGATCTCGATTGCATCATCGTCGATGTCGATACTCCACTGGTGCTACAACTCCGCCGCTGCTGATACTACACTAGTGCTACTACTCTGTTGATGCTAATACTCCATTTGTGTTGATATTCTATGGATGTTGATACTCTACTAGTGTTGCTACTCCACTGATGTTGATTCTCCACTAGTGTTGATACTCCACTAATGTTGATAGTCCACTAGTGTTGATACTTTTTCGATGTTGACACTACAATAAGGTAAGTATTTAGGTATGTCCCCAAATGACTTCATGAATTTAATTGAAATTTCAATGATGACATGACCCATTAAGGCCGAGGATTTCCATACCTTATTTGGGGGGACATTATTTAATTTAACTTGATAATGATACTTTTTTTGTTACTATCATACCTCATTGAAAAAATTTAAATTTCCGACCATATCATTTATATTTCAATCATTACCCACCCATTTTAATATCTCTACCCCTATTCTTCACATATACCAACATTTATTGGAAGTTTCACTCGGTACGAATACACATTCATGCATTAAAATGTATCCATTTCTAATTTATTGGGATTATTACCATACTAATTACCACGGTTACCAATGTTTTTACCATAACCCTCTCCTCGATTCATTTACCTTATCACTATTTATGTTACTGCATGATTTCTTGGCCAACTGTCCTGGCAATGGTTGGTTGCTACTCCAAATTCTATTTCTTGGAAATTGATAATGGGTGGCTACAGGAATTTGACGAGGGGGTGATAGATGAATTCACATTAAATATAAAAGCGAATAGCTCGAGGGTCTGCGGATTGTAAAATCATGTAACTGAGGAGGTAAGTGGATTACCATGGGATGGAAAGAGGTGGTATATCAGAAGAGCAACCTTGCAATAGTTTCTAAATCTTTTTTTGCAGGTCGAGGAGATTGTAGCGAAAAAAGGAATAGGATATCATAGGAAAACTCTACCACAACCCTCAACAGATGTGGAATAATTATTAATAAAGTACATTACCTGTGATGGTCTGTTCTATGTTATTTTTAAATAACATTTCAAGATATTATCTTGTATCTGATTTGAGTAGTTTCATGTTTTAAATATCACGTTCTTTCTTTTGAAAAATTTGCAATTCATGGCTTGGTTTGCACATTTTTTGCGCCAGGAATTAGAAGTCCTTACAAATCATGGATTGGTTATAATTTAGGTAATTCACGCATTCTTAAAAACCATGTAACCTGGTCATAGTTAGTTGAATTATCATAGGAGGAAGTCACAACCATGATTCATGCAAGGTTGAAGGAATAATTTATTGGGTAGGAAACTGAACAAATTCAGGAGGAAGTAGAGAAAAGAAATGAGGAAATGAGGGAGAAACAAGATGATTTGGGAGATACACAGGAGATGGAAACAAGGAATGTTGATCGGATTGAAAGATGGGATGTCGAAGGAATGGAAACTGAAGTTACCCCTTTGTGCTCACCACTCATGGCCTCTCTCCCAAGATGAGAAAGGAAATTTTTTTCTCTCAATAGCACAACAACAAAAGGTGGCTCATCGGAATTATTTCCCCTAGTTTTAAGTTTGTAGGAGTAATTGCACAGGAGGAGGTGGCTGACACTACTCCAAGATAACCATTCTTGGTTCCATAAAAGTGGGAGAGGAGGTCTAGACCGACATTTCTCCACAAGAACTAGTGTGTGTCCTAAAACAAGTTACATAGGAGGTTGAGGTTGAGAATGTTCCACAAGAACCAGTGTTGGCCCCGAAACCAAGAGAGGAAAATGTAGTAGCTCCACAATCTGTAGAAGAATTCAATAAATTTTTTCCAGAAGAACCAACATCAATGTTGAGACAGGTGGAGGAAATTGTGCTTGACTAGGAACCTATTGAAGAGTGGGTGGCAAAGAAAATTTCTAATCGACGCCATAACCAAAATTTTTTGAAATAAAATGCTTAGTATGATTTCATTATCACTCATACTTTCCTCCTTTGCAAGTCTTAAAACATCAGTTCCTCATGTCAAGCCTTAAAAATAAGAGAAAATCTCTCAAAAGTCTCTAAAACTCTGGTATCACGCTTTCTCTTTGTCTTACCTGCGGTCCCGCACCTAATGGTCATGTCTCCTGCATACCTGACTACAATTTCTCTGTGTTAAGGGTGCGTACCCCTGTAAAATATTAAAAGGGCACAAGTAAACTAAAAAAACTCACTTTTAGTCATTTCCAGAGGCTTCTGGAAGGAATCTTCATGTATCCCAATGCCTTAAGGAGCTAACCCCTTGATGTGAGGAGTTTATCCCTTTGGAGGAGGATTATATCCCTTCATAGGTGGAACTGTAACCTCCTCTTTTGCACTATAAAAAGAGGCATAGGGCAGCCTCAAAGGGTTACTAAGGGACTAGACAATTGGAGAGTTCAAGCTTTAGTGTTATTTGAGGTAAAGTGTTGTTGGAACTTAGACTCCTTTAGCTGAGATATTATGAGGAAAGATTACATACATGTATGTATCTCGGTTGGAAGAGTGTAAGGCTTGTCAGAGTAAAGGAAATTCTTGCTTTGGACCCCGAGAAGACCTGTTCAACATCAAGGTTGAAAAGGTTGTAAGTTTCTTCTACTATTTCAAAGTTAATACAAATAAGTTTGTTTTTATCAATAAGCTGTCAATTGATTGTTTATTTTATGGATTCCTTGATCACCATAATAGATATGATTTATGAATATATGTTATGTAGGTGCTATTTGATGTTTTTATTTTTTTGATTGCAGATCTTCGAAGATAACTCTTTCTGGTGACTGAAGGATGACTACTACAAACAAGCGTTGGATCAAGGTAGGATCGTAACACCTTTGTAGCATTTACTTATAAATTGTGATATATCTAGAGAAAAATAGATTTAATTGTCTATTTGTTGCTAGACTATCTTCTTATACTAGGGAGATCAATCTTGTCCGCAAGATGAATTTATCCGGCCAATAGCAGCAGGAGGCTTTGCTGCGTTGGTTGTTATTAGGAGAATATGGTTTGAAATTGTTTATGTTTTCCCATATGTCTCTACCTCTTGTTTTTCGGTATGTTGATGTGATGTTTGTTTCCTACATGACCAACATGGTTGATGATGAGGACATTGATGTATGTAATCTACTCTATGTATCATGGATTGGAGAGAAAGTTCATAAATGGGAAGTTTCCACTTTGGGAATGAACCACTTCATCTTATGTATCTCATGTATAGAGGAGACTTTGGTCATCATTTGATTTCCAATTGGAGATTCATTAATGAGGATGGGTATCTAACTTTTTTAGTTGGAGGCCATTCTAGACAGTTTAGAGAGACAGGTTGGGAGCTGGACATGCATAACACATCGTGACAGATGGGAAGGACTTCCACATGAGGATGCCATTTGGAGGGTGGATGTTTGTTGTAGCATCCACTTTTGCAATTGCTTGAGGACAAGCAACACTTTTCTGGGGAGAACTGTAATATTCCCAAATTTTCACCTGATATTTGGAATATTAGAGTTCTTAATTTTATTAATGAATTAAGTAAATAAAAGGGTGGAGGGACCCATAATCCTCATTATGAATAAATATCCACTTTTTTGTGTGAATGTGGATTAATTAAGCCTAGATCTACATAATGAGGTAGTTGAGAAACTACTAATGTGAATGCAATTGGAGATCATGTCTCATTAATGAGATAGATTATGGAGGTTGACACAGTCAACTAAGATCTTGGAAGAGATCAAACAGAAGATCATGGAGCATTCATGATGAGATGATGGAGGAAGTTGTGCAATTAATGCACACATGATGGAGAGGGTGTACATTGCACCTAGACATGATGGATGACTTGGACAGACATTGCAGTCAAACATGGAGGATCTTGTCCACATGCACAACACAGTTTATATGAGGGTCAAGGCATGGGAAGGCTCAAACACTATATAAATAAGCTGAAGGCAAGAATGAAGACATGCTTGATATTATTGATGTTGAGGATCTGTTTAGATATGGAATTGTCATGTGACATTCCATTGCTTTCTTGGGCTGTTTAGCAAAGATTGGAAGTGTTGTTTAGCACAGGGTGTTCCTGGTCGGGAATCCCACCTCTTTGATTAAGTAGCTCCTGAAATATTATTGTAATTCATTCTACATCGGGCATTGGTGCCACTTATATTTTCCTACTTTATACAGAACATTCATATTTAGAAATTGCAGATTTCTAAAGATCAATTTGGAAGGTGGAGGTTGTCTTCAGTATTTCAGCTAGAGAACTAGTGAAGGTTTATTCTTATGACCTTGGGCTTAAATATCAGCATTCCCAGAGCTGTATATCAGATCTAGCATTAGGCCAAAAGTTATTGACCTCCAAGCAGTAGTATTTCCATCCATAATTACGTTGTTTATTTTGCAGATCCAAAGGAGGAAGGAAATTGCTATCATTTCAGCTAGTAATCCTATGAGGGATCATCGCCTCACCTTGCCATCAGCATTTCCATAAGCATGGAGTCTATTACAAAATATTTCAGCATGCATAGAGCCTCTCTTTCCCTCACAACATATTTTTTGTAGGCAGTTGTGTTGCAGCAGTTGTGATCATCATTGGAGGGTTGAGAAGCTAGATATAGAGCTTCTAACTTGTACATCTGAAGGAGGGATCAACCCTTCAAGCTTAGATATGATCTTGTGAAATATTTTAGCCATATATTTGTCAGATCTAACCTCAGATCTATAATTCCCATTAGATCAAGGATCAAATCCTAGGAGGGTGATTTTCCAAAGTTGTAGATTTGAAAAATCCTTTCTGGGTTTTCTAACGAACCCATCACTCTGGCAAGATCTTGTATCTTGGCATTGTCAGAGCTCAAAAGCTCACTATGTTTGCATTTCCTTTTGTAGCAATTCATGCATATATTTAATAGAAGGGAAAACACAATATTTTCTTCTGTAATCTCACCAGTTACAGAGTGCCACTTGCATCACCATTCTAGGGGGATTCTAGGCCTTCTCTTGGGCTAGATCTACTCATCTTTTGTACATTGTGTAACTGATTCATCTCTGTATAGTAAAATAGCTCATCTTCTCCGCAAATTTTGATGTTTTCTTGAGATTTATTGTTTACTTAGTTGCAATTCTTATATTTTGTTTAAGTATTACTGTATTCTCCCATTTGGGAATATTACACTGAGGAATTATTAAAAATTCTTCAAAATGGGAAGGAGACCTTTTCTTAGGAATACACAGACATGAAGGGAATTCAACCCGATATATGTAACCATCATATATATATATATAACAGAATATTGTTGTCCTATTCTCAGACCAGAAAGAAGAATTTGTCCATCTTTGAAAAGCATTGTTAAGGAAGAAGTACATAAGCTATTAGATATTGGATTTATTTATCCAATCTATGACATGCAATGGGTATCTCCATTGGTTATAGTCTACAATAAAAATGACAAATGGAGATTATTTTTCGATTATAGTGATTTAAACATGGAAACCCAAAAATACTGCTTTCCCTTACCCTTCATGACAAGGTTCTCAACAAATTAACTAGCAAAAAGTTATTTTCTTTCTTGGATGGATTTAGTAGATATACCCACATCCAAATAGCTGTGAAGGATTAGGATAAGATCACTTTTACTTTTCCTTGGGGAAAATTTGCATAGCGTTTCCTCCCATTTAGAATCTTTAATGCACCTGCTACCTTCCAACGGGCAATATTGGGAATCTTCTCTGATTTAGTTAATGACGGTGTTGAAATTTATATGGAAGATTTTTTTCCTTTTCGATATTCTTTTGAAGATGGTTTGGAAAACATAGAAAAAGTACTTAAATGATGTAAATAGATTCACATTTCTCTTAGCACTATGAAATGTCACATGATAATAGAATAAGGGATAGTCTTGGGACATCTACTTTAAGCTGCAGGAATACGGGTTGATCTAGCTCAGGTCATGGTAATCCAAAGTTCCCCACTCCAAAGATAGAGACAACGGTATGAAGTTTTACTAGTTATGTTGGATACTATCAGCAGTTCATAGAAATTTTTTCTAAAATAGAGTTTCGACTCTTTCAAGTATTGTCTAAATATGTAGCATCTATGTGGATTGATGCTTGCGAATTAAATTTTGTAGGGATCAAGAAATTAGTATGTGAAGCTTTGATATTGCGTTGTCCTGATTGGAAACATTCATTTCATATCTTTGTTGATGCTTCTCATACAACTGTGGGAGTAGTCTTCGGACAACATGAAGATAAAAATTTGTATGCGATCTACTATGTCATCAAGAATTTAACCCCTACTGAGATTAATTATATGTTAACTGAGAAGGAATTTTCGGTTGATATTTATACTATTAAAAATTTCCACCATTATACTACAGGATACCCTACCTTTGTGAATATATATCATTCAACTATCAAGTATCTCATGAACAAACCTATAACTCCTAGATGAATCAAAATATGGTTATTATTATTAGAGGAATATGATATCACTATTGTGGCCAAACCAAGGAAAGAAAATGTTGTAGCATATTTCTTATCTAGGCTGAACATTGATGATGAAGATATATCGATAGAAGATATTTTTCCTGATGAACATATTTTTTTTATTTCTACTCATACTCCTTGGTATGCATATGTTGCTAACTATCTTTCTGCAAGCAAGGTACCTCATTATTTGTCGTATAGGGAAAAAAAATTATTATTCAGGAAAGTTCATGTTATACATTGATAGAAGGGTACCTCTTTAAACTGGACCATGTCAACGAATTTGATGATGTGTAAGTGAGGACAAGATCTACGATGTTCTGAAAGATTCCCAAAATGATCCTTTAGGGGGACACTTTTTCGATAAATGGGCTAGTCACAAGGTTTTGTAGATGGGATACTATTGGCCCTCTATATTTTGGGATTCTAGAAGATATTTTTTGTGGTGTGAAAATTGCCAGCGAATAGGCCAGCTTGTTCAATTAGATGAAATTCCATTTCAGACTTGACTATTTCTTGATCATTTTGAGAAATGGGTTGTTGATTGTTTCGGGCCATTTAATCCTCCATCTCATCTGAAGGTCCATATCTGTGTATGTAAAGACTATGTGACGAAATGGGTGGAAGCCAAAGCTGTTTCAAAGGCCATTGAACAAACCATTTAATACTTCCTATTTGAATACTATATACTCAGTATATGACACCCATAGAAATAGTTTCAGATGGAGGAGCATAGTTTAGATCACATTGAACAATAATGATTATGAGGAAATTTGGAATCAAACATCAGGTGACATCCCCATATCACCCTCGAGCGAATGGTCAGGTAGAGAGCACAAAGGAGGTATTGGAAACTATTCTTACAAATATTGTGGTCAACCATCACAAAAATTGGGCTAAAAGGCTTCCTAAAGTACTTTGGGAATATATGACAACTGTTGGAAATACTGAGAGGCGGTGGGGGTGAATCATTATTCCTTTTAATTAGAGCATTAGTTAATCTTCAATTATTATCAGTGTTTCTACAATGATAGTAGTAAACAAAAGGAACAAAAATACACATATTTTTTAACGTGGAAACCCACTCTACCACCCTATAGAAGAATACAAGAAGAATGGACTCATGTACCCGGGAAAATGGTCCACTTTACAATGATAAAGAATGATGTAGAAGAAGAAGACAAACTAGTCCGTAACCCCAACTATAACACAACTAGCTAATGATGATCCTAGACCTCCTGACACTGCTTCTTCAACTCTCGGCAGATAGACACTAGTACAATTTTTACAATAATGAATTTACAACGACTCAGTATAATGATACCTTTAGAGTGACTGTATGTAGTGCTGCCCACTTGAAGACTTAATGTGATGAACTTCTTACTGTTGTTATGCACCTTGGTTGCTACTCTTATCATGCTACCCTCTACTAAACCTTGCTTTGCTTTGCTGTGCGAAAAATTTTGGTCCTTTGCAGCCCTTAACAACACATGATCTAGATTTTTCTAGCCTTCTAGGAGCTCGATATTGAATCTAGTGTATCTCTGTTATTTCAGATCCCCAATGTGTGATTTTTGGTCCTGTAGTATTCCTTTGAGTCATCTTTCCAATGCCATAGGTATGACCCAATTTGGATTCTTCGAGAGAGAGTTATGCCCAATCTCTCACAATGCCCTAATTATGGACTGTTTCAGTAGAGAAAATATTTACTGCGTGTCCCATGTCATTCTTTCTTCATTCAGCTCTGAAATTGACAGATAAAAAACTATAGTCTATTCCCTATCTACCAAATTTTATATAATTCCAATCTGATACTCAAAGAGATAGTTATGACTATTTTTCCAAGGCCACTTCTTTGAGATTAATTTCAGGAGCCTGCAAAAACATTGAATTGCACAGATCCTATCCCTGAAAATATTGTGCACCTTGATCTAAATTTTTTATAGATGCTTCCTCAGAATTTTTTCTTTACCTCATAAAATTTTCAGCTTCTGAACCTTCGTATAAAATAAATTAGAGTGAAAATTCCACGATGACCTGTTTCCGAAGGCGAAATCACTTGCATAAGGAGGATATGAGGATCACAATTTATATAAATGCTTAGGTTGAGAAGGGCTTCAAAAAGTGAACGTAGGAGGGATTTTAGGAGCTTAAAAAATGTTAATTATGACTTTTCAATGACCCATGCCACAACCCCATGGTGTTTTATCCCACTAACAGGGGGTACAAACTTCAAACATGAATATCTCTCAAAACGTGAAGAATTACGTGGCATGCCATATATCAATGGAAACATCTTGACAAGTAGAAACCATAAAAAACATTGTTGACCTAGAATATAGTAATTTGGTAGGTCAAAATTCCCATGCAATATTGGAGTAGCCCCTGGTAATTCTTGGGTTGACATCAATGACAACCGTTGATCAAAAATCTCCCCCTTTGGCATTGATTTCAACGCAAGTACTCCCCCTGCGATCATGACACCTGTTCCTACAAAATTCCCTCCCCCTTTGAAATAAATGGAAAAGGGTAGCTCCCCATGACACACGACCATCTTGCAGACCTATACACACTTCCACTCCCCCTGACACACAACCATCCTACGAACTTGTACACACTTCCACTCCCCCTTTATATTCATAATAAGGAAAATCTAATGAGAAATTGGGAGAATCCCAAGATTCTGGAGAATATATTACAATGCTTCACAAGTACTCTCACAATAATCAATGCTTCCTACCCAATCTTCATTTTTAAAGGCATGAATAATAAAATTGTTACCCTTATGATACCGTAAGCCATATTCTGTTGCTCCCTTTAGATATCGAAGAATTATTTTGATGGAAATAATATGTGATTCTTTTGGTGCTACTTGGAATCTTGCTACTTTTCCAACTGCTTGCATAGCATCTGGACGGTAGGCTGTTGCATATAGAAGACTACCAATCATAGATTTGTACAACCTTTTCTCCACATCCTTAGATGAGTCATCTATGCTCAATTTGCAACCTGTTACCATCAGAGTAAGGATGGGTTTTCATTCTTCCATTTTGAATTCTTAAGCATTTCCTTGATGTACTTGGCTTGACATATAAAAAATCCTTTCTCTTGCTGAGATATTTGAAGCCCTAAGAAGTATGCCAACTCACCAAGTAAAGACATCTCAAAATCGCTTTGCATCTTTGTAGCAAACTTATTACTTAGTCGATCATCATTGCTACCAAATATTATATCATCCTCTTTAGCTATTAGACATGCTTTATTTGTTTCATCCAAAATATATATGTCATTTGGAGCTTGAATTGCTATAGCCACAATTTCACCATACCTACCTTTCCTAATTTCACATTTTGTGGAGTTGAATAGTATTGTGTGTCCTTGATCACACATTTGTACAACACTGGGCATATTGTGATTCATGTTTTCAACCAATAGAACATTCTTGGCTAGAGCATCTTTTCTTCCAAGAGTGATGGTACCTGATCTTATAATATTTGAAGATCCATCATTTCCAAAGGACACGGTTCCATCCTTCTTCTCTTTCAGAGAAAAATTTCTTTCTATCTCCAGTAATATGTGTTGAGAAACCACTATCAACATACCACACATCTTTGTTGTTTTGAGCCTTGAGAGCGAGAGCACAATTATCAGTCTTCTTCTTCTTCCATGTTCATTCATTTTGTGGCTCTGAAGATTTTTCTGGTGGATTTTCAAGTCTACAGTCTCTGGCTATGTGTCCAAAGTTTCAGCATTTGTAATATTCAATATTATTTCTTAAATGTCCAAATATATTGATGTTTCACTGTGCCCTAGGAGGTTCATATTTGATAGATCTCCTGGAATTTTATTCATTCCTGGGGTACATGAGACATTCTACAGCTTTATGACCAAATTTTCCACATGAATAATAGTAGCCATAAAAAATATGTTGGTACCTGGATGGAAATCTTCATCAAGGAATTGTCTTCCAAGGTTGTTCTTGCAAATCTTGGCAAATGAAGTGTACATGCACGTTAGATCTCATAGGTTCATTTTATTTTGTTGTAGAAGGTCCCGATTCTTCTACTTTGTAACCAATGCCACTTCTGTTGTTGTAATATCATTGATTGTTGATCAGTTCTTCCAATGCCCTTGAGCTGTTGGCATACTTTTGGATATTTTTTCCTTTCTTCACTTCCTTACACAACGAGACTCTTTCAGCTTCTAATTCTTCCCTTTCGTGGTTGCTTTCTTCCAACTTATTTTGAAATGACTCTTCAATGCATTTGTGTTCTTCAACTTAAATTTTGAGACCTTGAACTTGTTCTTCAAGAGTATTGGAACATATCTTCTCTGCCTTGAGCTCTTTTATAGGCTTGATTTCTTCCTTCGAAAATTCTTCTATGGTCAATCCTTCTTCTTCGTTGTTTGATACCTCTTATTTATTGTGCTTGGCCATAAACAATACTCTCTCATTGTCTTCTTCTTCATTGTCATTTCCTTCATCCTATGATGCACTATCTTCTTTAGAGAGAATGTTCCTTTTGGATCCTTACTTGCTGAATTTCTTAAAGCCTTTCTTTCCTTTTGAGTTGCCATCACTTCTGTTCGAACATTTTGCTGTGAAATGCCTAACCTCACCACAGCCGAAACATATCAATGGAAGTTTACCTTTTAATTTTCCCTTACCAATTTTTAGTTTTCTCTTAAAGTAAGAATATTATTCATCTGAAAGACCTTCTCCATCATCTCCCTTTTCTTCACACTTGCATGTGCATGTCTTTTCAATTGAAGTTTGTTTTTCCTTATTGGTTTTCTTAAATGCAATGAACGCAGTTTCTAGATGTGAAGTACCCTCTTCTTCATCAAGTCTCATTTCATATGCTATGAGAACTTCATGTAATTCCTCTTTGTTGAGTTTGTCCAGATTTTCACTGCATTCTAAGACCGATAACTTTGGTTTGAATATCCCTTGTAACATTCTAAGAGTATTTCGTATAATAGTATTCTCATCAACTCGCTCTCCCAATCCTTCAAATTATTGGTTATTTCATCAATGTATTTGAATTATGAAACAATGTTGCAATCTTATTTCATTCTGAGTTGCTCAAATTTTTCTCTATACATTTGAAGCTTTGCTTCTTTGACATTTGAGTCACCTGCATATATATTCTCAAGCTTGTCCCATACATTTTTGGTGGTTTTACAACCCAACACCTTATGATACGTAGATTCAATAACTCCACTAATAATAATATATTTTATTTTGCATCATTTACCAAATTCTTCTTACCTTGTTCATCTGCGATTGATGTAAATCCATTTTGAACAGTATCCCATAATTCGTAACCTTGTGCCAAGAGATAGACCTCCATTTGTTGTGTAACCAGCTCCAAAAAGAGAAGAAAAGAGATATAAACACCTTAGAAATGAGCCACTTCGAGGGGGCAACCTCCAATACATTACATAAATGAACAATTCTTGGATGATACAATTTACAAAACCTCCTTTCTATATATAGGAGTCCATGGGGCCATAATGTAATCCTAGTGGGGCCACAATGTAATCCTAGCCGACCTAACAATAATAATTTAAGGGCACAATAATAACCATATGGGGGTTACAAGGGTACAATAATAACAATAAGGAGGTTACACTAACAGCAATAAGGGACTATACTAGTAATATAGGGACCTAACATGCCCCTCTCCTTCAAAAAAGCGTTGTCCTCAACACTTGAGTAGCTCTGGGTGCTTCTGTATAAAATTCTCATCCTCCCATGTAGAATCTTCAGTGGGTAAGTTCTTCCACTTGATGAGATACTCTGAAATTGATCGATTCCGTAATTTTCGAGTTCTTGTTTCTGTGACCGCTTCAGGTTCCAATATCATTTTTCCTTCCTCATCAAGTTCTGGCAATATTATTTGAACTGGAAGATTTTCACCTATAACCTTCTTTAAGCATGAAACATGGAAAACTGGATGTACTCGCGAAGAAGCAGGAAGCTCCAATTTGTATGCCATAGTGCCAATCTTTTGCAACACCTTGTAAGGACCATAGTATTTTGGCGATAATTTATTATCCTTCTTAGCTTGCTTGAGGGACATTTGTTTATATGGTTGTAGCCGTAAAAATAACCAATCTCCTACATCAAAACTTCTCTCGCTGCGATGTTGATCTGCCTGTTGTTTCATTCGATTTTGTGCCAAATTCAGGTTATCCTTTAAGAGTTGGAGAACTTCTTGCCGATGCTCGATGTGATCTTCGACTGCTTGAACCTTCGAATTTTCCCTTAAAGATGATGTAATCGATGGTGGATGATATCCATAAAGTGCCATAAATGGGGTCATTTTTGCTGCAGTATGGAAGGAAGTGTTATACCACCATTCAGCGAGAGGTAACCACTCGACCCATTGTGTTTGTTTATCAGATACAAAACAACGAAGATATCCTTCCAAACATTTATTTACTATCTCAGTTTGACCATCAGATTGAGGATGATAAGATGAGCTATGAGCTAATTGAGTACCCAAACAAGAAAATAACTCCGTCCAAAAATTTCCCGTAAAAATGGGATCTCTATCGCTCACAATAACCCTTGGGCTTCCATGTAGTTTTTGAATTCTATCCACAAATGTAGTAGCAACTGTACTTGCTTTAAATGGATGAGATAATGCACAAAAGTGTGCATACTTTGTAAGTCTATCAACTACCACCATGATGACATTCTTTCCTTCGGACTTAGGTAAACCTGTGATAAAATCCATTGAAATCTCCTCCCAACGTTGACTTGGAATGAATAAAGGTTGTAGAAGTCCCGGGGTCTTAATTGTCTCCACTTTATTCTGCTAGCAAACCAAACATTCCGCCACAAACTTTTGAATATCAGATTTAAGGCCATCCCAAAAAAAATCTTTCTTCACCCTGTGGTAAGTTTTTAAAAATCCTGAGTGTCCTCCTAAAGGAGAAGTGTGCAATTCCAGAAGAATCTTTTGTTTTAGTTGGGAATCCTTACAAAGATATAAGCGATATTTGTACCATAAGGAATCATTTTTCCAACTAAATGTATCAGATGTACTAGGATCTTGCTGCAACTTTTGAATGAGTGTCCACACATCTTTGTCCTTCTTCCATTCATCTCTTGCTTCGGTTATCCAATCTGGTTGGATAATAGAAATGGCACAAAGCAATGCTTCCACCTCTTCATTCTTTCTTGAGAGTGCATCTGCAACAACATTAAACTTTCCCTTTTTGTAGATTATTTCAAAGTCATAACCCAACATCTTTGTGACCCATTTTTGCTTCTCTTCTGAAGATAGTCTTTGTTCCAAAAAGTGTTTAAGACTATCATGATCAGTTTTTACCTTGAAGTGTCTTCCCATTAGGTAAGTTCGCCATTTTTTTAGTGCATGCAGTATTGCTAACATTTCCTTCTCATAAATAGGTTTCTGTAAATACTTTCCTTTGATTGGACGACTTTCAAAAGCAATGGGTCTTCCTTCCTGCATTAAAACAACACCAATTCCATTTCCTGAGGCATCACATTCCACAATAAAGGTTTTTGTGAAGTCTGGCGTAGCTAAGACCGGTGCTAGGCACATTGCCTCTTAAATGTCAAGGTGACAGTTTTCAGTGTAACAAAGTGTTATGCCACCATTCCGCGAGAGGGAACCACTTGACCCATTGTGTTTTTTTTTCAGATACAAAACAACGAAGATATCCTTCCAAAAATTTATTTACTATCTCAGTTTGACCATCAGATTGAGGATGATAAGATGAGATATGAGCTAATTGAGTACCCAAACAAGAAAATAACTTCGTCCAACAATTTCCAGTAAAAATGGGATCTCTGTCGCTCACAATAACCCTTGGGCTTCCATGTAGCTTTTGAATTCTATACATAAATGTAGTAGCAACTGTACTTGCTTTAAATGGATGAGATAATGCACAAAAGTGTGCATACTTGGTAAGTCTATCAACTACCACCATGATGACACTCTTTCCTTCGGACTTAGGTAAACCTGTGATAAAATCCATTGAAATCTCCTCCCAACGTTGACTTGGAATGGATAAAGGTTGTAGAAGTCTCGGGTCTTAATTGTTTCCACTTTATTCTGCTGGAAAACCAAACATTCCGCCACAAACTTTTGAATATCAGATTTAAGGCCATCCCAAAAAAATTATTTCTTCACCCTCTGGTAAGCTTTTAAAAATCCTGAGTGTCCTCCTAAAGGAGAAGTGTGCAATTCCATAAGAATCTTTTGTTTTAGTTGGGAATTATTACAAATATATAAGCGATCTTTGTACCATAAGGAATCATTTTTCCAACTAAATGTATCAGATGTACTAGGATCTTGCTGCAACTTTTGAATGAGTGTCGATACATCTTTGTCCTTCTTCCATTCATCTCTTGCTTCAGTTATCCAATCTGGTTGGATAATAGAAATGGCACAAAGCAATGCTTCCACCTCTTCATTCTTTCTTGAGAGTGCATCCGCAACAACATTAAGCTTTCCTTTTTTGTAGATTATTTCAAAGTCATAACCCAACATCTTTGTGACCCATTTTTGCTGCTCTTCTCAAGATAGTCTTTGTTCCAAAAAGTGTTTAAGACTATCATGATCAGTTTTTACCTTGAAGTGTCTTCCCATTAGGTAAGTTCGCCATTTCTTTAGTGCATGCAGTATTGCTAACATTTCCTTCTCATAAATAGGTTTCGGTAAATACTTTCCTTTGATTGGACGACTTTCAAAAGCAATGGGTCTTCCTTCCTGCATTAAAACAACACCAATTCCATTTCCTGAGGCATCACATTCCACAATAAAGGTTTTTGTGAAGTCTGGCGTAGCTAAGACCGGTGCTAGGCACATTGCCTCTTAAGATGTTCAAAGGCCTTAGTTGCTTCAGGAGTCCATGAAAATGCATCTTTCTTCAATAATGTTGTTAGAGGTGCTACTATTCTCCCATAATTCTTAACAAACTTGCGATAATACCCTGTTAACCCGAGAAATCCTCGCAACTACTTTATGGTCGTGGGGACTTTCCATTCCTTAATGGCTTTAATTTTGTTAGGGTCTACTTTAACACCCTCGTGAGATATAATATGACCCAGATATTCCACCTCTTGTACTCCAAAGAAACATTTGGATGCTTTTGCATATAATTGTTTCTCCCGCAATAGTTTGAGCACCCTGTCAACATGTTCAACATGATCCTTCCAAGACCTGCTGTAGATTAGTATATCATCAAAAAATACTAGCACAAATTTTCTAAGGAAGGGTTTGAAAATGGAATTCATCAACCCTTGAAATGTAGAAGGTGCATTGGTAAGGCCAAAAGGCATGACCAAAAATTCATAATGCCCCTCATGAGTTCGAAATGCTGTTTTTGGAATATCTTCAGTCTTCATTCTAATTTGATGATATCCTGAACGAAGATCCAACTTGGTAAAATAAATTGCTCCATGTAATCCATCCAATAATTCATCA
Source organism: Pinus albicaulis (assembly GCA_034641835.2). Taxonomy (NCBI): domain Eukaryota; kingdom Viridiplantae; phylum Streptophyta; class Pinopsida; order Pinales; family Pinaceae; genus Pinus; species Pinus albicaulis. The sequence goes on along the minus strand of CM076583.1, from coordinate 133,783,901 downwards.
ATCACAGGAATGGGAAATTTGTCTTTAATGGTGAGCTTATTGAGCTCCCTATAATCCGGACACATTCGCCATGATCCATCCTTCGTGTGTACCAATACTACAGGAGCAGAGAAAGAACTTTGACTAGGTTGAATTATACCCGCCTCTAACATTTCTGCAACCATACGTTCAATTTCGCTCTTTTGGAAGTAAGGATATCTATAAGGCCTGATGTTTGGAGGAACACTTCCTGGAATCAAATGAATAGCATGATCATGATCACGAATGGGTGGGAGTCCTTTGGGAGTTTCAAACACCTTGGAATGATTGTCCAAGACTTGTTGGAGATCTGCAGAAATAGATGATTTTGATGTCGGAACTTCTAGTGAGCATAATTGTGCAATTACGCCTCGTTGTTATTTCTTTAGAAGTTTTGTCATGAAATTAGAGCTTATTATCCTTCCTGGCTTTCCTTCAATACCCTGTAATTCGACTTCCTTTCCTTCTGAAAAAAATTTCAAGAAAAGTTCTTGAAAATTAAAAGCTACCGTCCCCAAAGATTGTAACCATTGTACTCCTAGTACAACATCAGCACCTCCCATAGGAATGGCAAGCATTGGACTAGTCAATACATATTCCCCCATGGTTAGCTTGATATTATGGCAATTTCCAGAGCAATTTATAGTTCCTCCATTTGCAACCATCACTTGACATTCTGGTGCTGGGTATAGGAAACAATTTAATTCCTTGGCTACCTTACAATGAATAAAATTATGGGTGCTACCTGAATCAATCAACACTATTACCTTTTTCTTCTTGATTTGTCCTTCTATCTTGAGAGTTTGAGGAGTGGTAATTCCTGCCGGTGCATTACACGATATGGTCGGATTCATTTCTTCCTCTTCTAGGGTTGGTTCCTGGTGTATATCCTCTTCTTGTTCATTTTCTTCTTCCTCTTCACAATCTATGTAAATAATTTCTTCTCAGCACACTTATGACCTTTAGTGTATTTGCTATCAAAATTTTAGCAAAGCCCTTTTTCTCTTTTTTCTTCCAATTTTTGTGGTGTCAACCTTGTCGGTTGTGGAAATCTAGGTGTAGTAACACTTCCTTCTTTATATAATTGAGTGGTAGGCTTCCTTGTCGCCATAATTTTACATTCAACTTTTCTTGCCAACCCGAATGCCTTCTCCAATGAATCGGGTTCCAAAACGCGAACTTCATGTTGGATGTTATCCTTTAAAGTGCCTATGAAGAGATCAATCCTGTGTTCCTCTGGAATATCAGTTACCCTTATATTCAATTTTTGGAAGTCCTCAATGTTTTGCCCCACTAAACCCTTTTGTTTGAGATTTATCAATTGGCTAAAGAAGGTGTTGCTCTTTGTATCCTCATAATGTGCTATCATTTCCTCCGTAAAAATTGACCAAGTGAAATTTTTTTTACGGGAGCAAAGCCATCGATACCATACAAATGTATTGTGTTCTAAATGTAAAGTTGCAATGCGTACCTTTTGTGTGTTTTGCACATTATGGAGATCAAAATATTGCTCCATCTGTAGTATCCATGTTACAGGACCCTTTCCATCAAACTTCCTCATATCCATTTTTGGAATATGGTGGTTCTTCCCACCAACATTAGTGTTTATGAAATGACGATTAACATTTATTTTGTTCTCATCATGAGGTTCTTCTACTATCTTTTCACCATTAGGAAACATTTCTTGTATCAACTTTGTCAAATCTTCGATGTTTGATTTTAGATCATCCATCTTAGCTTCCATGCCAGCTTCCACGCCATCCATCTTAGCTTCCACGCCATCCATCTTAGCTTCCACGCCTTTCTTCAAACCGTCCATCTTCACTTCCACGCCATCCATCTTAGCTTCCATGCATTTCTTCAAACCGTCCATCTTCACTTCCACGCCTTTCTTCAAAACTTCCATTTCATTTTTTGTTGCTCTTTGCAAGAGTGAAATTTGTTGCACTTGCTCTTGTAATTTTGATAGATCATGTTGCAATTCTTCATCTTCATGAGTCATAGTAGAGCCTTCTGAAGGCTTAATGGGTGTTGAATTATTTTTACGAGGCATATTTTAGAACCCAATACTGATATCTATTCTACAATATGCCCTTGGAATCAATTCAAATTGATTCTTCAAACAAGACTTATGCAATTTGGAAAAACAAATACACACCTTTTACTTGCTTTTGAGGTGCTCGATATTGAAATTGGATTATCTCTGTCAATTAAGCACTTCAATATTTGAATTTTGGTATCAACGTAGCCCTCTGAATTATCTTTTGAATGCCATAGGTCTGACCTAATTTGGATTCTCCAAGACCAAGTTGTGTCCAATCTCCCACAATGACCTAATTATGGACTGGTTCAGTAGAGCGAACTTGTACGACTTGCCACGTGTCACTGTTTCGTCCTTCGTCTCTGAAATTGATAGCCAAGAAACTACAGTCCGTGTACTTGCAACCAATTTTTATGGAACTCCAATCCGATGCCCAGAGAGAGAGTTATTGAACTTTTCCCACGATCACCTCTTTGAGATGAAATTTAGCTTCCTGAAAAAGCACTACATTCCACAGATCATATCTCCAAAAATATTGCGAACCAAGCTCTAAATTTTTTTGATGAATTTCCTCAGGATTTCACCTTCACACCATACAAATTTCAGATTCTGAACCTTCGTAGAAAAAAATTTATAGCGCAAATTCCACGATGACCTGTTTAGGAGCCTAAAAAAAGACCTAACTTCCACAGATCATATCTCCGAAAATATTGTGAACCAAGCTTTGAAATTTTTTAGACGATCTTCCTCAGGATTTCAGCTTCGCACCATAAAAATTTCAGCTTCTGAAACTTCGTAGAAAAAACGTTATAGCGAAAATTCCACTATGACCTGTTTGGAGCAGCGAAAACCCTAGAATCCAAACCTCTGATACCAAATGTTGTGTAACCAGCTCCAAAAATAGAAGAAAAGAGATATCAACGCCTTAGAAATAAGCCACTTCAAGGGGGAAACTTCCAATACATTACATAAATGAACAATTCTTGGATGATACAATTTACAAAACCTCCTTTCTATATATAGGAGTCCATGGGGCCATAATGTAACCCTAGTGGGCCACAATGTAATCCTAGCCGACCTAACAATAATAATTTAAGGGCACAATAATAACAAAATGGGGGTTACAAGGGTACAATAATAAAAATAAGGGGGTTACAATAACAACAATAAGGGACTATACCAGTAATATAGGGACCTAACAAGGAGTCAGCAACTCCACTTATTGAAGATCATTTTCTGAATTCATCTTGGTATGCTGATATTTTGTATGTGCTGCTTAATCTAAATGTCCCTCTTGGTATATCTAAAACAAAGGAAAGGTTTCTAAAGTTAAAAGTTGTTAATTAATGCATTTTAGATAAATTTTTATATTGGAAAAATGTTAGTGGATTATTGCTTAAATGTTTGCCTGAGAATGATGTAGATAAGATCAAGCATGAGTTCCATGAAGGAGAATGTGGAGGCCACCTCTATTGGAAAACCACTGTCAAAAAAATCCTTAGAGTTGGTTATTATTAGCCCACCCTCTTTCAAGGTATCCACAAAAAGGTCATTTCCTATCATAAATGTCAGATATTTGAAAGCAAAAGGAAATTTCTACCCTTACCTCTGCATCCAATCATTGTTGAAGCTCCTTTTCAACAATGGGGTCTCGACTTCATTGGGAAATCCATCCTTCCTCATCTGCCCAACACAAATGGATCCTCACAACTACTGATTACTTTACCAAATGGATAGAAGCCATCCCTGATAGGAATGCCATAGACTCAGTCATCATTTCTTTCCTTGAAAATCATATCTTGTCTAGATTTGGCTGTCCTAGGAAAATTATCATAGATAATGCAACTGCATTTGGATCCAAAAATATGGTTGATTTCTGTCATAAATATCATATTACATTGGGCCATTCGACAACTTATTACCCTCAAGGTAATGGGCTGGAAGAATCTTTAAACAAGAGTTTGGTAAATATAATAAAGAAGTTGTTGGAAGAGAGTAAGAAATCATGGCACAATAAGCTAGTAAATCCACTTTGGGAAAACAGGTTGACAGTAAAAAACTTAATAGGAATGTCCCCTTATCAGCTAGTTTATGGAGTAGATGCAATATTTCCAACCATTTTAGGAGTGTCAGTCATGAAGTTGATCCAAGAGGTATAGTCTGAAGAAGATGATATGATCAGAAGAATAAACCAGACTGTACAATTACAACAAACCAGAGAGGAGGTCTATAGTAGAGCACAACAAGTACAAGAAAACATCAAGAATCTATTTGATAAAAGAACAAAGGCAAGTGATTTTAAAATTGGTGACAAGGTACTAAAATGGGATTCTAGGAAGGAAGATAAGGGCAAACATGGAAAATTTGAAAATTTATGGAAATGCCCTTATCTCATTCAATCTGCTATAGGTAACAATGCATTCTTCCTTTAGAAGATGGATGGAGCAGAACTTTTTTGAGGTCATGTCAATGGAAGGATGTTCAAACATTATTATTTTTTAAATATTTGTTCAAAGCTTTAAAATTCATTATAAATAACATAGCTTGAAAGAAAAAGATGAAATACAAAAACAAGAGAAAAAGAGAAAAGAGGGCAGATGGAAAGAAAAGGTACAGCCCCATACCAAAAAGAGAAAAATCCAAAAGTGTGCAAGTCTAAATGCCACTACTATAAATGAAATTGTTATTCAGTCATATAGCCTAATGATGACTGAGTAAATTTGAATTTTGTGCTGATAGGTTAGTGTGAAGAAGATTTGCCAAATAGTGTAAGCTTGGCTTATCAGTAGAATAGATTAGGATAGAGAAAGAATGGTTCTAACAAGCTTAAAATCTGAACCAAGAAAAGAAAAGAGAAATGGCTCCAAAAATATCAAAATTTGAGCCAAAGAAAGAAAGAAGGATGCTTAGAAAATTTTAGATCTGAAGCCTTCACAATTTTGTTTTAAATTTTCTGCAAATAAAGTCTATGTGCAGCTTGTACATAATGCCATAGCCCCCATAGCAAATCAGACTGTCTAATCCTGATTTGACTGTGTTTCAAATTTCCTGTTTTAGAAAATAGAGAATAAAATCTGTCAAACATCTCAATCTTGACAAGATAGTTAGAATAGGTAGAGAATTACTGAGTTCAACTGTCTAATATGAACTCATGGAAGATATAAGGGAAGAAATATATTAGTTTACTGCTTTCAAATAAAAGAATAAAATGATGTTGAAAGGGTGTGCAAGTCCAAGTGCACCCACTGAAGAAAAATTTTAGGAGAAGTAGGATGTGTAGGTAGAAAGTTTGAAAGAAAACCATCTGATTGTGGCAAATACTGATCATATTCTAAAGCAACATGATCAAAAGAGGAAGGAAGATTGTAAAAATGCAGCAAAAAGACAAGGCACTAGTCTACTTTCCAAAGATTGGTCTCTGAGGTTCTTGACACCTCCAAGGAGCTGCCATCCCCAAGTGGAGCCACTGTTAACCATCTATAAATTCTGTTATACCTCATGGTGGTTAATTAAGTTTTTAGCTTTCAAGAAACAAAAATTTTGTGAAAATCTTGTGAGTTCTTGTAAGCCCCCTGTGTTCATTTTTGTCAAAACATCACTCCACTGAAATCTTCACTCAACCCTTCCAAGTTATCCTGCTGATTCAAGAAAAAACTATTTTCAAGCCCCTCTTCTATCATTTCACCTTCATAAAGTCCTCCAAAATCCCTCCATTTGTCAGTCATCCTCACCTATCCTAAACATTCACCTATTCCTCTAAAAACCCATTTTTACCCTTCATTTTCCCCCAAACCCCTCCAAACCTTATAAAATTCCTCTATTTGGTTTAAAGAACCCTTTTTATCCCTATCGAAACATCAAAAAAGGCTAAAAAAACCTTTTTTTTAGGCCTAAATCTGCTCCATTTGAAAATAAGGCCTTAAGCCCTCTTGGCTTATACCTTAGCCCCTTTCCTCCTCATATCACCTAGTTCCGCTACCGTGTGCTACAGACCTCAAACCCCTCTCACCCTAACCCTCGGTCCTATCCTATCCCCCACAGGACCTTATCTCCGCCCCTTCCTTAAACCCCTTTTTCATTTCTTTTCACCCTCGCTCCAATCTATCTCGTCATAAGATCTCCACCGTAGATCTTGTTGATCCGATAGCCACCGTTAAAACTCAAGTGCTAACTCTGCCCGATCAACCCTTCCACCTCCCGAAAAATTTGCTAATATCATCAACCTGGCCCACCTTCCACTGTCCTCCCACTGATCCATTTACCATCCGCCACCTGTCCTCCTCCATTCCCTATTTCCAAGCACCTTGTCCCATTGTGCTCCCTCTCCACTGTTGATTTGGATCCCCTAGACCCAACGGCCCAAAAATAATTTCATGCCCATTTCACCAAAACATTTTAATGCGCATTTTCAACACGAAAAAAGTGGTTTTGGGTTGGACACGCGTCACCATCTGTGTGGTGTCGCGTCCAAAATGGCCAATACCATTTACCGCTTAGCCATCGCACAAATACCACCTCGGTATTCCCCAAACCACCTTTTGTTTTTCACGCCAATATTCAAATCCACCCCGGTTCTAGATAACATCCTCCATGAATATCCCCTCCTCTGAAAATTCTCCAACACCCACCCCAAGCCTCTAAAGCAGTCTAAACCACGAAACGTAGGTTTTTTATCTAATTTTTTAAGTTTTTGAGCAGGTTTAATGATGGCCTAAATATTACAGGCTCTCCCACAACAACATCCAAGTTGCAAACACCCAGGATGACGATCCTCAGGGTTCCAACAAGCAAAAAGGGAGATCCAGGGTTTATTCCAGTGATTGTCAATGTTTCATGGACATTGGTTTACCAACGAAACCCTCCAGCGCAGAGAAAAGCCACCTGTACGCAATAAAACAGTGAAAAACAGTTAAGATTAAAGCACAGACAATGAATATTAAAGGTTAAAGTCAAAATTCAGAAGACCAAGGACTTAACCAAAAAATTATTGACAAGGACACAGTTTGAAGATAAATCAATTTAAATTTAAAAACAGTCAGCAAAGGAAAAAGCCGAAAATGATTAAAGAAAGACCAAAAAGCATAATCAGAGGCCTAATCATAGTTTAAAGCAGAAATTAGATAGATCAGTAAGACAGATTGCTTCGAATGCCACATCAACAGAAGAAATTACTCCTCCAAAAGATTAAAATGCCACCTGCCAGCCTATTTTCCCCTAAAGATACACAAAGTTATTACAAAATAGAGATATTTTGTAAAGACAGCTCAGAAGTTATTGCCAGCCTACCTAAAAAGCCTAAAAGTCAACAAAAAAAACTAAGTAGTTCAAAAAAGTTAATGTAATGCAGAGTTAGACTTAAATACATTTTTCCTTGGGCCTTGCATGGTCTCTAAGGTCAAAAAAATTAAACTATGTCATTTATGAACAAATAGAAACCCTTTCTTTCACTCCACCTCCTCATTTATCTATAAATACTGTATGAGGAGCTCATTGTTGTTGTTGGTTGGATTATTATTGAAGTGTAAGATAGTTGTTGAAGCTTTTGAAGAACTGTTGAGTAGTTGAAGAAGACTAGGCTGAGAAGATACATTTTGAGCTGTAAAGACCTGTTGGACTTGAAGTATGTAACTGGTTTGAACATCAATAATACAAGATGATTCATGGGATCCTGGTCTATGTTAATGGTGATGTTATTTCTCACTTTTTTTGTCTTTCCTTATGTTTTACATGCTGTTCATTATCTCTGATAAAGAACATAAAATTTAGATTAGGATTTACTGTCAAAGGTACCCTATTTCTGTTTGAAATATTTATCCTTATGTTTTCTTCTCCTAAGGTATGTTTAGAGGATTCTTAATTTCCCTCTAGGTTTATCCAGCTTGTTGTTTTTAGAAATGATTCAATAGAGTATAACCAGTGAAGAAATGTTGGTGAGCCCATGTCTTTCTGAGTACAACTGGAGATATTGTTTTTGAATGTTGTTTTCAAGGTTTGCTAAGTAGATTTAACCCAGGGAAGTCTATGGTTTTCCCTGTCTTTTGGCTAGCCTTTAACAGTTTCTTTGAAAGATCCCTTAAGAGTATGCCAAAAGCAGGCTAGATTCACAGTTTCTGTTTGATCTTAGGCTATTTTCTTTATTCTCTTATATGTTTTCTCCTTTCTGAAAGAAGTCTTAGGATTACTGAATTGTTGTCTGAAACGTGTGCTGTAATAAAAGCCTGTCCAAAGAAGTCTATGGTTTTCCCTGTCCTTTGGCTTGCTTCAAACAGTTACTTTGAAAGGATTTTCTTGTTTAGTGGAGTTGATAGATTCTTAATTGATTATTAGCTTTACTTCTTTCACAATATCTTAATGTTTCATATCACAATTCAATCTAAAAGATACTTTGATATAGATGACTTGCCCTATGGAAACCCTTGAAGAATTGTTTTGTAATTAAATCATTTTGTGACTCCATAGCCCAATGGGTTAATACTATTTCATGACCCACCTTTTCAGCTGAAACATCCTGTAATGTTCCAAAATTTTCATTAAGTTAATTGGACCATTAATTTTGCTTTCCTTTTAATAAAAAGAATAAAATGGGTAAGGTGGACCATGAAGAAGCATAATAAACACTCCTAATATGCAAAGGGTTCACCTAAGTGGCTTATTTATCATCTCCTAGTGTGAAAAGGGGAAAATACAAGAAGACTAGGTCAAGTTTGACCAAGTCAACAACGTTGCCTAAAGAGGGTAGCTTGCATGAGAAGACAGTGCAGTTTTGATAGGAGGGATATAATTGGATGAGAGAAACCCTAATGGATGGGTTACATGGAAAGGAAGCCTCTTCTTGGCATAAAGGGGGAAGGAGAGCCATTTCTCATTATGTTTGAGATTTCAATTTTGGTCTGCTCTCTCTAGTTGTTCAACTAAGATAACTGTGCTGCTTAGCACAAGGGAGATTCTCGTATAGGTGTTTCCTCTCCTTCATTGGGAAGCTTTGGAGGTCCTGTTCTTCATTCTCCTCACATCCAGGCTTGAGGCCAAGGTAACCATCTTCATCTACAATGTTTTCTAGTTGGGTAGAAACATTGAGTTGCTAGGGGTTGCAGTGAGAATTCATTACCACGCACTTCCAGAGCTAGTTTTGCAGAGGAGAAGCTCAATATTCCTCTAGGAGATCAGTGAGGAAGATCCTGGAGCTTCATTGTAGATTTTTTCATTGGGCCATGTGTTTCATCTCATTCCCGGTGTAGTTTCCTCCCCGTATTGCGTTATTTTTAGAGGGCACTTGCAGGAGGGGTTCAAACTGTGGATTGGAGGGTGTAATATTTAGTGAAGGGAGCAGCCTTCCAATTTGAAGATAATTGGAGGAGGTTTCTTCATCATTTTAAAAATTTCCATCCTTCTCCATTTTTTTATTGTTATTGAGTTGCAGCTGCTGCACTGTACTCCGACATTTTTCCAATTTGTACCTTTTGGCCAATCCCTTGGAGGATTGTTGTAGTCTTGTTTTCTGGGGTTGAGATCTTGCTCACCCACTTATTTGAGCTTTCTATTGCTATATCATTATGTGTATATCAGTTTTCAGTAATTTTCCACTATGGACTACATAGTCATAGCTTTTTGCTGGGTTGTGTAGCAGTGTACTTTCACTTCTGCATGTACATCTGTCTTAAGGTTGATCTGGCCTATATTGAGAGGTCCTTTCCTCAAGTTATTGTATATCTATTTGAAGCTGCACATAATATAATGGCTATGATATATTCTTGCACCATATGTGTTGATGTTTCACTGCTGCTACTTGTTGGAGTTCATGTATTACTATAGCTCTCATCTTTGAGCATTTTTTGAGATACCTAGGAGTGGGAGACCTGAATAACCCACCTAGGGTTATTTCTTTGACATAATATTCTGGAAGTGTAAAGTAAGAAGGGTAAATAAAGGTATCCAAATCCCCTTTCAGCTTATTTTTTAATTGGCTTCCTTATACAGTGTCCCTCTGGACCCTATTGCAGCAAATCCTGAAAAAGGGAACATTACAGTGGTATCGAAGCTTCGAACTTGGCTTAGCCTGTGAAGTTTGAATCAAAAAGATAGAAGAGGTCAAGATGATGTAGAGGATGAGATTGATCTCATCATTTTTTAGATCTAGCAAAGACCTCTCCAAGGAGGTTGGGAAGACTGAAAAAGGAGGAGAGGAAGGACCATGCACTTCCTACTCTCACCAAGGAGGAAAAATGGACATGAAAACACTTGGAATTTGAGATTCTAAGTGAGTATCTTATTGAATACCGAGAAAACCCTAGAGCCTTCCAAGAGACTCTATATTTTCCACAATGTATTCAGTAGAAAGAAGAGATAATACCCCACAGCTATGGGATGATGAAATGAAATAGATTTCTATTGTCCACATTCGATGGATCACTCACATGTGTAGCAGAGGTTTGGGTGAAGAAGCTAGAGGCTTTCTTCCTGCTACATCCTGTAATAGATAGAGAGGCTATAGAATTTGCAACGCTGCACCTTGAGGGTGAAGCAAAGACTTGGTGGTTCAGCCATTGGAGTCATGCAAGGGTTTCTACTCTTTCTAATTTTTCTCAAAGATTGATCAAAAGATTTGGTCAAAAGAGGGAGGAGCCCTTACCACCCGTTGAAGAGGCACATACTAGCACTATCATAGTGATGGAGAAGAAACCTTCATCTCCATTAATTGAGGCAGCCAACACTATTGAGGAAGGCACTCTTGCAGCAACACAAGGTTCTTCCAAAGCTCTCCAAGGTATGCCTAAGTTTTTATCTCTCATGGAGGATTGTACATCTTTACATGCTGATTGTCTAGAGAAGGAAACTTTCACTGCTCTGTGCCATCATCTTTGTACACCATTGATGTGTTGTGCACCACCGTTGAGGTTGGGGTTTAGAAAATTTTGCATGGAAGAGATTGCATTTCAATGTCCCATGAAATGCAGAGGAAAAAATCTATTTTGGGAAGATGGTAGCCCTTGTTGGGGGGATACCAATATGCAGGATGAAGGGAGACATCCACAAGGAGTTGAGTGGATGCTGATGGGAGGAAAGAGGATGGTGAGCCTATTGCAAATCTATGACATAGGGCAGCAAGAGGCAATGTTGCGTTGGCTACTCTTGAGAGAGTTTGGCCAGCATGGGACCTATTTTTTTTCACGGGATGTGAAGAAGGAAGAGGATTGGCAGGATACTTACACCATGGGGCAGAAAAGAGCATGGATGCATTATGATGAGATGGCATTCTTCTTACCACTCATTATGTCACCATCACATATTTGGTATGGTGGTATTATGGAGGAGCAACAAACATTCTTGTTTCTTAGATTGTATTTGGATGTTTTAGGAGTAAGGGGAGGCACTAGCATAGTGCAAAGGGGTTGTTCCTTGGCCTTAGATGCCCAAGAAGTACCTTATTAATGGGAGGGACTCTATATGTGTAGCAAAATCATGAGTAGAGTCTTTGACAAGATCCATGTCAAATAGTTGAGCTTTGAGATGACAGTGGCCCTACTCCACAGGCCAGCAGCGTTGTCACTTAAGAGTTGGGATTACTTGTTGAAGTGTTCCCAAGACAACTTCAAAAGTGATGTACCTTGGAGGCATGTAGGAGATGAGGATGAGGGAGTAATGGATGGAAGCATCCCTTACTATATTTTGATCTTCCTGGCTTGGGTTCACAAGTACAAGGGGAGATACCTACATGCAGCATTTATGGATTCTCCTTTCTTGCATTCTTATGCATACTATTTATTGATGGAGGATTTACCTTGGGAGGGAATCCTAATGGATGTATATCAGCATGCAGACAGATTCACAACCTGAGAGATGATGAGATGGTTGGCACAACCACTTCCCTACTCTGCTGCACTGAGGGAGAATTTTCACTTGAGCCATTTCAGCTCAAAGACCGCAGTACATGATGAGGGAGGTAACTATTTGCTTTATTTTTTTCACTCTCTTATCTTTATGAGTAGCATATCATATCAAGGAGGATCTTTCCTTCTTGCACATTATGTTTTGTTGTACTTATGGTCAATTGCAGCAATTATGATGGCCATCTTATTGGTGGATTGTGGGGGGAAGCCACAAGATTTTCGGTGTGCACCATTGGCACCAAGTTATGTTTTCATGATCTCATCTTGCAGGATAAATGTGGCAAAAAACAAGTGGCTAAAAGGACACTTGTTTCACTATATATTGAGGCAAGCCAATGATGCCCTACATTGGTTCCATGTGAGGAGCTATGTTTCACCTCCTTGCTCTCACAGATTTATGCTTCCGTATTCTGCTAGTAGAAAGTTGGACATAGGAAGCACCATTGGAGGAGTGGCACAAGATTTGAGGATGCCCATAGGGAGTATGGTTCCCCATAATTCTCACACTGCATATTTTAGAAAAACAATTAGGCCAGCCTTGATTTCCATGTTACACCTCTTGCTTTCAAATGGGAGGAGTCATTTGGAGAGCTTGAGCTCTTTGGGGAGGCACCCCATGGCTGTTGGATTTGATGGGATGGCTTGGGTCTCCCTTGAGGACCATTATGTTTTAGCCATGTATTAGCAGCAGCCCCATATGTATCATAAGGAGGGAGAGACACATTGGGAGGATGTGCCCTTTGGGGAAGAAGACCTCCATACTCTTTGCAACACCTAATCTAAGGGGAGTATGGAAGAGGATATGGTCACCATGAAAAGATATCTGTTTCTCAATGATGTGAACCATATGATTGATTGGATACCATATCATGATGACTTCCAACTCATCACATATGAGATGATTTGGGCCAGCTTGATTTACAGCGTTGGAGGAGAGATCCTTGGAGATCTAGAATTCATCTTTCCTCTTGAGGGAAACACTATTGCAGCCCAAGTTCAGCTTTCACTCCACACTTATCATAAGTGGGGAAGAGGAAAACGTGGGGTAGGCTATGAAGCCTGCCATGTTCAAATTTCCAGCCCACCTATTCTACATGAGCCCAAGGTGGAGGATGATTCCAGGAGTTTTCTAGTTGGAAGGTGACTCATTTTGCATGGTTGATTGCTTGGGGATGGAGGGTCCACATGGGGAGAATGTCTCCCAACACATTTCAGACTCCATGCCTTGGGAGGACCTCTAGACATCACTTTTCCACTCTATTGAGCACCTCACTTTTTCATGATGATAGCTTGGTAGCTAATTTACATGTTGAGGAGAAGCAATGTGGTAGATTTATTGATGAGATAGCATCCTATTTCTTGGAGGAGATCATCATACATGGATGCTACAGGAGAGGAGAAGAGGAATCAGTCTACCCTTGCACTTTCTTGAGGACAAGAAATCTTTGGGAGGGGAGGACTATAATGTTCCAAAATTTTCATTAATTTAATTGGAATATTAGTTTCGCTTTCCTTTTAATAAAAAGAATAAAATGGGTAAGGGGGCCCATGAAGAAGCATAATAAACACTTATAATATGAAAAGGGGTCACCTAAATGGCTTATTTTTCATCTTCTAGTGTGAAAAGGGGAAAATACAAGAAGACTAGGTCAAGTTTGACATATCAATAGCGTTGCCTAAAGAGGGTAGCTTGCATGAGAAGACAACACAGTTTTGATAGGAGGGATATCATTGGATGAGAGAAACCATAGTGGGTGGGGTCCATGGCAAGGAAGTCTCCTCTTGGCATAAAAGGGGGAAGGAAAGCCATTTCTCATTATGTTTGAGATTTCGATTCTGGTCTGCTCTCTCTCCAGTTGTTCAACTGAGATAGCTGTGCTGCTTAGCACAAGGGAGATTCATGTATAGGAGTTTCCTCTCCTTCATTGGGAAGATTTTGAGGTCATGTTATTCATCCTCCTCACATCCAGGCTTGAGGCCAAGGTAACCATCTTCATCTACAATGTTTTCCAGTTGGGCAGAAACATTGAGTTGCTGGGGGTTGCAGTGAGAATTCATTACCACCCACTTCCAGAGCTATTTTTGCACAAAAGAAGCTCATTATTTCTTTGGGAGATCAATGAGGAAGATCCTAGAGCTTCATTTCATATTTTGGCATTGGGCCATGTGTTTTATCTCATTCCCAACATAATCTCCTCCCCATATTGCATTATTTTCAGAGGGCACTTGCAGGAGGGGTTCACACTGTGGATTGGAGCGTGTAATCTTCAGTGAAGGGAGAAGCCTTTCACTTTGAAGATAATTGGAGGAGGGTTATTCACCATTTTCAGAATTTCCATCCTTCTCCATTTTTGTATTTTTATTGAGTTGTAGCTGCTACACTTCACTCCAGCATTTTTCCAATTTATACATTTTGGCCAATACCTTGGAGGATTGTTGTAGTCTTGTTTTCCGGGGTTGATATCTTGCTCACCCCACTTATTTGAGCTTGCTATGCTATATAATTGTGTGTATATCAGTTTTCAATCATTTCCCACTATGGAATGTGCAGTCATAGCTTGTTGCTGGGTTTTGTAGCAGTCTACTTTCACTTTTTCATGGACATCTGTCTTGAGGCTGATCTGGCCTATCTTGAGAGGTCTTTTCCTCAATTTCTTGTATGTCTATTTGCATATGAACATAATATAATGGCTACGCTCTCTTCTTGCACCATATGTGTTGATGTTTCACTTTTTCTACTTGTTGGAGTTCATGTATTACTGTAGCTCTCATCTTTGATCATTGTTTGAGATACCTAGGAGTGGGAGATCTAAATAACCCACCTAGGGTTATTTATTTGAGCTAATATTCTATAAGTGTAATGTATGAAGGGTAAACAAAGGGATCCAAATTCCATTTCAGCTTATTTTTTCATGGGCTTCCTTATACAACGTCCCTCTGGACCCTATTGCAGCAAATCCTGAAAAAGAGAGCATTACAAATCCTTAAATCTACTCTCACCTTCACCCTTCAAATGACCTCTTCAGTCAATGATATCCATCCCAACCAAAAAAAATAATTCTCTGAGCTTCATAGATATCCCTTTATCATAAACAAAGCATAAAGATATATCCTTTGAAAATACTTAATAGAGAGATCCCTCTCTAAATCCAGGAAGGCTAGGTCCTAGGATTCCAAAGTGGTTCTGATGTGGCCCCCTGCAGCATTTATTCTTGAAATTGTTGTAAATCACAAGGAGCCAAAAAAATGTTGGGATGATGCTTAGATCCAACAAGGCCAAAAGGGATAAGGATGGAAGCATGAAAAGCCTCTCTTTACTTCATGTAGCATGGGATGGAGGTGTACTTTGTGAGTTGGAGCTTTCCTCTTGTGGAAGGAACCATTTCTCTTTATGTACCTCATGTATTGTGGAGGGTGTTGGACAACTTATGGTTATCACTTGGAGCTTCATGATTGATGAGGGGTATCTAGCTGCACAATTAGATATCACTCTAGACATTCTAGAGAGGAAACTTGGGTGCTGGGCATACATAACTCATTGCAGCAAATGGGGAGACCTTCCTTGTGTGGATTCCATTTGGAGGGGGACCGATTGCTCTAGCATTTACTTTTGTAGCTGCTTGAGGACAAGCAACATTTTTCCAGGGAGGATTGTAATATTCCCAAATTTTCACATGATATTTGGAATATTAGAGTTCTTAATAAACTTAATTAATTAAGTAAATAAAAGGGTGGAGGGACCCATAATCCTCAAAGATGAATAAAATCCACTTTTTATGTGTGTATGTGGATATTCTAGATCTAGATCTAAAATCACGGAGTAGTGGAGCAGCTCCATTAATGGAGATCATGTCTCATTTATGAGATAGATTATGGGGAATGAAACAATAAAAAAAGGTCATGGGGATCTTTGATAAGGTCAACTGAGATCATAGTGCATTCAAAGAAGATCATAAAGCACTTATGACAAGATACTATAGGAAGTGATGCATTTAATGCACACATGATGGAGAGGGTGATCACCCCATTTGAACATGATGGAGGACATGGAGAAATAATGCAGTCAACCATGGAGACTTATGTCCACATGTACAGTGCATTTTTGGAGTGGGCCTAGGCTATGGAAGGCTCATATCTATATAATGAAGGTGAAGGCACAATGGAAGGCATGATTTGGATTATTCATTTCTTGATTTGTTTAGATGTAGATTTGTCTTAGGAAATTTCTATGAATTATTGAGTTGTTTAGATAATATTGCATTGTTGTTTAGTACAGGGTGTTCCCGAGTGGGAATCCCTCCTCTTTCATTGAGTAGCTCTTGGGAAAGGGTTGTAATTAATTCCTTATCAGGCATTGGTGCCATATTTAGGAGGTTGTTTCTAGCATTTAGCTAGGAAACCAGTGGAGGATTCATCCTATCACTTTTTTCTTCACATTCAGCCTTTCAGGAGTAGTAGATCTATATTCGGCATTTAGGCCATTAGGTTTTACCTCCATGCAACAGTTGTCCCTTCAAGGATTGCACGGTCCAGTCTTGTAGATCTATTAGAGGAAGGAAGTTTCTAGTATTTTAGCTAGAAATCCTACGAGGGATCATCTCCTCACATTGGATTTATTGTTTTCTTCACCCAGGAATTGATTTGACATATATAATAGTGGGCTATTGAGCCTCCCTCTCTAACAGCACATTTTTCCGATTCTGTTGTTCATCCAATATATATTTTCACTAGAGGAGATTGGAGGAGCTAGATCTTGAGCTTTTGGCCCAAGGATCTAGATAAGGGATAAACCCTTCTTGCATAGAACTGATTGTGCATCATTGCAGCCATCATATCATCGGATCTAGCTTCAGATCTACATATCCAATAGTATATATGTGAGGCCCTAAGAGGGTGGTTTTCTTAGATTGATAGATCTGAGAAACCCTTTCTGGGTTATCTTGGGAATCCATCATAGAGTCAGATCTACATTTTCAGCATCATCGGAACTCCCATTCTGCCTATATCTGACTTTCTATATTTTAGGCAGTTGCAGTCCTAGCAGTTGTAGTAGGGATAGCGCAGTTTACCGTCCAGTAGTCCAGAAGTCCAGTAGTCCCTCTTGTGGGATCATTGCAGGGTCATTCCAGGCCATCTCTCTAGCTTGAGTGTCTCATATTTTGAGCACTATTGTTCTTGATTTTTTACCTCCTATATAATAAAATGGATTAGCTATTTATGTTCATTCTGATGTGTATTTATATTTATTGTTTATTTTGTTGTAGTTCTTATATTGTGTTTCAGTATTACTGCATTCTCCCTTTTGGGATATTACACTTTGGAACATTCTACAGCTTATTACCCTCAAGGTAATGGGTTGGATGAATCCTTAAATAAGATTTTGGTGAACATAATTAAGAAGTTGCTAGAGGAAAACAATAAATCATGGCACAACAAGTTGGTACATGCACTATGGGCAGACGGGCTCACAAATAAGAAATCAATTGATATGTCACCCTATTAGCTAGTCTATGGGATGGATTCAGTCTCCCCAAAAACCTTTGGAGTGCCGGCAATGAAGCTCATTCAAGAAGTATAGTCTGAAGAGAATGATATAAAAAGAATAATAAGCCAAACCATTCACCTTTAGCACTCCAAAGGAGTATAAAACAAAACACAGTTTGTGCAATAAAACCTCAAGAAACTCTTTGAAAAAAGGACCAAGTCAAATTATTTTGAAATTGGAGACAAAGTACTGAAGCGGGATTCTAGAAGAGAGGACAAAGGAAAGCATGGAAAGTTTGATAACCTATGGAAGTTTATGTACATCATTCATTCTGCAAGAGGTAATTATGCATTTTTCTTACAAGAAATGGATGGAACATAATTGTTTGGAGGTCCTGTCAATGGCAGGATGCTGAAACATTATTTCAATTAGAAATCTCAGCATAAATTTTCTTTATTGTATATAACATTTCCTAAACAAATCTCAAAATAAATTGATCTAAAAAGAAAGAAAGGAAAAGAATAAAATAGGGAAGGTAAAAAAGAAAAAGTAAGCCCCATAGACAAAATGAGTGTTTCTAAAAGTGATGCACATTTAAATGCCACTACCTTTAGTTTATTTTACCTTTTTAAAATAATATTTTGTGTAGCTTTTTAAAGAATGCCACAATTCATGATGATTGAACTGCTTAATCTTGATTCATTCA
The DNA here is from genome assembly GCA_034641835.2 of Pinus albicaulis. NCBI lineage: Eukaryota > Viridiplantae > Streptophyta > Pinopsida > Pinales > Pinaceae > Pinus > Pinus albicaulis. The sequence continues at coordinate 133,765,764 of CM076583.1, read as the reverse complement.
TGTTTTAAATTTTTATTGATAAGTTAGAAATGAGGATTTTCCAAACTGTTTAATCTTGGCTTATCAGTAGGTAGGTAGAAAATGACATTGGTTCAAAAGCTTAATCTCAACTAGTAGGAGAAATAAGGATACGTTGTAAGTTAGAGGTTCAAAAGGAAAAATTATGTCAAGGTTTGCAAGTCGAAATGCACCTAAAAAATAAAGAAAATTTATTTTGAATCATAGATTAGGTAGGTATGTATGCAGAAGAGCTCTTAACACTTGAGCATATTCAAAGTTTTCAAAATTTAAAATTGTTCATTCAAGCTCAAGAACAAGTGTGTTTCAGACCTCATGTTTACAGTAAGCATGAATTTCAGTGTTGAGGGTCACATTCACAAAAGTTGCAGCAGATCAGGATGATAGAGTGGAATCAGCCAAATAAATCAGGCAACTGGTCTACAAAGTTCTTGACACCTCCTAAAGGAGCTGTCCTCCCTAGTTGGAGCCACTGTTAGACTCCTATATTTTTACAGTATCACCAGATGACTACTTATTCCTTATATTTTTCATGCTAAAAATAATATTGCATGACTATCATTTATTTTTCAGAAAGGAAAGAAGATCCTAGGTGACAAAGGGGTAAAATAACTCCACATACCATTTGATTCAGCTAAAAAGAGGAATTTTTTTCTGATTAAGTATGATGGAAAGCCAAATCTCACTGCATTCATTATTTTTCATTTACACTCTTCATTACCTTTCATTTCACCTTTTTTATGACACCCCCATACTCTGAAATCCCATTTGTAACCCTCATCCCCTAATTTCAATCTTTATCTATGCTTAAACCCCTTTCCCTATACTAAAACCCCATTCCAATTTCAAAAGCCCTTCCCCTTTACTCATTCCCCTTCTTTCATTAAAATAAATGTAAAACCCACTTTTACGTTGTTTTTAAAATAAATTTAACCTATCGGGTCCCACTTTGATAAACCTTGTTTATTAAACCCCAACCCTTATTACGTTAAAACCCCACATCCTTTTCATTACCCCCCTCACTAATTTTAAAACCCCGACTCTTCTTTATATTTAAAACTTTTTCTTTAAAAATCCTTTCCCCCACCCCCCAAATTTAATATAACCCAGGCCCCACTTCACCTTAATGCCCGCTAAGCATACTTAAAACCTGCATTAACATTTTTAAACCTCCATTTCATTTAAATCCTAGCCCCACATTCTAAACTAACTCGTGGTCAACCCACTCCTGACCACCATCAGATCTCCGCCACTTGATCTGATGGCCCTACCACCTTATCGCATCCATAAATTTCCGTTGGTTAAAACCTTTGAGGGGTTGCGAAATGGGTGGTTTTGCAACCCCTCTCTTCCGCCACATGTCACCTCTCTGCTTCATCACATTTCGCATTTTAAAACCACCTATCTGCTTTTGGATATGCGATAAACCATAAAACTTCCTCCCCGCCTACAACAAAACCATCCTCTATTTCCCAATCAATCACCATTGCTCGCCATCCATGCGAACCGATGTTTTAAATTAACGAATTGTTTTGAATTTTGCAGGTAATCCTCATATCCGATGAATAGGGTAAACAACTCTCAGGTCTAGTTTCCAAAGAAATGTTTAATCCATTCTCTCCAAATTTTGATATAAAAGCCTTACTCTAGAGAGGGGTATGAGAGAATTAATAAATAAAAGCAGCAATGGAGTAGAGAGGAAGATAGTCATGGTAATCAAGGTTCATACGTTCACTCTAGCAACAACAAGGTTTATTCGAATTAAAGGACATCAAAGGTATAAAATGAAGCAATCAGGGTAAAGATGAAGACAAGTTGAAAATGAAAAAATAGAGTTTACAAGTGACAAAAAGGGAAATAAAAAGAAAACAAATGAAAAATATAGATAATGGCAGTTTAAATTTTAAGGACAAATCAATGAAGGAGGAAAAAGCCAGATATTGGCCACCTCCAGATTAATTTTGATTTAATAAAAGCTACTAGAGTTAATATTACAATCAAATATATTTTAGCATTAATTCAAAAGTTATTATACAAAATAATGTTACAGGAAGCCGGTCAAATATATTTTAAAGTTAGCTCAGTAGTTAATTTGAAAGTTATTGTTACAGTAGGTCTGTCAGAGATATTTTGGGCTTGGGCCTTGCATGGTCTCAAATGTCAAAACTTCATTTACTCTATAGTAATTTCAGCCTGGCACCCTAGATTAGGGAAACCACTTCAGTTGTAGTTAAATACTGCATGTACTCTTCATTATCAGTTTTGGTTGTTGGGTTGGACATTGTTTGAAACTCTGAGTTGCAAATATTATTGGATTGGAGCACTGTAACTATTTTTGAGGTAGATATCACTAATACAATCACTTTCATAGGATCCTTGAAGTAAGTTAATGGTGATGTTATCTCTCTTTTGTTAATGTTTCTCCATTTTTCCATATTGTACATCAATCTCCTTGATAGCAGAAACATAAATTTTAGATTAATATATGCTGCATGAGAACCTTAAGTCTATTTTTTATTGTTATCTCAATGTTTTCCTATGCAAAGTATAATTAAATAATTATTAACTCCTCTTTAGTTTTACCTAGTTGTTATCTTAAGGTTTTCTTTTAAAGTTTAACTAAAGAATTCTTAACTGATCTTTAATTTCTCTTAAACTATTATCTTGAGGTTTTTCTTGCAAAGTTGAGTTAAAGAATTCTTAATTGATATTTACCTCCACTGAAATTGTTATCTTAAATGTTTTCCTCTAGAGACCTGAATGCAGAATTCAGAGACTGTCTTCTTTGCTTTTATGTTGAAGTATAATTAAATAATTATTAACTACTATTTAGATTTATTGAACTCACTACCATTTCCATATTAATCTTGCCAGAGAGATCCATTTGATATAGTTAGCTTGCCGTGTGAGGACCCTTGAAAACTTGAAGTACACATTTTCCCTTTTATGACTCATAGCCTAATGGATTAAGCTCCACACATTCTAACTATCCAACCAAATAAACAATAAAACAAACAACCCCAATCTTTATAACTAGCCTAAAATTAGAAGAATATAATCATAAAGATAAATCAATTAATCATAAAATATAGAGAGAGCCCTCTCTGAGCCCAAGAAGGCTAGGTCCTAGACTCCAAAGTGGTTTGATGTGGTTCCTTGCTACTTTTTCTTGCCAATCTTACAAATTACAGGGAGCTAATAGAGGGTAAATGAAGGTAAAGAGGATAAATGAGATGAAAGATGGTGGAAATGATGTTTTCTCACCATTAAACCTTATCAGCTACATTTTCCCCTTTCTACTGAACTGAGATGCAGATTGATTCCTTTGAAGCTCTTTGACAGTCAGGACTTGCCTTCCTTTCTCCTTCTACCCTTTGTGTGCTGTCACAAGCCAACATTGGCTCCATCTGGGGACAACGTGCTCTTCTTCAGTGCATTGAGAACCTACAGACCTAAATTATTGTGCTTTTATTGGGTACATGGAGTCGCAAATGCATAATTATTAGACAAATTCTTATACCAACGGTCAAGTGGACAAAAAATGGAAGATGAAATGGAAAATGCAAACAGTGGATGAAACAAAATTGGAACAGTGGAATATGATATGGAAGATGAAATGGGAGAAATGAAAACAAAATCGAGCAGTGGAAACATATATAGAGTGAGACATATTAGCCCTAATTAGTGATGAAAGTAAAACTTGAGGTACTTCCCATTTACAATCATCTCAAGTATGTATCCTTCTAAGTTCTCCAGCGCAAAAGTATGGTTGCCTTTGCCCTCTGCCACCTAGAATGGACCAAACTATAGGGGGTCAAACTTCCCATGTTTCCCTTTTCCTGTTCACCTACCATCCCATCGTAGAACCAAATCCCCAACTTGGATTCCTCTATCTTTAGCTCTTTGGTCAAATAATCCTTTCATTTTTTCTTGATACTCTGCTAGTCTGAGGTTTACATGTTCTCGGGTTTCATTCAACTCCACCAACTGATTCATTCTTCAGATAATGTCATTTGGCTCCTCATCAATTTCTTGTAAGAATCGAGCCACTCTGTCATACACTAGCTCATAAGGATTCTTTCATGAGGATCTTTTAGTGGTGATGCAATTTTCCCAGAGTGCAAACTTTAGCTGAGAATCCCAGTTCTTTTGATTTTCATTGATGATCTTCTTCAAAATCCACACTAGTGTCTTGTTAGATGATTCAGCTAGTCTGTTTCCCTAAGGGTAGTATGCAATGGAGTGTCCCAGGAAGATGTTGTAACGCTGATAAAAATTTACAAATTTAGCCGACTTGAAAGCCTGGCCATTATTTGTAATATTTTAGCTGGGCATCCAAACATGAAAATTATGTTCTCCTCGAGGAACTTTGTTATAGATAAATTTGGGCACCATTCCCAATGACTTGATTAACTGGACATCATCTCCAGAACCAATGATCAAGGGTCTATCGTTCCCTATCATTTCAATTGCTACATGCCCTAAGACAAGAAACAAGAAAAATCAAGCAAGACTTTCATCAAGCGAAGGTTTCCATGGTTTGAAGCTTATTATATAACATATGAGAGCTCACCAACGCAGGCTCTAAGGGGCTTAAGTGCATTGCATATGTAGGTATCCCCATGCAAGACTTCTATGCAAAGCACTTCCCGACATTCACAAGTGTGTTGGCCACATTGGGAGCGAAATTCTTACTGTTCCAGAATCTCCACTTGGCCAGTGCCTTCTAGAAGAGTTCACATGCGTCAAGCTTTAGATCCAAGTGTCCACTTGACATCTACATGACTGGAAACATGTCTAGCCTATTATTGGAAAGTCATTGATTGCAAAACAACCTACAATTAATCTATAAATTGAGCACAGATCTGAGTGCTTGAAAAGGAAGAATTTGAGTAGAGAAATGCTAGAGGATTTTCAATTGAGAGCTAGATTTGTGTAGCTGCTGTTGGAGAGATTTATACTATGATGAGGCTTGGGGACATTACCGAAAGGGTCACTTCAAATCAGTCACTTGGTTGTAACCTCTCCTTATATCATCAATAAAGAATATTGCTTATTTTTCCCTATATGCATCTGTATTGGCTTTGATTTTCCATATTGCAAGATCTTAGTTGATGTATATCGTTTATGATTTATTGATTTAGAAAAATAGCTTGAATAGATATCTATATATATATATATATATATATATATATATATATATTATTGCATCTTCTATTGTTTCAGTGTTCTTTCTTGCAGGAAGCATTCAGCCCACAAACCGCTTGAATTTGAAGCTGCAACAGAAGTGATAGAAGGAGCCATTTGGAAGCGACTGACCAAGTAAGCATCCAATCCTCTCTGTGTTTCTATTCTAAGTTAGGAAAAATAGTTGTATAGTCTTTCACCTGTTGTTCTAGACTAGCACTTGTCTAGGGAAGCGTGATTTATCGGTAATTCACAATTCTGGCCCAACAAATTGGCGACTCTACTGGGGATTGTTTCTCTTAGTTCTAGGTGTTTTAGCCTCTGATTTGCTTTGTTTATCCACCCAGTAGTTGTTGCACACAAATATTAAACTTTTTCAGAGCCTAATTTGCAAATACAGTGAGTTAAACAGTAGTATTTTTCTTTTTATACTGCACCCAACGCACCCTTAGACTGGACATAGTGCTTTGCAGAGCACTGTCTCCCTTCCCAGCCTGCGTTGCAGAGCAATGTCTCCCCTTGGAGACTGTGTTGACGCCTGAAAGTACCCAAATTCCCTTGAATTTTCCTCTGCAATTTGGTTCAATTTTTTTTTCTGCTGTGTTCTGAAAAGTTTGATGCTCAATTGACGAGTGAATCTATATACTTCTTCTTCCTTTGGCTGAAAATTTGTTCAATTTTTGTTTAAAAAAGTTTTTCTTTATCATTGACAAGTTTATTTCAAATTACTTTTTATGGTCACATTAAGAATCATTTGCTTTCAAAATAGGAAATTGTTGTAAAATATTCATTTCCTTGATAGGAGAAATTGTTGCTGAAATCCTCATATTTTCCTTCAAAAGAGAAATTGTTGTTTGTATTCTTAGTTTCTCAAAAGTAAAAGACATTTGAATTATTGATCTAGTGCACCTAGTTTCTTTTCTGCATTCATAACATTAAGGAAACTTAAAAGAAAAACTTGCATTTGCATGTAGGATTGTGTGTGTTTTGCAAAAGGAACATTAGGAAATCTACATTTAGTTTGTGCTCATTGATTTGTTTGCTCACAAATTATTTGCTCTCTTCCCTTAGTAGCTAGGCTTTTCATTGAACAAGCTGAAAGTGAAAGATTGTTTATCATTTTTAGCTTGCATTTTAGGGATTTCATACACATCATCACGGTGAACCTTTGAAAGGAAAATTGTTAAGCAAGATAAGAATAAAATTAATCTCAATTTACTTAACAATGCTTTCGAACCATAAGGATAACATTTAGAAGGTCTAGGCTAGAGACGTGGTCCGGCATAGTAAAACATAGCAGTTGTCATTAACTTGTCTGCGATACATTCTGAGTGTGATACCTCACTCCACGTACATAAGTATTGTTGGGTTTGTGTTATATTCTTTCCACGACTAGTCACGCATGGGGGGTAAAAGGGGGGATGATAGCCCCCCATGTATGTTGCGCTCGGTGCAACGTATGGGGGGGCCACAGTGGGGGCGATAGGCCCCCCTATTGGGGTTCGGGGCAATGGGTCGGAAATTTTTCTTGGTCCTTATTTTCTGGTGTGTATACCTGCCCATGGTTTTGTGCATGGGTTTGCACATGGTTTTGCGGCATGATGGTTTTCGGCCCCTGGTATTTTGTAGATCCGATCAAGGGAACTACGGTTATGTTCTACTCCAGGGTTAATGGATTGGGGTTTATGTATGCTTTTTCATGTATATATATGTGTTGTAACACTAAAAGGAATATAATGAAAAATCAAGCTGGTTGTCTCGATTTGGGATCCAGGTAAAAATCTTTGTGTTTATCTGCTTTATGTTTTATTCTCTTGCTATTGTTTATTTTCTGTTTTAAAGATTAGTTCGTAGATAATTTCTATACAGGGTTGAAACCTACATTTGGTATCAAAGTATTTTTGGCTTCAAGGGGATGCCTTTGTTGCTGAGGGGTTTTTTGCTCGGGCCTGAGGTAGACCCTGTTCAGTGGGAGATCTACGGGATTGATTCTTGCGGTGAAAGAAGATGGTGAGCGACGGGAAGATAGAGATCGAGAAATTTAATGGTCAAATTTTTGAGTTGTGGAAGCTTAAGATGGAGGATCTGTTGGTGGATAAGGACCCGTGGATCATGGTAGATCCGGGTACTAAACCAACAACAATGTCAGATGAATTGTTGGCTTGAGGGGTCCTAGCCCAGGTTCGGTGTGCAAGGTTTTCCAAAAAACCCCTATACTACTGGCCCTTTTGGCAGTGACCTGCTGGCGCAGGTTAAAGTCTCACCCGAAGTAATATAGGTGGGTGCTGTAACCAGGTTTCTACACCCTGAGAAAGGATGGGTAAGGCAAGCAAAGTAGTGTTAGGTCTTGTAACCCCAGATTACCTTGTTCTGCACAGGGTTAATTAGGTCTCTGTTCGCATCCACGTACGCTAGATCTATATATATATTCTTTTATGAAAATAACATGGCATTATATAAACATAACAGAATAGATCCAGATCCAGAAACACACTTACATATATCTTTGTAGCTTAAAGACAGAAAATGCACAATACAGCCATTACCAAAAATTCGCATAAGATTACTCACAGATTCCGTTCTCTATCAATCCTTCTTATTCATTCATTCATCAATTCTCCCTTACAATTCCCTTCCCAACCTACGCACATAGCAGCAGGGTCTGCACACAGCTAGACTTGGATCTCCACACACACAGCCAGCAGGAGTCCTTTCCCCAAAAACCCAAACAGATGGCTTAAACCACAATTCGCATCAATAGCTCATCATTCTTGTCCTTTACAATAAAAAATTCTCCTCTATTTATAGAAATCTAGCCTAGGCTTTCCTATGGTCCGTAAACCATGGTTTTCTGACCCATGGTTTACCATTTTTACCCATTACAACACTTTCGGGGCTTTAACCCACCCCAAAACCCCTTTGCTAGATTAAATCTAATCAAAAATTTCCAAAATGGACCAGTTTCGCAGATTGTTAGGAGACCCTGTTCCAACAGTCCCCCAACACAATCTTGTGACTCGTCTTGAATCACTATGGTGGTGCAGCTTCTATTTGCACACGCAATGTAGCAACAGCGTGGACGAGCAGAGGTAGCACTTCCTGACTCTAGGCCATAGCTTGCTATGTAATGTTGACAAGATTCAAGGAGGCAAGAATGTATCGAGCTACAGTAACGCGTTCTAGTAGCCAGTGGAAGTGCGCAATGGCAGACTAAACATCGTGGGTGAGCTGGAGTGCAGTTTTAGCCCATAGTTTCAAGAATTTTTGGACAACATGCTTGCTGTGGCGAAGGTTCTTGATCCTATCCATGACAACTAGACACAGTACGGAGACGTTGGAGTTTGAGGAAGTGCTGACTTGATCCAAAGCATCCTCCGCCTGCCGTAATTTCTTCTCGATATGCTGAAGCATATAATGGTGTCGGACTGCTCCATAGTTGTGTAGCTATTTTAGCCAACTGCGCGCCCTGTGTAAGCTGCTCCTGAATAATATGTGCTGTGTCGGTGACCAATGCAATCTGTTGGGCCCATAATTTCGGAGGTATGTGAGACTGTTGTTGTGTACTTTGGGCACAGTGGCGAACCTCTTGCAACACTCTGGTGTATAATCCTTGGAGCGCTATGCAAGATATTTGTGCCAAATCTATTTGGATGTCTCCTGCAGTTGGATCATGATAGTTAAAGAGGGTAGTGCGAGGGGGTGAAAAAACATTGCTTCTGTTGGGCGGTACTCTGGAGTTGCGAAGAAGTCGCAGCATGTCCATGTATCTTAGCATTCCTCCTTGGCGCAGACCCAGTGGTGACCTGACTGTGATGCTGCAGGTGGGGGACTATGGTACTAACGTACCCTCTTCTGCGCTCAAGGCCATCCAGCTAGGTCCTGCGGATGTCCCTGGGGTGAGAAGGTCGGTTATTCCCATTTCGCAGTACTGGTGTCGTTCTGTGCGTGGGTTGCAGCCAATTCTTTCTGCAGGAAGCCAGTGCTCGATCCTTTGACTACACTCAGTATTCCCAGGTCCTCTTGAGACAATGTTTGCGGGCACTGAGCAGCTCAGGAACGGATCATTCAGCGGGTTAGGGTCCATCTTAGCAACAAGAAAACGGGCGTCCCAGAGAACATAAATGATCACAGAAAACCAGTAGGCCGATAATAGGAACATATTGTAGAACCAATAAATAGCCTAGTGCAAAGTTATTCTGCCAACTGCACATCGTCCAAAGCTAATTAATGGTGGAGTAGCCTATACAGGAAACTTACCATCAGCAATTCGGGTTAAACTTACCGTAAATGGCTGCATTGATGGTCCGCCGCCTCTTTTGCATAACTGTAAGGTTCCTTTATTATCAAAATGAGGTGTACTGATGGTCATTATTCATACCTGATGTCTCTTCCATGGAATTTCAGATTCCGAATGACACTTGCGTGCAGTTCGCGTACTCTGAATTAAGGTTGATGCGAGGTATTCCATAATAGGGTTCAGGTACTAAATCTGCAAGTTGTCCACCAATATTCTCAAGTCATGCTCTTCATCCTCGGGTGGGACGTCCTGGTTTGGTAGAGATGCGTCAAGCATATTCATGCCATCTATTACTTGAAGTGAGTGCCAATTATCCCAATTGCACGTGGGTTCAGGTGGGTTCGTACTCGAACACACACTTAGGGTAGCAGTAACCAGATGAGCCTGTTCGGGAAGGGTTCAATCGCACCCTTGAGTGTTGTATGTGAGCAAGTATCTGCGAAGGTTGACTGACCATGGGGCCCATCTAGCAACTGGGATCCCCAAGCATAGGATCACCCTATTCCAATACTTCTCCCGAATGAAGAATATTGGCCCTTGTACAGGTGCTCCGCGCAGTCTTAGTGGAAGTGCTCCTAGCCTGCGTTCCATGGGGATTTTAGGTTCAACAATCTTCTTACTATCTCCTGCGTCATCATGGCAATGTAGGTCTTCCTGGTTGTCCAAAGACATCGTAGCGCTGAAACCTCGTGCAACCGACCTTGCCAATTTTCTAGCTCCTCATCAGAGTCAGAAAAACATTCACTATGCTTTTCCTAGCAGAGCACTCCTTCATCCATGGGGTTAACCCAATCTTCATCCTACGCAGTCAATTTATAAATGTGATCTATCTCCTCCTCCTCATATGCTGGCTCTGTATACCGCACACCTTCTGTCGGGTCTAATGGCACTATGGCACGCGTGCCTTTATTTTCAAACACCATGCTACGCTGCTTGAGATTGATGACACCCCCCATGTCTATAGCCTAGTCTAATTAGAGGAGAACAGGATAGGGATCCGCATTTTCCACAATTTATATTACTTCAAAGTCAGCTAGGACCCTTACCCCGGCGATGTCAACCATGACTTTTGGTAGCCTTCCTAGAGGAATGATTTTTTGTTGATTTTCCATGCGTAGCTAGTCAGTGGACCATTCTAATTTAGGCTCTCCCATTTGTTGCCATGTCGTCTTTCGTAATACATTTGCATCCGATCCAAGATCTAAGATGACCTGATCCATTTCGTAGTCACCAATCTGCGCAGTCAACTGCATTTCTCTTCTAGTGCATTTCTTATAGCTATATAGTTTATGTACATCCTTGGTCCGAGGGATCAAATTGGACCACGTTGCATAGGTATTCAGTCATGCTTGGAGATTTCCTAGGGCCTGTGGGTTTCGTAGCAACTTCAGACATTCCTTCAAAAAGGGCTCAACTCCTTCTTCTACCTGGAGGTGCGTCAGCTGCTACGCGGGGCCTGCTAATGGTGCTTGTTCCTTGAGATTCACTCCTTCCTGAGGGGAAAGCTCCTCCTTTTCTCCTTGGGTGACCATCCTGCTACGTGTCATGACTTTTACACTTGGGTTTGTATTCCTTAGCTCGGTTTTAAATCTTTGTATGTTCTGCATAGGGGTGGGCTGCTTTTCCTGCATCTTGGCTATTAAAATTGGGTAATCCTCCACCACATGGTCTAGCTGCCTACAATACTTGCATGATGGTCTGGTGGGATTTGGACATTCTCTAGCAAAGTGTCCTATTTCCCCACAGCTATAACAGAATAGCTACCCACGTCCTCATCATCCAAAGTGCGCAAAAATTCTTGGCGACGCAAGGTCCGAGTGTACCCTATATAAGTTCCCATGATCCATTATTAAATCATAAGTACAATATTTCTTCTCATCATGTCCCACTGATCGGTAGAATCTGCACCATTTTTGCTTCAGTTCTAGGACATATGCACCTAGCCGAGGGCAATGGTTCTTATCATGCAGTCCTGCTACCCGACAGTCATCACACCATCGCGCAGGCCTGCTTGACCCTGGTCGCGACAGAATAGGTTCCCTACTTGCTCCTAGGAGTACCGGACTAGGTCCTCCCACTTGCATGTAATCCGTTAGTAGAGGGAATTTATCCTTTGTGTGGCTAGACACCAGACATCGTATGCACCAAAGATCCATGCATCTGTCCTTTCCTCGCTCCTTTCGCAGGTCTTGTATTTCCATATGCATAGCCCCAAGTTGTTCCTGAATTTTTTGTACTCCTACCGACGTGTCCTCGCGGGGTGCAGCTTCTAGTCTGATGACTCATTGGCATGAGTAGGTGAGGTAACAACATAGCGATGAACCATTCTGTATGTTGTATGTCATCGTACTTGAACCCTCCTTCCTTGATTTCTTTCTTCAATTGCTGGTCAGCCTCCCATATTGACTCAGACGCACCTTGTTTGAAGTCCTTTACTTCTACTACCAGCTGGGAGTAAGATTTTGGCTTCTGGAACTATTGCTTCAGAGAATCTTTGATATCCTGAATGGATGCACTCCCATTCTGGGAAATGTATCGCATATACTAGTCCAAGGCCTTGTCCTCGAATGCAAACAATAGCAGCGCCCTCTTTACCATATCACTTGCCACATTCTGCGCAGTCCAGACAGAGTCGGTAATGAACCAAAACTGGTCCATATCCTCATCTCCTACCCCCTTAAAGGTAGGTAATTTCAGGTGCGCAACCATATCACTGTTTAGGAGAGGTGGTGGTATGGGTGAATTCTTACCTTTGTGCGGCCTAGGGGGCGATGTAGTTGGGGGGTCTTCTGCAGCTGGATCTTGCAACAGAGTATAGGCAGATCTTCCTCCGTCAAGGTTGGTCCAATAATACTTACCACTGCATGTCGCGCTCCCATATAGATCCGAGGTCATTCAGTCAATATGACTACACAGAATGCTCTTTTCACACAGTAATATCTTAATCAGCAACGGTAACGTCCTCAGAAATTTTCCCTGGAACCCTTTAAAGAATCATCATTCGGCCTCAAAGTATGAGACAAAATGATCAAATGGAAAATTATGTCACAAACCCTCCTAGCATGCTATCCACCCAGTGATCTGTCGTACGCGTGATAGTATTATCAGTATTTTCCAGCTGCTGGATCATCTCTGGGTCCACTGCGTGACTTGTACATTCTTCCAGCACTTTTGGAATTCTACAAGTCTGGCCAACCACTCCTGGAGCTCAATCGCAAATGTCACAAAGAATATTTCGTAGCTCTCTGTAAGAATATACATATTTTTCCACCTTTCCATTGTTAACTCCTCACTGCAATTTTATTTTACCACGAACTCCTGGATCTGCCTTTCTAACCAGTCTTCGATCTCCTTTCTTACAGGCTTCCAGTATTCTCTTTTCATTATCCGATCCCTCTCTCAGACTTCTTCTGGTGCCGGCAACAGAACCATTTGTTGACTTGAGGGGTCCTGACCTAGGTTCGGTGTGCAAGGTTTGCCAAAAAACCCCTATACTACTGGCCCTTTCGGTAGTGACCTGCTGGCGCAGGTCAAAGTCTCACCTGAAGTAGTATGGGTGGGTGATGGAACCAGGTTTTCGCACCCTGAGAAAGGATGGGTAAGGCAAGCATAGTAGTATTAGGTCCTGTAACCCCAAATTATCTTGTTCTGCGCAGGGTTAATTAGGTCTTTGTTCGCATCCACGTACACTACATCTACAGTTATATGCTTTTATGACAATAACACGACATTATATAAATAGAAAATAATAGATCCAGATCTAGAAACACACTTACACAGATCTTCGCAGCTTAAAGACAGAAAATCCACAATACAATAATTACCAACAATTCGCACAAGATTACTCACAGATTCCATTCTCTATCAATCCTTCTTATTCATTCATTCATCAATTATCCCTTACAATTCCCTTCCCAACATGCTCACACAGCAGCAGGGTCCGCACACAGCTGGACTTGGATCTCTGCACACACAACCAACATGAGTCCTTTCCTGAAAAACCAAAACAGATAGCTTAAACCAAAATTTGCATCAATAGCTCGTCATTCTTGTCATTTACAATACAAAATGCTCCTCTATTTATAGAAATCTATCCTAGACTTTCCTATGGTCTGAAAACCATGGTTTTCAGACCCTTGGTTTACCCTTTTACCCATTACAATGCATTCGGGGCTTTGACCCACCCCAAAACCCCTTCGCTAGATTAAATATAATAAAAAATATCCAAAATGGACCAGTTTTGCAGCTTGTTAGGAGACCCTATTCCAACATGAATACTGGAAGAAACTAGATCGGAGGCAAAGAGAAAAATACGGTTGTGTGTCTCAGATTCAGTATTGTTGAATGTATCTGGGGAAGCTACGACGAAGACCTTGTGTGACAAGCTAGGGACTTTATACCAATCTAAGTCTCTGGTGAATAAATTGTTCCTGTGGAAAAATCTGTATAACCTGAGGATGAAGGATGGAGATTCAGTGACAGAGCATCTAAAAGTCTTCAATATTGTGGTAAGTCAATTGTCATTTTTTGATATTAAAATCTCAGATGAAGATAAGTGCATCAGTTTGTTGTTTTCTCTTTTAGATTTGTGGGACAGTCTGGTTATTGCAATAGGTAGCAATATAACGACCTTGAACTTTGATGACATTGTCTCAGCCTTGCTTTTGGAGGAAATGAGATGGAGAAATATGGAGAGTCAGAATGGAGATGCCTTATCTATACGAGGAAGGTCCCTGAACAGAAACACGAATAAGGTTTCGAGTGGGAGATCTAAATCTAGAGGGAGATCTAAATCTCCTAGAAAGTTTGTAAAGGTGTGCTAGAAATGCGGAAAGGAAGGGAACTACAAAAAGGATTGCAGATCTAAAGCTCTTGAGAAAGGAAATGGATTTGATGACGCTCCTTCTGCAGAGGCAAAAACCACCTCGGATGAAGGTGGAGATGTGTATTTTGATTCTTCTTCTAATACACATGTAGATCATGAGTCATGGTTGATTGAATCGAGTGCATCCTTTCACTTCACTCCCCATAGGGAGTGGTTCCGCGAGTATGAGAAATATGATGGCGGTTATGTCTTCTTAGGTGATTATAGGAAGGCCAAAATCGTCAGACGTGGAAAATTCAAACTGAAGCTAGAAGGTAGAAGGATTAGAACACTTCCTGGTGTTCTACACATTCTTGCATTGGATAGAAATCAGATTTTTGTAAGCAAGATGGATGATGCAGGTGTAAAAACAGTGTTCGAGAAAGATACCTGTAAGATGGTTCAGGGAGCACTAGTATTAATTCGGGGAGTTCACATTGGAACTCTGTACAAGCTTTAGGGAAACACTATTATTGATGGGTGCAATAGTTCTGTGGTTCCCGAAAGTGGAGCAGAAAGCCTAGCGATCTCTAGAGAAAAGACCATGCTATAGCATCAAAGGCTTGGACATATTGGAGAGAAGGGCCTTTGGATACTACATGAAAATGGTATGGTAGAAGGTATTGTTGGAAATATTGTCATTGATGGCAAAGGAGATGGAAAAGGAACACCTGAAACAGCAACAAAGCAGCTGTGAGGTAGCAGAGACATGCAGTGTATTGAAGCAGAGACAAGCAGTGAATGCATTTGGAACCTAAGAATATTGAACGCAGACTCTTGACTCAGAAGTCACAACAAGTCCAACCTAAATATTGTGAATAATCGATATGAATCATAGCAGCACTAGGAAGAAGAGCAATATTGTTCGAATGATGAATTGAACACTTACAGTGAAATTTGTAATCGTTGAGACAAGGTAACTTTGACTAAGATTCAACGCTGCTTGCATAAGGGTAAAGATAAATGAAATTCGCAAAGGTGCGTTGGAGCATCGTCTAATTGCAAGGAAGCTAGAAACCAGGATTACATGGGGGTTCCATTACGGTTACAGTTATGGGGTCGATTTCCATTCCACGATATTGGAATAGAATCGATGATTACAACTCTTGAATTGTCACGCCGATGCAAGTAGGAAGAAGGGAAGTCGAGGCGTAAAAGAGTAGATATGTTGGAAAATTTCCTATTCGGAATCTTAAGGTTAGCGTATGAACTGGAACAATGAACCATGGTATGGCAACTGTACATTGGTGCTTGTGGAACCAGAATGGTGTATGAAGAGGCGGAACCACGAATCAAGAACAAATAGTCAAGAGTGAGCAGAACCTTGAAGGTGGAACCTGAGTGTAAAGGAGAAGAGCAGAACCTTGAAGGCTGAACCTTGCGGGAGTGAACAATGAAGGAGGTTTCCGGGTTTCACGCACCGCTTTCGACGGGCAAGTGGTAATTTGAGAATCAGATCGATTCCATACGATGGGTGGCACGTGTCCCTAAGCAAGTTGGGAAAATCACTGTCATTGCGCGCCATCGCGCATTAACTTTTGGCTAAGGACCCCGTGCGATATTGATACAAGCCGTCGATCTGGAGGAAGGTTCATTGAACGAAGATTGCATTCGGAAGTAGCGCGAAGGATAAACCAAGGTTTGGTGCACATACTTAATTGAGCCATCGCTTATATATATGTGGGCCCGGAGGCAGAGGTTTGTTATAAGTGGTTTAAATTGAATTAAAAGCTCTAGATATATATATATATATATATATATATATATATATATATATATATATATATATATATATATATATATATATATATATATATATATATTTAAGGGGTGAAACATATATATGGTGATATATATACTACGCTGATATTTAATATAGTGAGTTGTAATATTGCTTCGAAATTGTATTAAAACATTGATTGGGTTTATTACAACAGCATATTATGTATTTTATGGGTCTTGTAATCGTAAGTATAAGAAGCCTCCACAGTTGATTAAAGTGCCAACCCAAGAGAGTAGAACCTTGAGAGTTTGCCCAGATTTAAAATCAGCTGTTATATTAAAAAGAAGTTATATATGCAGCAGGTGCACAAAAGTATAGTGAATAGATGAATAGACACCGAGGTGAACCAAAATATACAGAACAGTCACTCAACAACAGCAGAAAAGACAAATCCAGTAAAGCCAAAGTCCAGAAAAGGAGTTGAGTGGAATTGAAAT
The DNA here is from genome assembly GCA_034641835.2 of Pinus albicaulis. Lineage (NCBI taxonomy): Eukaryota > Viridiplantae > Streptophyta > Pinopsida > Pinales > Pinaceae > Pinus > Pinus albicaulis. The sequence continues at coordinate 133,749,178 of CM076583.1, read as the reverse complement.
GTGTAATTGAAAATGTAAATATTTTTTGTTTATATTGTTTGTGATGCAAAGGCAAGTATCCAAAGGAAAATAAAAACTCCCACTGTAATTTATAGATATTGTTATATTTTTTTAATAAGTTGGACAAAGAATTGAGAAGGCAGAAGTCAAAGAGTCATGGCTAGTCACTCAAAATTCCTTGTGGAATACAAACAGTCATGTGAGGAACTCTATATATATAATTTGATATGCATAAATAAAAAGTGAGAGAGAGAGTAAGAATAGAGAATGAAAAATATAGAAGATTGAGGCAGAGAAGAGAAGGAAGAGAGGAGCAGAAAGAAATGCTACAGAACAGAGCTGATATCTGAGGTAAATTAGCAAACACTTCTTGTGATAAATTGAGGATGTTGGAAATTCCCTATAAATTTGAAGCTTGACAGCTGTCAGTTGTAGCTGACTGAGGTTGGAGCCTCCTGTAGGTTGGTGCCTCTAGAAAATTGAAGGGAGTTGGAACTTCCTTGCAAGTTGTACCTTGCAGAATTGAGGTTGGAGCCTCTTTTAGGTTGGTGCCTGCAGAAAAATAGTGGTGAGAGGGAGTTGGAGCTTTCCTTTGCATCACAACAATAATAAGATGTGGTTTTATCCCTTTATGGGTTTCCACTTATATCTGGTGTCTCTGTGCATGATGTTTATGTGTTGATCTGATTTATATCATCTTCTTAATACCTACTGCGCTCACATTAAGTCTGGTGTTCTATTATATTAATACTTGCTGCTCATATTCTAAGATTACTTACATATTAAGTTGACATGAATGAAGGGGCACAGGTTTTAATGAAAAGTTTCAAAAATCCATGAGTGTGTTAAACTGATTCACCCCCCCCCCCCTCTCAATTTAACTAAGGGTTCAACAGGTATGTCCAATAGATCTCTAGATTTTGATTTCTATGAAAATTGTGTGTATGGGAAGTAGTGTTGGGAAAAATACTGAGAGGGGGGGTGAATCAGTATTTACTGCATATTCAAAACTTTTTACTTTTTCACTTTCTAAAACCCATACGCTACTTTCCTTTAGTAAACTTGCGTATACACGCGGATATCCTTCATGCAACTCGCGTATTAGCAGAGATCTAAATATGAAGATATTTATCAACTTAGTTCTTTGCAATATTCATTCATCTGATGTTAAGTTAACAGTAAACATGTGTAGTAACAACATAATAAACCATCACACAAAGCATCACACATGAACACCAGGATTTTTAGGTGGAAACCCAAGACGGGAAAAACCACCGCTGCAGTTGCTCAGCCTTCAATATTTTATTATAGAGAAAACATCTTACAACATATGTGCTGGTGCAAAACTTACCAAAGACGTTGTGCACCCACCCGCGCTCGTTTACCAGCCCTCTCCCCGGAAGGGAGCTACAACCCCCCGACTCGCTTTTACCTACCTCTCTCTTGGAAGGGAGCTACAACCCCCCGACTCGTTTCTACTCAGCTCTCCCCGGAAGGGGAGCTACGACCCCTCGTCTGCTAATTACCCTCACCCGGAAGGAGCTACAACCCCCCATCGCGCTAACCTCAAAAGACCAATATGAACCACGTTTCATCAATTTTCACACTCGGACCCACTCCATACATTTAAGCATAGTCAACCATGAAACAACGTATACATATAACTCACCGACATATCAAGAAACCGATCGCAACGTACGTACATTTCTTACCACAGACTTCAGCAAACCCTAGTTTGCATACGCGCTTTCCTTTCTCTGATGTCGCGTATATACGTGCTTCCGTTCACATAAAATAGCGTATACCTCTGTACATATTACAGACTTCATTTCATTATGCATACACGCTTTTCCTTCAGCTAAGCCGCGTATATACGCGCTTCCTCTGCGGCAAAATAGCATATGGATCTTCAACCATTACAGAGCTGCATACTTCTTCAGATCAGATATTTAGTTCAGATTCAACCCTTTACTTCAGACAGATGTTCGCCTCATCACAGATCTAATCACTCCATAAACAGATCTAGTAGATACAAATACATTTCAGATCTAGATCCCCTTCTTCATCATTTTCTTCATTGGTGCCTCATGCATTCAGATCTATCATTCAACTATAACCATTTCCATTCAGATCTACTTCAGAGAGAAGTATTCATTCAAGCTCAGACATCTTGCACCCACACTCATGATTTGCACAATGAATTTCTTCTCTTTATATAGGTTTACCCTTTTTCAATACCATGAGCCCCTTTTTTCAATACCATGAGCCCAAAAATACATTAATTCCGATGGTATTCCTGGACGGGGTCATTTAGACGAATCATTACCCAATACAATGGGTCAATACCATGGTGGTTACCCCTAGTTTTGCACTTTATGAGCGCTTTTACCCATACGCGACTTGGCACGTACTTTTGTTACACTGAAAACTGTCACCTTGACATTCTGTTGACTGTATGAGCTCATTAAACACTCATACATGCCTCCTCTGCAAGTCTTACAACCTTTGTTCCTCAATCCATGCCCTGAAACTGGAGAAAAAACCCTTAAAATCTCTGAAGACTTGGGTACGCAGGTAACATGAAGCCTGCATGCGTTTTTGGCTAGGGTACGCAGGTAATGTGAAGATAAACTGCGTTCTAGAACGCACTTTTCCAGTGTAATGCCTGCGGTACCCCTGTAAAGTCAAAAAAGCGCGAAATTAAACCAAAAAAGTTGAATTTTGGTCAATTCTGGAAGGTTCTGGATGAGATTTTTTGGGGATGAGTATGCTTTAGTAAGGTGCATGTATCCCACACCTTAAGAAACTAATCCCTTGATGTGAGGAGCCTATCCCTTTGAAGGAGGATTCTATCCCTTTAAAGGTGGAATCCTAACCTCCTCATCTGATCTATAAAAGGAGGCATTGGGTAGCCTCAAAGGTTAAGTTTTTTGGAGAAGATTTTTGAGCTGAAGTGCTGTTGAGATTTAGATTTCCTTCTGCTGAGCTTTTGAGAGGAAAGATCACATACCTCTTTATGCTTTTGGAGGAAGAGTGCAAGAATTATCAAAGTAGAGGAGATTCCTGCTTCGGACCCCGGGAAGGCCTTTCGAACATCAAGGCTAAGGTTGTAAGGTTCTTCTGTATATTTTAAGATTAATACAATCAAGTTCTGTTTTTCTCAATAAATTGTCGTTCAATTGTTTAATTCAAAAAGCTGTCGTTTGATCATTTATTTCATAGATTCCTTGATCACTATGATAGGTATGTTTTATGATTATTTGTTATACAGGTGCTATTTGATATTTTCTTGTTTGTGATTGTAGATCAACGAAAGATGATACTTTCTTGCGACAAAAGAGCTCTTGTTGCGACGAAGGATTATTGATGTGATGGAAGCACTACGACCGCAAATAAGCATTTGGATCTAAGGTAGGATCGACACCTTCATAGCATTTATTTGTAAAACGAATATATCTAGAGAAAGACAAACTTAGTTGTTCGTTTGTTGCTAGATTGTCTTCTGACACTAGGGAGATCGGTCTTGTCCGCAAGAACGATTTATCCGGCCAACAAATTGGCGACTCCGCTGGGGAAAGAAACTTGTTTTTTGGTTCTCTTTTATTTTGATTTGAGGAAAAGTTTTTTCTTGGTTTTTGATTGATTGATATCTGCCTGGGTAGCTTAGGTTTTCTTTGTTTTTGAAAATTTTGAAATCTTTTATGTTTTTCTTGAAGTTTTCAGGGGACCGCACTTTGTCTTCACACACAGTGCAGGCAGTTTCGCACTTGCCTTAAGTAAACAGTGCGGTACCGCACCTGTTACTTCTGGGACCTGCGGAACTTGTTAAAAGTCTTGAAAAACTTAGATTTCTTCTTTTAGTTTAGTTTAGATTTAATTTAGGATTCTTAGCATCTACCCAGATCTATATTTTTCTGTCAAAAAAGCTCTTGTTTCTGAATTTCTTTCAGTCAATTCTTCATCTCATCAATCTCCATTAAGTTAATTGGGTGTTTTGAGTCTCTTTTTTGAGAAATTCTTAACTTGATTTCCTTTGGTCATTACTTGGAGGTTTGTCTCAGTCTTTTCACAATTTTGCATCTTTTTTCTTTAATCGTCTAAATTGTGTATGAGTGTTAATCGTCTTTGAGTATTTTTATTTTTGATCTTTGGAACTCTCACCCGATTTTCTTGACTTCCACTTGATTGGTTCTTAGATTACATTAGAATCATCTTGTGTTTGAGAATTCTCTTGCATAGATCACATTTGCATAATTAGAATTCTCATTTTCAGAATATGAATGAAAAATGTGCATAGATTACATTTGCATACTTTTCATTTCAATTGTGCATAGATTACAATTGCATAGTTTATATTCTGAAAAATCAATCATAGTTTTAGATCAGTTTTCTTTTATTTGAATTTAGATGTTTTTATGCTTGTTTTAAAAAACACAAAAATAAAAAAATTGTTTTGGGATTGATTTGCATTAGTTTTTCTTGATGAAATTAGTGCATTAGAGAATTTGTTATATTTTCTCTTAGTTATCAATCTTTGCATTGTTGGAAGTGAATGGAAACTCTCTCCTTACTTTAGGTAGGATTCATCGAATTGAAAAGATTACATTATCATATTTGATTGCATTCAGTTTTGGGTCGGGTCATAACACCATTGGTTTCATATCCATTTACCATTTTGAGTAATAACAGCCTAAATAACACAGCGCTTAATTAAAATTCGTCTAGTAATTTTTACATTTTTAGGGCTCTTTCCACCAATATAGCTTAGGCTAGTGTCTTGGAATAGGTTTTAGTTAACTCTCCAAGACAGTAAAACAAACAAGTAGTTGATCTTGCGGTAGGAAAAATTCCAATTGTTGCATGTATGCTCTGGGAAGCTCCTCCTAAAGGAGTCAAGCACGAGATCATATCTGAACCAGTGAGGTAATCAATCCTTCCTCATTGGGAACGATAACAGATATACACGTATTAAAAACGGTAAACCTCAGATTGACCATTGTCGAGGAGCCTGGGGTCACTTGTCGGTAAACCTTGGATTATGTCAAGGAGCCTTCAAGGGGATTGAGCTTTGTTACTCTGCCCTTGCGTGTGTATCGGATCGTAGACTGTTCCCCCAGGTATATTTTTTTCTGTTGGTAACCTTAGTGGCCATAATCTATAGGGTTCTTTCCTAAGGTGACGGTGGAGGGAAGATCCCACTGTACCTGGAGCAGACGTCGACTAGACTCACTTGGACTCTCTGGGGGGTTATCTTCACTCGAGATGGTTTTGTGAAGAAACTTGTGCCAGTCTGTTTCATTAAGCAGGTTGTCGGGGTAACTGTTCCAACCGCCCTTTCTGTATTAAATTCTACGATGTTGGATTTCATCACCAACTAGTGTTTTTAGTACGGGAAGTTACTATTTGTGTGTGGTTTGACTCCTAGATTTGATAGCGCGTGTTAATTTGTTTGTTTTTACTTTTAGATACCATAGGTGTGAATTGTGAATTTTAATTGTTAGGTGTGAATTGTTAATTTTTAATTGTTAATTTTAGTTTTTAATTTGTTAATAAAATTCACTGAAGTTGAATAGAATGGCAACTGTTCCGGAATTTACCAACCATGGAACCCCTCTTAACGAGAATCCTAGTACTTTTCCTTGCTTTGGAAATGTTGGTCCTCCTTATATGGCTACATTGTCATTACCTGGATTTACAATAGGTTTACCAATATGGTTATTTTCAACTTCGTTGGCCCCGAATACTCCAATTGTTCCACCTCAACCGGATGCTTCACTTCAACAGAGTTCACCATCTCAACATCACCAACCTTTTGTTGACCCTTTACCTTCTTCGCCTAATATTTCTTCCTCCATTTCTTCCTCTTCACTTGGTAAAAGCCTTGACGCTAGTAACCAGGTGGCTAAGAAGAAGAAGAAAGGGAAGAAGAAGAAGAAGAAGAAGCAAGATAAGAAAGAAGTCAACCAACCAACCATGGCTGTAAGTGTTAGTAATCTTGAGGAAACCTCCAACATGCATCGTAAACCCAAATACCCTTGCAGGCTTTGTAAGGGTGACCACTTCCTTGTTAATTGTCCTGGTATTCCAAAGGTCTTGGAAGTTTGGTCAGAAAAATCTCATCAACTTTACGTTGATCCATCAACCAGTGATAGTCAGGTTCCTGGGAAAAAGGGTAAAGTTAGGTTTCCTTGTAAGTTATGCAAAGGGAGTCATCAAACTCACATTTTCCCTCACATGGATGAAGCCTCAAAATTGTTGGAAAACCTTACTGTTCCACAGCAAGAACTTCCAACTGGTTACCGTAAACTTTCTCCCAACCTACCATCAACTGACGGAGTGATTGATGTAATTTCAAGTACGGTCGATTTCACTCTTCCATTGGAGAGTGAAACTCATATCACTAAAGTTGATGATCCATTATTTGATCAAGTGGTCGATTCGATTTCACATTCGGTCGATCCCATTCTCCCTGTAGAGAGTGAACTTCATACTGCTCAGGTTCTTCTTGTTACATCAGATTCTTCTACGCCGGGGGGCATTTCACCTGTTTCTACAGAACCCCCTCCAAGCACTAAGGTCTTTTCCTTTGATTGGAATAGACTGACAGAACCTCGTCTTCCTTCCTCCATCCCTTTCCAAATCATTGTGAAGTTTGGTGGTAGGGAAATACACCGCACACAAGTAGATGAAGGTGCTTCTGTTAGTATTTTATCCTCAACTTCTTGGAAAGCTTTGGGTTCTCCTCAGCTTGTGCATATTACGCAGAATCTGAAAGCTTTTAACAGAACCATTAGTGAACCTTTAGGGATCCTTCCTAAGTTTTCTATTACTTTGGAAGGTAAAACTGTCTGTATTGATCTTATGGTAGTGCGAGGTCCTTTGGATTTCAATTTACTCCTTGGGCGAGACTATGTTTATGCAATGAAAGCTGTCGTATCGACACTCTTTCGCGTGATGTCTTTCCCTCACAATGGAAACATTGTGATTGTAGACCAGCTTTCATTCGCTAGTCTTGATTCGACTACCAATTATCCGACATCCCTGAATGTTCTTGATTATAAAGTGGTATCTACCTTGCCACGGGTTAATTATGTGGCAACTAGTACCATGTTTTCAGTTACCGATGGAAGTGAGCCTCTCACTGTTTGCTCGACTTCCTATGACTCAGATCCTGTAATTGACATGGAAAACTCTATGGGATTATTTGAACATGATGTTCTTATCCCTTTTGAGTCCCTTGACATGTGTTCCTTCCAAAGAACTATTCTTCCTTCTGATGAAGACCTCTTGGAAGCCATGATCAAGGTTTGTCCATTGACATGTGTTTCTTCCAGTTGGAAGCCATGATCAGTCAGTGTGAGGAAAGTTCCTATTACTGTGTCAACCTCGTTAAAAAATGAAACATGTAAGTGAGGATAGTTCCTTGTACTGTGTCAACCTCGTTAAAAAATGAATCAGTGAGTTTGAGGATAGTTCCTGTTACTGTGTCAACCTCTTTAAAAAAAAATGAAACATGTCATTGAGGATAGTTCCTTTTACTGTGTCAACCTCGTTAAAAAATGAATCAGTCGGCGATGAGGACAGTTCTTTTCCTGTGTCAACCTCATTAAAAAATGAATCAGTAGGTATATTGTAGAGTAGATTAATAGATTAGATATAAGTAGTTTATGAGGACAGTTCTTTTCCTGTGTCAACCTCGTTAAAAAATGAATCAGTTGGTCAGAGGATAGTTCTTTCTACTAAGTCAACCTCATTAAAAAATGAATTAGGTATGAGGACGGTTCTTTTCCTGTGTCAACCTCGTTAAAAAATGAATCAGTTGGTCAGAGGATAGTTCCTGTTACTGAGTCAACCTCATTAAAAAATGAATTAGGTATGAGGACAGTTCTTTTCCTGTGTCAACCTCATTAAAAAATGAATCACTAGGTTATGTAGGTAGATTAGAAATAAGTAGTTTCTGAGGATAGTTCCTTTTACTGTGTCAACCTCGTTAAAAAATGAAACACGTTGCCATGAGCATAGTTCTTTTCTTGTGTCAAGCTCGTTAAAAAATGAAACAAATCCTCCCCTAATTGAGTCGAGTCTTTGAATAGACCTCGTAGATGTTAAGTAATATATTTAGGTTAGTTTTTAGGTCGGGTCTTTCACATGATCTCGTAAAAGAACCTTCATTCCATCTAGCTTTTAATTACTAGTAGTGTACTTAGTTGAATGAAATGAAGCTGGGGGGGCATGCGCTCTAGCAGTTACGCTTAGGGGGCATCAAGCACAATTTTCTCTCTGTTTCAAGCTTGTGTAAAAATGAAACCTATCTTGAGTCAATTTTGGTTATTTTCAAGACTCGTTAAACTCATGAAAATCCCGAGATTATTTTGCTATATTTCATTCTCGTAAAACACATGAAAATGACGAGTTCTTTCCGTCTTTTCCTGCTCGTAAATTAAATTGAAAGTAGGCCACATGAGTACATTTTTATCCCTTTTTCGAACTCGTTAAAACTTATGAAAAAGTGAAAACCATGAGTACATTTTTATCCCTTTTTCGAACTCGTTAAAACTTACTGAAAAAGCGAAACCTTGGAGTTCTCTTTTGCCTTTTCGTACTCTAAATATGCAGACGTTTGTTACCACTGAGCCCGAACTCGTTAAAGGAAGAACAGCCGTCCTTTCCGCATGTTTACCTTTGTGAACTCAACAACACAATAAAAGGTATACGTTTAAAACCACGTCTAATAGAGTTCTCCACATTATTTTATCCTTTTTCGGGCTCGAGATAATATTCCCACTTCTACGGTGTGGTACCCACTGAGTTTTCTTAAGTTTTCTTCGACTCCCTTAAACCCAAAAACACCGAACACCGAGTTTCTCCTATACTGGACTCGTTAAAATTTAACAGTAAAGGACCTGTTTAATTTTAAACAGGAACGAACCACTCCTTCTTAGGGTTCGAATTTAAACTAAGTTGGACTCATCCGAAGGATGAGCTTATAAACAAGCAAATGTTATCCTCCTCAAGCTTGTCAAAAATAAAGAGGTACTTGCCAGAAATGGTGGGGGAAAAGAGAGAAAAATGAACCTGTTTGTTACATTTTGATTATTCAGAAAACCGTTAACCACTCTTGAACACGACACTTTTTGTTCACCTGGGTTGGGAAATCCTTTGCCTAACAGTTAATCAAACCATATTGAAAGTCTTCAGCCAGTTTATGGGTATTAGCTTTGGGTCAATTGTCACCAAGCCATCTGTAGTGTCGTTATGTGTTCAAGGGGAAAGTTCAAACAAACCATTCATCTGCAAAATATTTGTCATCCATTTTGACCATCCCTGAGTCAGTCCTTGCCAATATATTTTCAAAACTTGATCTATGATTTCGTGTTGTGGTCTTACCTACGACGGATCACTTTCTATCGACGACAGCTCATTATCTAGGAAGTTGATCCAGAAATCGTCAGTACCTTGAAATCTGCATGCCTCAATGGCAGGTTTCTCGCCTTCGACGACAGGTTACATCATTGACCTTCGATCGAATGATTCCGTGAGATGTTCGACTTCAGCTCATTCATTCACATTTCATGGATTGTACTGGGTACTTTGAGAGCGATTGACATTACTGGTGGTCTCTCTCACACTTGTTAACAGTTCACATTATTGACTGGTAATCAAGTGGTTTCTACCTTGTTCGACTTCAACACATTTATTCACATGGATAGAATCGTACTAGTTCGAGATGCGGAAATCAAGACCCTGGATCTAGTTTCTACCATCCAGGCTGCGAGGAATTTTGTTATCATTCATACAGTAGACTATTTATAAACAGATGGCTACATCCATACTGTGTCTACACATGTCTATACTGTGATGTATTCAAAATCATTCCTGTATCAGAACAATTTAAGTTAGTTCTAGTTAGTTTTGATCTGAGTATGGGAATGCCTACCTCAGCGATGATATGATTACATATATATATATTTTGCATTGAATGTTTTGACAGGTTCCGACTGGGGTGTCCACAGGATGATCCTTGAAATGATAAAGTACTTCACTCTTCATATATGACAGACTTCATCTTCATCTATTTCAGACTTCGCACTTTAGGGGGCAATCTGTTACACTGAAAAATGTCACCTTGACATTCTGCTGACTGTATGAGCTCATTAAACACTCATACATGCCTCCTTTGCAAGTCTTACAACCTTTGTTCCTCATTCCATGCCCTGAAAATGGAGGAAAAACCCTAAAAAGCTCAAAAAACCTTGGGTACGCAGTTAATATGAAGCCTACCTGCGTTTTTAGCTAGGGCCCGCATGTAATGTGAAGATAAACTGCGTTCTAGAACGCACTTTTCCATTGTAATGCATGCGGTACCCCTGTAAAGTAAAAAATGCGCGAAATTAAACCAAAAAAGTTGAATTTTGGTCAATTCTAGAAGGTTCTGGATGAGATTTTTTTGGGATGAGTACGCTTTGGTAAGGTGCATGTATCCCACACCTTAAGGAACTAATCCCTTGATGTGAGGAGCCTATCCCTTTGAAGGAGGGTTCTATCCCTTTAATGGTGGAATCCTAACCTCCTCATCTGCTCTATAAAAGGAGGCATTGGGTAGCCTCAAAGGTTAAGTTTTTTGGAGAAGATTTTTGAGCTGAAGTGCTGTTGAGATTTAGATTTCCTTCTACTGAGCCTTTGAGAGGAAAGATCACATACCTCTTTATGCTTTTGGAGGAAGAGTGCAAGACTTATCAAAGTAGAGGAGATTCCTGCTTCGGACCCCGGGAAGGCCTTTCGAACATCAAGGCTAAGGTTGTAAGGTTCTTCTGTATATTTTAAGATTAATACAATCAAGTTCCGTTTTTCTCAATAAATTGTCGTTCGATTGTTTATTTCAATAAGCTGTCGTTTGATCGTTTATTTCATAGATTCCTTGATCACTATGATAGGTATGTTTTATGATTATTTGTTATACAGGTGCTATTTAATATTTGCTTGTTTGTGATTGCAGATCAATGAAAGATGATACTTTCTTGCGAAAAAAGAGCTCTTGTTGCGACGAAGGATTATTGATGTGATGGAAGCACTACGACCGCAAATAAGCATTTGGATCTAAGGTAGGATCGACACCTTCATAGCATTTATTGGTAAAACGAATATATCTAGAGAAAGACAAATTTAGTTGTTCGTTTGTTTCTAGATTGTCTTCTGACACTAGGGAGATCGGTCTTGTCCGCAAGAACGACTTATCCGTCCAACAACTTTACCGCGTGCATACGCGACTTCTCCTAGGCAAATCCGCGTATGCCTTGAGACATACTCTTTTCATCATAGATATAGCACATATTGAATTCCTTTATTCATTACCTTCTGTAATCTCTGTAGATACATCAAATTTTTATCTTTAAACAGGTTCATCAAGACATATTCTATCAAGCTCAACTTGATCAAGTAAGTTGCCATCATCTTCATCAGGTGGGTTGCCATTCAAGAACAACTCTCTACATCATATTGTCAACAAACATCATATCACATCAGATTTACATCATTTACCAAGTCCATCAAGTCAAGAATAAATTCATCAGGTGTATTTCCATCAAGGACAACACATGCCAACAATCTCATGTCTTTATCTTCATTCAGTGGGTTGCCATCAAGGACAACACTCTGCATCATATTGCCAACAATCTCCCCCTTTGGACTTGATGGCAACCACGATGGTGTTTGATCATCACAATAGATAGGTACATTAAGAATACAATGACACCATGTCACTCTCCCCATTCTTTGACACCATTATCTTCATTCAAACAACATGTCACTCTCCCCCTTTGAAATCAAGGGCAAAGGGCTGATCAAAACCAACACACTCTCCCACTTTTCTCCTCATGTAGAAGAAGCGTTCTGCAGATCTGATGTATACTGAAGTGACCAAGATCCCCCTGAGTTCATGCTGAATCTTCAAACATATTTTTCAATGAAGTACATGACTCTATGAACTTCCTATCACCAAAGACTCATACTTACATCACATATCCAACCAAGTGGATTTACATATGAGACTCAAGTACCCAACCAAGTGGGTTTACACATTTCAACTCAGCTACCCAACCAAGTGGGTTTACAAAATTTGACTCAGCTACCCAACCAAGTGGGTTTACAAATTTATCAAGTCCTTACATGACTGAATATTACAATTTTCATCATGGGTCTCAACAAGACCTTTTCATCAAATTACAAATATGACCATTTATGACCAATGCCAGAAAAATCTCAAGAGATATCATATATCAGAACCACCATAATGCTAACAATGCATTATACTCAGCAAGGCTAGGGCTCCCCCTGAAAATGTGCATCCGAACATCCTTTCCATATGACTAAGGCTCCCCCTTAGTTAGTGCATCCTGAACACTTTCACCAACAAGTCATCAAGGCATCTTTATCAACATTTAGAAATAGAATTATGAGAACTGGGACACCACCAGAGATACCAAACAGTATCAGAGATACCAAATAGCACTGCAGCTGTGCTGAAGAGAGCTGACTCCAAACAGAAAATTGTCAGCAATCAGACATACATGGTTTTCTGTGCATGAACTCGCGTATATACACGACTGTGTTTCAGGAAACCCACGTATCCAATACCATCTTCTATATTTTAACCAGATCTGATCCTCTTGTGAGAAAAAGACAGTGTTCAGCTTCTTTCTGGGATATTTGAATGCTTCCAAGGACTACAGATAGATAGAACAGTGTAGTTGTGTCTTCAAGCATCATCCAACGGTTGTAGCATAAGCACATTAGTAACCAAGCCTTCAGATTCTTTGCAGCATCAATACAATCTTTCCAAGGGAGATTATCATACCAGAACAACATCTTCAAATATGTGTCAAGCAATCATCCATGTGGTCCAATATCATCAAGATCTTCAAGATTTAACATGAAGTAACATATGTAGGCAAAATATCTCAACCATAGTAACAAACTCTGCATGATCTATTCTTATCTCTGAATCATAAGACTTCCAACTCATCCATGTGTGAGCACAAAAGATACTTTTTACCAAACAAGGCTCAAAATATCATCATAATAAATCATGTACCAAGTCATCCTCATTTAAGCATGAGTATCACAATAACCAAGAGTAAGCAGTCATAGTGCCAAAAATGCAATCATTAGTATTCAACCTGCTGTTCCCCCTGAACCAGTGTTCTTCCTTAACTTGTGCAACCTGAATACCCTTATCAGCAAGTCATCATCAACAATCTCTGCATGAACTGTCCTTATCTCTGAATTATAAGACTTTCATCTCAGCAACGAATACTCTTCATCAACAAGCAAGCAAGACTCATCCATAATCTTCAACATAAGTAACCAAGCATCATATCATCATTATTTGAAACTGAGAAATTAAGGTGTTACAGAGTCAATAATACAATTATTAACAATTAGACTGATACTCCCCCTGAACCTCTGCTCGAGATCTTCAGCTATCATATAAATTCTCTTATCATCAATGCATACGCGACTGTGTCTGCTGGAACTCGTGTGTATACGCGACTTTTGTTAATAGAACCCACGTATGGAAAGTGAAGCATAGAAATTTTTCACATTCCTTCATCTCCCCCTGAACTTGTACTTCCTGTACCTGTCTTCTTCATATTAGATGCTTTGTCAGAAATACATATAACCAGAATAATCAAATCAATCATGAGAGACATCATACATTGCTCCCCCTGTGACGATACATTACTAAATCTCATAATGTATCCCACATCATTCCCGCAGTCAATCAGAGAAGTAAGCTTCAGAAGCGGATGACTGCAGTAGGGTCAAAATTCCCCACGTTTCTGATTGGTCCTCCATCTTTTTCAAAATTTGTTTGAACTTTTTATTTGTGTGCTGGAAGTTATCCAATTTCTCATCTCTGTTCAACCTGCATTCCTTTTCTACATGTCCATACTTGTTACAAGAATAACATCTCATGTGTCCAGAGAAATAAGCATAAGAATCATAATGAGTATTTCTAATCTTCCTCCTTTTACAGTCAGCTGCTTTATGTCCATACTTGTTACATGAAAAACAATATCCATTGAAGAAACCAGAGTACCTTTCTATGTAGGAACTATTTGATTGAGGCTGAAATGATCTGCTCCTGCAATTTGCTGCAACATGCCCATAATTATGACATTTAAAGCATTCAACTTTATTGACTGATTTCCTTTGAGATTTCATCATTGTTGGTTGACCTTTTGTTTCTTTCAACACTTCAGGTTTTGCATTGACATCCTCTGAATTTTTAGCACTTCCTTGTGAGCTAGATTCTCCTTTAACAGTTTCATGGAAACCAAGACCAAGTTTGATAGTAGGAGACCTTTGATTACGTAGAATATTGTCCAAGATATTAGTACTATCTTGAAACCTCAAAAGTTTAACCTTTTCTTCTAATTTACCTTTGAGAATGTTTACCTCAACCTCCAAGGCTTGACATTGCTTCATCAAGCTTTCTTCTTTCCTTCTTCCATCTTTTACTTGATCCTTCAGATTTAGAATCTCTTCTTTCAACCAATTTTCGTTTTCTTCACATGTTTGTTGCAACTCTTCATTCTTCTTATTTGATTTTTCCAGATCTTCTTTGAGAGAGATGATTTCTGCTTCAAGGCCTTCCTTTTCAAATGGTTGTAGAGGTTCCTCATTCTTCTTACTTGATGCTTCAAGATCTGCTTGCAGAGAGATGATTGCAGCTTCAAGTCCTTCATTCTTCTTGCTTGATTTTCCGAGATCAGCATTTAGATCGTTGATTTCTGCTTCTATTTCTTTAATTCGATTGGATGCATACGTATGAAACCTTTGATATTTTTCCACCTGTCCATTCATCATTTCTATTTGCTCTTTCATTTTAGAGATCATCTCTTTGTAGATGGAATCTTTCTTATCAAATTCCTTTTTTTGTTCTTCAACTTTGATCTGGATAGCTTCTTCTAGATCCACAACTTTACTTTCACTATCTTCACTATTGTTTGCACCAATAAGAGTATTCCAATGACCCCAATCACTATCTGATTCATCTTCTTCAATTTCTGCTATACAAGTTTTCTGAGATATCTTCTTGTTTCAAGTAGCCTTCTTCTTTTGTTTCTTTGCCATGAGTACTTTCAGATCATGGTCATAATCTTCTTCATCTTCACTGGACACTTCATCATCATCTTCATTTGCATAATAAATCTTCCTCTTTTCAAATTGTTTCCCTTTACCATGTTTTTCTCTATAAGGACATTTAGCAGCATAATGACCAACTTTTCCACACTCAAAACATTTGAAAGGAAGCTTACCTTTGAATCTTCCAGTCCCTAGTTGAAGTTTTCTCACAAAATTTGCTTCTTATTCATCGGATATATAGTTGGATTCTTTGACAACTTCCTTTTCCTTTCCTTTTGCAGATACCTTAAAAGCAGCTTCTCTGATTTGAGAAGGACCTCCTTGTCTCATTTCAAAAGAAGTCAGGATACCATGTAATTGAACAATAGTTAGAGTTTGCAGATCTTGCCTTTCTTCAATAGCTGAAACTTTAGAGTCAAATTTTGCAGTCAAAGATCTTAAGACTTTTTCCACCAGAGTAGTGTCGGTTATGGTTTCACCCAGATTTCTCATTCGATTTACAATATCATCTAGATGAAGAAAGAAACTGGCAACACTTTCATCACTATGCATCTTCAAGTTTTCATATTCAATTCTAAGAGTTTGGAGTTTTGCACTTTTTACCTTTGTGTCTCCTTCATAGCTTAGAATGATTTTGTCCCATATTTCTTTTGCTGAATGTAGCTGCATCACTTTAGCAAATTATGATTCAGACATGCTTCCTAATAAGACATTCACTGCTTTGGCATTGATTTCATACTTCTTCCTTTCAGCCGCATCAGTAGGAATACTTGCCGGATATTGATAGCCTTCTTCCATGATTGCCCATACATCTGCACCAAGACTTTGCAGATATGATTTTTTTCGTACCTTCCAGAATATCAGATTGCTTCCATTGAATAGAGGTGGCTTTATAGACATTACTCCTTCTTGACTTCCCATTGCGACGGATCTCCTTCAAGCGATCAAGCTTCTGCAGAAGGACCTCCTCTGATACCAATTGTTGGGAAAAATACTGAGAGGGGGGAGGGGTGAATCAGTATTTACTGCATATTCAAAACTTTTTACTTTTTCACTCTCTAAAACCCATACGCTACTTTCCTTTAGTAAACTCGCGTATACACGCGGATATCCTTCATACAACTAGCGTATTAGCAGAGATCTAAATATGCAGATATTTATTAACTTAGTCCTTTGAAATATTCATTCATCTGATGTTAATTTAGCAGTAAACATGTGTAGTAACAACAGAATAAACCATCACAAAAACCATCACACATGAACACCAGGATTTTTACGTGGAAACCCAAGTCGGGAGAAAACCACTGCTGCAGTTGCTCAGCCTTCAATATTTTATTATAGAGAAAACATCTTACAACATATGTGCTGGTGCAGACTCTACCAGCACGCAGGCACCCACCTGCGCTCGTTTACCAGCCTCTCCTGGAAGGGAGCTACGACCCCCCGACTCGTTTACCAGCCTCTCCTGGAAGGGAGCTACGACCCCCCGATCTCGTTTACCAGCCTCACCTGGAAGGGAGCTACGACCCCCTGACTGAAGGCTACAACCCTCAGCACCACCTTGGACCACGTTTCATCAATTTTCACACTGGATCCAAAGCATCCTTTAGGACACCACTTGCAGGCCACGTTTCATCATATTTTCAGACTAGACCCACTCCATACATTTAAGCATAGTCAACCATGAAACAGATACATATAACTCACTGACAGATATCAGTAAACCAGCAGAACAGATCAGACATTTCTTACCACAGACTTCAGCAAACCCTAGTTTGCATACGCGCTTTCCTTTCTCTGATGTCGCGTATATACGCGCTTCCGTTCACATAAAACAGCGTATACCTCTGTACATATTACAGACTTCATTTCATTGCGCATACGCGCTTTTCCTTCAGCTAAGCCGCGTATATACGCGCTTCCTCTGCAGCGAACTAGCGTATGGATCTTCAACCATTACAAAGCTGCATACTTTTTCAGATCAGATATTCAGTTCAGATTCAACCCTTTACTTCAGACAGATGTTCGCCTCATCACAGATCTAATCACTCCATAAACAGATCTAGTAGATAAAAATACATTTCAGATCTAGATCCCCTTCTTCATCATTTTCTTAATTGGTGCCTCATGCATTCAGATCTATCATTCAACTATAACCCTTTCCATTCAGATCTACTTCAGAGAGAAGTATTCATTCAAGCTCAGACATATTTCACCCACACTCATGATTTGCACAATGAATTTCTTCTCTTTATATAGGTTTACCCTTTTTCAATACCATGAGCCCCTTTTTTCAATACCATGAGCCAAAACAATACCATGAGCCCAAAACTACATTACTTCCGATGGTATTCCTGGACGGGTTCATTTAGACGAATCATTACCCAATACAATGGGTCAATACCATGGTGGTTACCCCTGGTTTTGCACTTTATGAGTGCTTTTGCCCATACGCGACTTGGCACGTACTTTACCGCGTGCATACGCGACTTCTCCTAGGCAAATCCGCGTATGCCTTGAGACATACTCTTTTCATCATAGATCTAGCACATATTGAATTCCTTTCTTCATTACCTTCTGTAATCTCTGTAGATACATCAGATTTTCATCTTTAAACAGGTTCATCAAGACATATTCTATCAAGCTCAACTTCATCAAGTAAGTTGCCATCATCTTCATCAGGTGGGTTGCCATTCAAGAACAACTCTCTACATCATATTGTCAACAAACATCATATCACATCAGATTTACATCATTTACCAAGTCCATCAAGTCAAGAATAACTTCATCAGGTGTATTGCCATCAAGGACAACACATGCCAACAATCTCATGTCTTTATCTTCATTCAGTGGGTTGCCATCAAGGACAACACTCTGCATCATATTGCCAACAAGTAGAATTAGGTGAGTTTTCCTTCTGGTGCTAAGAAGGAAAACAAGATATTAGAGCTTGTCCATCAATGGGTAAGTATATGTACTATGTTTCATTCATAGATGACTTCTCAAGGAATACATGGATATATTTATTGAGGAAGAAATTTGAAGTCTTTGACAAATTTAAAGAATTTAAGGCTCTGGTGGAAAACCAAACAGAGAAGAAGATAAAGGTGCTAAGGACATATAATGGTGGGGACTTCTGCAAGAAGGAATTTGAAGAGTTCTGTAAGAAGTGTGGCATATCACGACAGAAGACTACTCCATACACACCTCAAAAAAATAGAGCTACAATAAGAATGAATAGAATGCTGATGGAAAAGGCAAGATGCATGCTGAGTGGTATCGGGTTAGGAAAATAATTTTGGGTAGAGGCAGTGGAGACTGCATGTTACTTGGTTAAGAGATCACCTTCATCAGCGTTGGAGGATAAGACTCCACATGAGGTATGGACTGGTAAGAAACCCTCTCTTTCATATCTAAGGGTATTTGGATGTGATGCATATGTACATGTTCCAAAGGAGAAAAGGAGCAAGTTGGATAATACATCTGAACGGTGCATCTTTATTGGGTATAAGAATGGTTTAAAGGGTTACAAGCTTTGGAACTCGAAAACAACGAAGGTTGTGTATAGTCGAGATGTGGTGTTTAGAGAGGTGAAAGATATTGTTAAACATGAAGTCCTACCAAAGGAACCTGAGAAGACAGAGTTTGAGCTAAAGGAGGATGAATCAGACTCTACAACAGAAGAAGACTCAGAAGAGGAAGAGCCACAAACTCCAGCTGCTAGAAGATCAATTCGGGAAAGAAGAAAACTAGAAAGGTATAGTCCATCTACTTTCTGTTCAAATTTTTATTTAACTATAAATAATGATGATCCCAGAGCCGTCAGGGAGGTAGTATATTCAGAGGATGGAAAACTCTGGAAGGAGGCCATGGTTGATGAAATGGCATCCTTGCATAAAAATGACGCATGGGATCTGGCGGAGTTGTCGGCTGGAAAGAAGCCCATCAGAAGCAAATGGGTGTTTAAGAGGAATATGAATGTAGAAGGAAAGGTGGATAAATACAAAGTTCTGTTTGTAGCAAAAGGTTATTCCTAGGTGACAGGAATTTATTTTTGTGATATTTTTTCTCCTATTGCCAAAGTTACTTCTATTAGATTACTTTTATCTGTTGCTGCTACATTTGATTTTGAGGTAGAATAGATGGATGTGAAGACAACATTTCTTCAAGGGGACCTGAAAGAGGAGATCTACATGGAAAAACTTAAAGGCTTTATGGTGAAGGGGAAGAAAGAGCTGGTATGCAGGTTAAAGAAGTCTCTGTATGGGCTAAAATAGTCACCAAGGACGTGGTGTCAGAAATTTTATACCTATATACGGGGACTTGGCTTCACCAAAATCAAGGAGGATCACTGTGTTTATTTTAAATTAATTGGTGACCATGTTATTTATTTCTTCTTGTATGTGGATGATATGTTGTTGATTGTAAATGACAAAGAAATTATCCAATATTTGAAGACCCATCTGTTCTCCAAATTCGACATGAAGGATCTTGGTGCTGCAAAATATATTTTGGGCATGTAAATTAAGAGAGATCAGGAAAATAGGAAGCTCTGGTTAAACCAGAGGAAGTATGTCGAGACTATATTGCAGAGGTTCAATATGCAGGATAGTAAACTGGTGAATGTTCTAATTCTAGTAGGAACAAAGCTGTCTGTTGAACAATGTCCCAAAACAAAAGAAGAAGAGGAGGATATGTCCCCTGTTCCATATAAAAGTGCAGTGGGTAGCTTGATGTATGCAATGGTCTGTACTAGACCAGACATTGCACATGCAGTGGGATTATTTAGCAGGTTTATGTCAAACCTAGCGAAGGAGCATTGGACATCACTGAAGCGAGTTTTCAGATATTTGCATGGCACTAGTGATTATGGCTTGTGCTACCATGGAAGACTGGGATTGGAAAGAGTGTTGGAAATTCATGGTTTTGCTGATACAGACTGGGCTAGAGATCTGGACCAAAGAATATCTACAAGTGGGTATGTGTTTAGCCTATTTGAAGGTGTAGTCAGTTGGATGAGTAAAAGACAGTCTGAAGTGGCTCTTTCAACTACAGAGGCTGAATACATGGCAGCCACTCATGCAAGCAAGGAAGTAGTTTGGTTGCAGAGATTGTGTTTGTTTAGTCAATTTAGTGTCTTAAATCGTTAACATAAATTATCGACCAGGGCTAGTAAATTGATGAAGTGTAATACACAGTATGTGCCTAAGTATCCCTTTTCTTACTTTGTTGTTTTAGTGTTTTATTGATTTTTTGGGGTTTTTATGTTTTGGTTCTTAGTATTCTATTCTATACTAGAAAGATGAAGTTAAATCTATGTAAAGAGGAAAAACAGGAAAATATTAATGAATAAATGAAAACAGAGTTTATTTGGAAGTTCTGTTCTTAAGTAGAAAATGATGAAAACAAGGAGTCCTAATCCATGGATATTACAACTTCTAAATGAACATTCATGAAATGAAATGTAACTCAAAACAATACAACTTAGTCTGATTCATTCAATTAATGGTTTATTGGAAGAGCTTGTGAAAAAGATTAATTCTAGTGCAATGAGGATCTCCTAAAACATAAAAGGGAAATGTTGAAACAATCAGTAACTTAGAAAATTACAGAGAAATCTCATTCATTTGATAAAGGTTTATTGGAAGAGCTTGAGAAAGAGATTAACTATAATGTGATAAGGATCTTCTATGAAATGAAACAATCAATAACTCATAATATTACAACTAAATCTCATTCGTTAATTAAAGATTTACTGGAAGAGCTTTTGAAAGAGACTAATTGCATTATGTTGAAGATCCTTTAACTAAGCAGATGACATGAAACGAAATTCTAAAACACTATGATTTAAGAAATAAATTTAATTAAGGAAAGACAGTAAAACATAATTGAAAATAACTTAGCTAGAAAACATGTAAAACCTCCTCGAATAGCAGGGGCCCTCTGCTACCAATTTGGTATTAATTCTTTAGCTCCTTAAAAATGTAATAAAAACAGCATCTGGGAACTAATATTCTTTATTGAAACAGAGTTTTAGAAACAGAGAGCAAATTTGAACAGTACTACACTTTTTCTGCACTATCTTTTTAGTCTTGTACAACCAACATTTAAAGAGAAATTACATAACTGATTATGAGATATACTTGCTACAGGTGGCTAACTCCAATTAGACTTGTAATAGGACTATTGGACTCTTGCTAATTTGTATTTAGAATTTTAATAGGACTGCTGGACTCAAATCAAGAGTCCTACTGCATTTGGATAACATAGTTTGACTCCACCTTTGACCATGAGTTTAGGCACGTATTTCTGTTGATATGGACTGAGTGAGTAGGATAGAATCCATGTAGGCATCATTCTAGAAACACCAATGCGGCCCAATCCTCCAACTGACACCTGGAACATATTCAACCACAAAAATAGCTGTGGAATGCCTGATCGGATATGGAACGTCTGTATTCTATAGCTATACTGCACAAAATTATTAAAACAGCAAAAACCATGAAAATACAATATGTTAATCAATTGCATGTATCCTTGGGACAATCCTAAACATTATTCATTGATTGGGGCTTATGAATTGATGAAAGAGAGGTGAAATGAGATGAGAAGTTTCTAAAGAAAATGGAAATTCTAGGGTTCAACATACCCCCACTGCAAAACTATTGCATGTCCTCATGCAATTTACCAAAATATCAAGTTCTTCCTTATTGCATGTGCTCTGATATTTTAGCCAAAACATCTAGCCTTATTCTTCTGTTTCTTGAAAATGATTTCTTACAAGAAATCCTTCCCAACTGGATTTTTCAGTATGTCCTTCCAAGACTCATTATGAAATTCCTTGTTCTTGAACCACTATTCTCCTTGCCTTGGGAGTCCTGTTGCCTCAACCAAAAATGATTTTGTTATTATGAATTTGATGTCTTCAATATCTACTTGTGCTCCATCAAAAGATCTAGCAAATGATTTTGTAATCTCCTTATGGAAGCCATCAAATTTTTCTATAAAATTCAACCATCCTGTGGTAGCTCCCTGACTTACGGATATCCCTCTAGATACTTGACTTATACTGGTTTTGTTCTGAAAATTAGACCCATTCTTCACCTTTGTAGAGTATATTCCCCTTCATTTTTACTTTCCTATGCTTAAAGATAAATTGGCTGCAAAGTGTAATGGAGGTGAATGGATGGAGGTAATTAAGCTATGAGGGAAAATGAAGTGGCTACGGATCTAATGGAGAATTTATGATGAAATTGCGGTGAAATAAGTGAATGATACAATCTGAAGGAGACGTGGACTATTAGGTTATGTTTGTGATTATGACCGTTAGTCATTAATCAAGGTTTTAATGAGGACCATTATGCAATGTTGGATAAGGGATATGGCCAGGATATGTTAATCAATTCAAATGATAAGTTGCTTAGGAAACATATGATTATACACATTGTATCTATTTCATGTTTTAACTTTTTGCTATTAAAATAATTTTCACAATTTACCTCAGAATTTTGACCTTGTTAATTATTGTGCTTGATGTTGTTCCTTTGGTCCTCTTTTAGCATATTGATCTTCAAAACAGAATCCTTCAATTTCCTGTAATCATCATCTCTTTGTAGGCTATACAATTGTGTCAGAACTATTGAATAAGATGTGGCTTCATCATGCAATATGTAAAAATAAATGTAGTATGGCTATGGAATATGGATGTGAAATGAAATGGAATGAAAGTGGGATATGACTTGTGAAATGGAATAAAAGTGGAGTGAGATGGAGTGAAAGTGGAGTGAGATGGAGTGAAATTGTAAAAGGAAATGAATTTTTCAATTTCTCTCAAATGGTACATCAGACTTCCCTGAAATTTTCGGAGGTTGTTACCATTAATACTATGCATCTTCCAACAAAAAAATCTCAGCCATTGGTTGAACAGATCTCCCAAAAAATGAGAAATGGTAGTAGGTGAAAGTGGCCAATTTCTTGAAGAATACACCCTAAAATTTTCTGAATTTTTATTTATTTATTTACCCTACCTCAATTCATTTACCATAAAAATTTCAGGACCAACGGATGCACGGTTTGAAAGTTATGATCAAATCAATTTCTGCCCTATTTCACCCTTCATGTTTCCCAATGTTGCAACAAAAAAAATACGCCACGAACTCATTTTAAGGAAGAATTGAGTGATTCAAAAGGGAAACTATGTATTTTTACCTTTTCTACTTCCACATGCTTTCATAATTTAATTTTGATGAAGAAAAGGCATTTCTATGCAAAAATACCAAAATATGTCATAATCTATCCATAATGCTGAAAAATGAAAATCTGCCTTAGAAACCCATCTGAAATTTCCTTCAAAATTTCTTATTTTTGAATTTTGTTGCATATTACTCAATTTATCATATTTTGAGAAAACCTAGAAGCTTGGAATTTTTTATTTCTGCTCCAATATCTTGTAATATTTGCACCAAAACTGCCTTTGGAAAAAGTTGTAAAAACAAAAACAGGCTGCTACAACAATAGCTGCAGAAACTGCCACTTTCCACAGTTGTTGTTGAATTGACAAAAATATGGACATGCTGCTACAAGAAACTAATAAAATGTACTGCGGCAAGTTGTTGTTGATTCCATAAAACCATTAGTCTTCATTGAAGCCAAAATTCATGGTACAATTCTTACCATGCGAATGAATGTGTTGAAGTTGAGCATGGGAAGAAATCATTGGATTACCGATCAATGATGAAAATCGTTAACCAATGCGAGACAACTCACCGATACTATAAATGAGTGTCAAGGTACCTGTTAGGTCCCTATATTACTAGTATAGTCCCTTATTGTTATTAGTGTAACCCCCTTATTGTTATTATTGTACCCTTGTAACCTCCATTTTGTTATTATTGTGCCCTTAAATTATTATTGTTAGGTCGGCTAGGATTACATTGTGGCCCACTGGGATTACATTATGGCCACATGGACTCCTATATATAGAAAGGAGGTTTTGTAAATTGTATCATCCAAGAATTGTTCATTTATGTAATGTATTGGAGGTTTCCCCCTTGAAGTGGCTTATTTCTAAGGCATTGATATCTCTTTTCTTATTTTTGGAGCTGGTTACACAACATTTGGTATCAGAGCTTTGGGTTCTAGGGTTTCGCTGCTCCAAACAGGTCATCGTGGCATTTCCGCTATAATTTTTTTTCTACGAAGTTTCAAAAGCTAAAATGTTTAGTGTGCCAAGCCAAAATCTGGGGGAAGATCGTCTAAAAATTTCAGAGCTTGGATCGTAATAGTTTCAGAGATATGATCTGTGGAAGTTAGGTCTTTTTTCAGGCTCCTAAACAGGTCATCGTGGCATTTGCGCTATAACGTTTTTTCTACGAAGGTTCAGAATCTGAAATTTTTAGGGTGCGAAATCGAAATCTTGAGGAAACTCTTCAAAATATTTCAGAACTTTGTTCACAATATTTTCAGAGATATTATCTGTGGAAGGTAGTGCTTTTTCAGGCTCCCGAATTTCATCTCAAAGAGGTGATCATGGGAAAATATTCATAACTCTCTCTCCAAGCATCGGATTGGAGTGCCGTAAAAATTGGTCGCAATTACATGGACTTTAGTTTCTTGGCTATCAATTTCAGAGCTGAAGGACAAAACAGGGACACGTGTCAAGTCGTACAATTTCACTCTACTTAACCAGTCCATAATTAGGTCATTGTGGTGTTGGAAATGTTGATGGAAAAGGAGGTAACCGATGCAAAGACAGGAACAGTTGCAAGGAGATGGCAAAGAACAGAGGCAGCAGAGAAGAAGCATAGGCAGCAGAGAAGAAGCAGAGGCAACAGAGAAAAAGCAGAGGAACCAAAGGAAATGAATTGATGTAAAGAGCTATTCAAGGTGCAGAGTAGTGAAGAAGTTTGCATTACATGAGATTCTGTAATTGGGGGTCTAAATGGGTCTATGATGCTGTAATGTGCAATTTTGAGGTATGGTGTGTAAATAAACTTTGTGGCGAGGTTTTTGTGTCGAATAAATAAACTCTGTGGCGAGGGTTATGTGTGGATAGACCGTTGAGCCCGCAGTGGAACACACATTGAATATGTGGAATGTATGAGCCGTGATTCTGTGTGGGATTGGAATAAATTGATGCCTACTGAAAGTCATTAGTTATGCGTAGCCATACCTGTAGTTACCAGCAAGATAAATTATGGTGGAAGATTGTGATGAAAGGTGTCGACGCTGTGTAATGGCTCAATCTCTGATCTCTGGTAGCCAATGATGTCGTGGTATTGATTATCCCACGAGTTTCGGGGTTAACAGTTTGATAGAACCTCTGTACATTAAATAGGCAGCGGAACCCGGAGCATTGGAGCGGACAATACATTGAAATATGAGCGATTTGTTTTAATAAAGGAGGAAGGAACCATAGTCATATATATAACTGAAATATGATGAAAAGTTATATATATATGAAATCGTGGGAGGACTAGAACCTGGAGTAAAGCAACGGAACCACAAGTAGGAACGGGGAACAGTGACGGCAGTTTCTGGTATTTTTCACACCACTTTTATATGGAAGGTGGTATCTGTGGAATTAGAGTGATTCCATTAGGATTTGGCCACGTGTCCCAAGTGGTTTTGATTAAAATGAAATTTCGCGCATTAACGATGGGCGGAAGACGCCCAGCGAAATGAATAAGATCCATTGATCTGGCCAAAGGCTATCCAACGGTGGGCAATCGCAGGACTTTCACGAGGTTTAATAAAGGTGCGTGGACGATAAGTCATGTATGTTGTGTGCATTCGATTGGCGGTTGATGGCATTGTGGGCCCGGCGGAAATATACGTAATGAAGTTGGGTTATTAATTTAGTATAAGGCCCGACGGAGTATAAAAGAACTTATGTATAACGACAAAGACATATTAACCTGTGTAATGGATTAAATACAATATAGTTTAAATATTTATCACCGAGGGTTATATGATAAGGTTGATCGTATATATGTATATGTTCGACGCCGAGTTATTTGCATTGATATATATTAAGGTTGTGAGTAATTAAAGAACGCAGTGATATATGTATGTCTTGGAGAGCACATTATTAGAGGAGGCATTAAAATAAACCCTTAGATTTATTGATTATTATCTGAGTGCCAACCGAGAAAATAGCCAGCCTTACTGAATTGAAATTGCCAGCGTAGAATAAGTGCAGAGAGAGAGATTGCCCGGGTTGGAATATGATTGAGCATGAAAACTTAAATGCAATTATGGAAAAGGAAAAAGAAGAGGAGAGCATGCAGAGATAAACAGATATTACAGGTTTGACAGGTATACATTCACAGGTGCACACAATTACAGTGAACCAAGGTATGCAGAACAGGTTCTTAACAGTAGCAGGAAAAGACAAATCCAGTAAAGCCAAAATCCGGAAAAGGAGCTGAGTGAAATTGAAATATGTAATTAAAATGTGAAATTAAATGTTGTATTTAATTTTTTATTGTTTGTGATGCAAAGGCAAGTATCCTAAAGAAAAGACAAAAATTCCACTGTAGCATGAAATATTGTACATATTATTATGATTTTAAATTGAGTTGGAAAAAGAAATGAGGAGGCAGAAGACCAAGAGGTATGACCATTCATTTCGAATTCCTAGAGGAATACAAAAAGTCTTGTGAGAATTCCTCTATAAGATCAATTTGATAAGCTCAAAAGAGAGAGAGAGAGAGAGAGAGAGAGAGAGAGAGCAGATATAGAGAATGCATAATATAGAAGAATAAAGCAGAGAAGATTAAGAGAAGAAGAGCAGATACAGAATAGAGCTGATATCTGGATTAAATCAGCAAACATTCAGCGTAATAGCTATCATTTGTAGCTGACAAAGGTTGAAGCCTCCTATAGGTTGGTGCCTACAGAAAATTGAAGGGATTTGGTGCTTCCTTGCAAGTTGTAGCTTGCAGAATTGAGGTTGGAGCCTCCTGTAGGTTGGTGCCTGCAGAAAAACAGTGGTGAGAGGGAGTAGGAGCTTGCCTTTGCATCACCACAATAATAAGATGTGGTTTTCTCCCGTTATGGGTTTCCACTTATATCTGGTGTCTCTGTGCATGATAGTTATGTATTGAATCTGATATGTATCATCTGCTTAATACCTGCAACTCTCATATTAAGTCTACTGCTATATTAATCTAATACTTGCTGCTTGCATTCTAAGATTACTTGCACATTAAATTGGATATGAAATGAAGGTGTAAATAGCTTAATGAAAAGTTTTAAAAGATCAGGAATGCATTAAACTGATTCACCCCCCCCCCTCTCAGTTTAATTAAAGGTTCAACATGTGGGAGATTGGACACAACTTTGTCTTGGAGAATCCAAATTAGGTCAGACCTGTGGCATCCAAAAGGTAACTTAGATGGCTACGTTGGTGCCAAAATTCAAATATTTAAGTGCTACAATCACAGATATAATCCAATTTGAATATCGACCTCCTCAAAAGCAAGAAAACGATGTGTATTTTTTTTCCGAATTGCATAAGTCTTGTTTGAAGAATCAATTTTAATTTATTCCAAGGGCATATTATAGAATAGATATCAGTATTGGATTCTAAAATATGCCCCATAAAAATAATTCAATACCCATTAAGCCTTCAGAAGGCTCTACTATGACTCATGAAGATGAAGAATTGCAACATGATCTATCAAAATTACAAGAGCAAGTGCACCAAATTTCGCTCTCGCAAAGAGCAAAAAAAAATGAAATGGAAGTTTTGAAGAAAGGCGTGGAAGCTAAGATGGATGGCATGGAAGATGGCATGGAAGCTAAGATGGATGACATGAAAGACAACATGGAAAACATGAAGAAGGATCTAAAAGCAGACATGGACAGTTTGACAAAGGTGATACAAGAAATGTTTCATAATGGTGAAAAGATAGTAGAAGAAACTCATGATGAGAAAAAAACAAATGTTAATCATGATTTCATAAACTCTAATGTTGGCGGTAAGAACCACCATATTCCAAAAATGGAGATGAGAAAGTTTGATGGAAATGATCCTGTAACATGGATACTACAGATGGAGCAATATTTTGATCTCCATAACGTGCAAAACACATAAAAGGTACGCATTGCAACTTTACATTTAGAACAAAATACATTCATATGGTATCGATGGATTTGCTCCCGTAAAAATATTTTCACTTGGTCAATTTTTACGGAGGAAATGATAGCACATTATGAGGATACAAAGAGCAACACCTTCTTTAGCCAATTGATAAATCTCAAACAAATGGGTTTAGTGGGGGAGCACATTGAGGACTTCCAAAAATTGAATATAAGGGTAACTGATATTCCAGAGGAACACAGAATTGATCTCTTCATAGGAAATTTAAAGGATAACATCCAACATGAAGTTCGTGTTTTGGAACCTGATTCATTAGAGAAGGCATTCAGGTTGGCAAGAAAAATTGAACGTAAAATTATGGTGACAAGGAAGCCTACCACTCACTTCTATAAAGAAGGAAGTGTTTCTATGCCTAGATTTCCACAACCTACAAGGTTTACACCACAACAATTGGAAGAAAAAGGAGAAAAAGCGCTTTGCTACTGTTGTGATAGCAAATACACTAAAGGTCATAAGTGTGCTGAGAAGAAATTATTTACATAGATTGTGAAGAGGAAGAAGAAAATGAACAAGAAGAGGATATACACCAGGAACCAGCCCTAGAAGAGGAAGAAATGAATCCAACCGTATCGTGTAATGCACTGGTAGGAATTACCACTCCTCAAACTCTCAAGATAGAAGGACATATCAAGAAGAAAAAGGTAATAGTGTTGATTGATTCAGGTAGCACCCATAATTTTATTCATTGTAAGGTAGCCAAGGAATTAAAATGTTTCCTATACTCAGCACCAGAATGTCAAGTGATGGTTTCAAATGGAGGAACTATAAATTGCTCTAGAAAATTCCATAATATCAAGCTAACCATGGGGGGATATGTATTGACTAGTCCAATGCTTTCCATTCCTATGGGAGGTGTTGATGTTGTACTAGGAGTACAATGGTTACAATCTTTGGGGACGGTAGCTTTTAATTTTCAAGAAATTTTCTTTAAATTTTTTTCAGAAGGAAAGGAAGTCGAATTACGGGGTATTGCAGAGAAGCCGGGAAAGATAATAAGCTCTAATGTCATGACAAAGCTTCTAAAGAAAGAAAAACGAGGTGTAATTGCACAATTATGCTCACTAGAAGTTCCAACATCAAAATCATCTATTTCTGCAGATCTCCAACAAGTCTTGGACAATCATTCCAAGGTGTTTGAAACTCCCAAAGGACTTCCACCTATTCGTGATCATGATCATGCTATTCATTTGATTCCAGGAAGTGTTCCTCCAAACATCAAGCCTTATAGATATCCTTACGTCCAAAAGAGCGAAATTGAACGTATGATTGCAGAAATGTTAGAGGCAGGTATAATTCAACCTAGTCAAAGTTCTTTCTCTGCTCCTGTAGTATTGGTACACAAGAAGGATGGATCATGGCGAATGTTTATAGATTATAGGGAGCTAAATAAGCTCACCATTAAAGATAAATTTCCCATTCCTGTCATTGATGAATTCTTGGATGAATTACATGGAGCAATATATTTTATCAAGTTGGATCTTCGTTCAAGATATCATCAAATTAGAATGAGACTGAAGATATTCCAAAAACAACATTTCGAACTCATGAGGGTCATTATGAATTTTTGGTCATGCCTTTTGGCCTTACCAATGCACCTTCTACATTTCAAGGGTTGATGAGTTCCATTTTCAAACCCTTCCTTAGAAAATTTTTTCTGGTATGTTTTGATAATATATTAATCTATAGCAGGTCTTGGAGGGATCATGTTGAACATGTTGACAGGGTGCTCAAACTATTGCAGGAGAAAAAATTACATGCAAAAACATCCAAATGTTTCTTTGGAGTACAAGAGGTGGAATATCTGGGTCATATTGTATCTCACGAGGGTGTTAAAGTAGACCCTAACAAAATTAAAGCCATTAAGGAATGGAAATTCCCCACAACCATAAAGCAGTTGCGAGGATTTCTCGGGTTAACGAGGTATTATCGCAAGTTTTTTAAGAATTAAGGGAGAATAGCAGCACCTCTAACAACATTATTGAAGAAAGATGCATTTTCATGGACTCCTGAAGCAAATAAGGCCTTTTAACATCTTAAAGAGGCAATGTGCCTAGCACCGGTCTTAGCTACGCCATACTTCACAAAAACCTTTATTGTGGAATGTGATGCCTCAAGAAATGGAATTGGTGTTGTTTTAATGAAGGAAGGAAGACCCGTTGCTTTTGAAAGTCGTTCAATCAAAGGAAAGTATTTACAGAAACCTATTTATGAGAAGGAAATGTTAGCAATACTGCTTGCACTAAAGAAATGGAGAACTTACCTAATGGGAAGACACTTCAAGGTAAAAAATGATCATGATAGTCTTAAACACTTTTTGGAACAAATACTATCTTCAGAAGAGAAATAAAAATGGGTCACAAAGATGTTGGGTTATGACTTTGAAATAATCTACAAAAAAGGAAAGCTTAATGTTGTTGCAGATGCACTCTCAAGAAAGAATGAAGAGGTTGAAGCATTGCTTTGTGCCATTTCTATTATCCAACCAGATTGGATAACTGAAGCAAGAGATGAATGGAAGAAGGACAAAGATGTATGGACACTCATTCAAAAGTTACAGCAAGATCCTAGTACATCTGATACATTTAGTTGGAAAAATGATTCCTTATGGTACAAAGATCGCTTATATCTTTGTAAGAATTCCCAATTAAAACAAAAGATTCTTCTGGAATTGCACACTTCTCCTTTAGGAGGACACTCAGGATTTTTAAAAACTTACCACAGGGTGAAGAAAGAATTTTTTTGGGATGGCCTTAAATCTGATATTCAAAAGTTTGTGGCAAAATGTTTGGTTTGCCAGCAGAATAAAGTGGAAACAATTAAGACCCCGGGACTTCTACAACCTTTATCCATTCCAAGTCAACGTTGGGAGGAGATTTCAAAGGATTTTATCACAGGTTTACCTAAGTCCGAAGGAAAGAGTGTCATCATGGTGGTAGTTGATAGACTTACCAAGTATGCACACTTTTGTGCATTATCTCATCCATTTAAAGCAAGTTCAGTTGCTACTACATTTATGGATAGAATTCAAAAGCTACATGGAAGCCCAAGGGTTATTGTGAGTGATAGAGATCCCATTTTTACTGGAAATTTTTGACGGAGTTATTTTCTTGTTTGGGTACTCAATTAGCTCATAGCTCATCTTATCATCCTCAATCTGATGGTCAAACTGAGATCGTAAATAAATGTTTGGAAGGATATCTTCGTTGTTTTGTATCTGATTAACAAACACAATGGGTCAAGTGGTTACCTCTTGTTGAATGGTGGTATAACACTTCCTTCCATACTGCAGCAAAAATGACCCCATTTATGGCACTTTATGGATATCATCCACCATCCATCACATCATATTTAAGGAAAAATTCGAAGGTTCAAGCAGTGGAAGATCACATCGAGCATCAGCAAGAAGTTCTCCAACTCTTAAAGGATAACCTAAATTTGGAACAAAATCGAATGAAACAACAGATAGATCAACATCGTAGCGAGATAAGTTTTGATGTAGGAGATTGAGTATTTTTATGGCTACAACCATATAAACAAATGTCCCTCAAGCAAGCTAAGAAGTATAATAAATTATCTCCAAAGTACTATGGTCCTTACAAGGTGTTGAAAAAGATTGGTACTATGGCATACAAATTGGAGCTTCCTGCTTCTTCACGAGTGCATCCATTTTTCCATGTTTCATACTTAAAGAAGGTTATAGGTGAAAATCTTCCAGTTCAAACAATATTGCCAGAACTCGATGAGGAAGGAAAAATCATATTGGAACCTAAAGCGGTCACGGAAACAAGAACTCGACAGCTACGGAATCGATCAATTTCAAAGTATCTCATCAAGTGGAAGAACTTACCCACTGAAGATTCTACATGGGAGGATGAGAATTTTTTACAGAAGCACCCAAAGCTACTCAAGCGTTGAGGACAACAATTTTTTGAAGGAGAGGGGCATGTTAGGTCCATATATTACTAGTATAGTCCCTTATCATGGACGATAGTGGTAACCCCCCTTGTTTGTTAGTTACCGTACCCTCAACTCCCATTTCTGAGCACACAGCCCTTAAATATTATTTTAGTTATTAGATTATATTATGGCCACATGGACTCCTATATATAGAAAGGAGGTTTTGTAAATTGTATCATCCAATAATTTTTCATTTATGTAATGTATTGGAGGTTGCCCCCTCGAAGTGGCTTATTTCTAAGGCATTGATATCTCTTTTATTCTATTTTTGGAGCTGGTTACAAAATAGGCTACTATAGAAATAGCTGCAGAAACTGTCACTTTCCACAGTTGCTGTTGAATTGACAAAAAGATGGAAATGCTACTACAAGAAAATAATAAAATGTATTGTAGCAAGTTTTTGTTGATTCCATAAAACCATTAGTCTTCATCGAAGCCAAAATTCATGGTACAATTCTTACCATGCGAATGAATGTGTCGAATTCGAGCATGGGAAGAAATCATTGGATTACCAATCAATGATGAAAATCATTAACCAATGCGAGACAACTCACCGATAATGTGAATGAGTGTCAAGGTACCTGAGTGCATCTTGATAGGGACGAATGAATGTGTCGAAGTCGAGTCACCGGAAAGGTTTGAAAATTAAGAGACATTGTTGTATTCCCATTGTTATCGACGAGGAGGCTTGCCATTGATGTATGCAAGCTCCAAGGCACTCCAAATAATCTATGATCTTGATCCCAGATAAAGTGTTGAGGTCGATGGGACAAGATCTGTTGGAAGGTGGACCTTAAGGAATTCGACATCATCCAAATTGAGCATAGAACCAAAAATTATTTGAATAACCATGAAAGATTGAAACCATAATGAAATTGGAGAAATTATTGTGAACTTTTCTCTCCAGTTTCCTATTTTCAAGCAAAGCTCATGTCCAATTGCGCCAGAAATATGGTTTTCACAATAAAACTTGTTTTTCTCTTTATTTTTTATTTTTTATATGTCCTACTCTACTTGAAAAAGAAATCTTATTCAAGTATATGAATACTTCCAATGGAACCAATTCTGTAATAAGATGATAGATAAACTCATATGCAGGTTTGAAATATATTCTTTGATATGTAATCGTATATGATAGACCAATTTCCTTGATTGAGATGATATCAGAAGATACTAAAGAATTGAGCATTGGGATCTGATGAATCTCTTTAACCAAGATTCAATGTAATATTGTATTCCTTGGCTTCCTGCTATCATGTCATGCAAGTCTTCAAAGATGTGATACTCATTTATATAATCTGTTGATAGGCAAGCATGAAAGTTTTCAATATCTGGTTCCAATAACTTATTTTATCATCAAATATCCATGATTCTTGGACCTTATCTGAGTCTTATTCTTCTATTTGTTGTTCTTCAATGATAGTTGGTGAATCATTTTACAATATCTCAAAATTGTAAGTTGATTGAGGTGTTTTATTGTTGGGGATGTGAAATGTTTGTGGAGGTAGTGGAGTGGGAATGGATCTTTGGGGTGCTTGTGTGGATGGTAATGGGAAAGGTTTAATTGAGGTCCAATGAGGGTGATATTGATGTTGTGGTGGAGGTAAATGGTATGGATAACATTGATCATGGTATTGAGGATAGAGAGGGAAAGATTGAGGATATGGTGGATTTCCTTTGTAGGGCCTTTGCTTACTTTGTTTCCAAGATTGGTTTTGAGGTTGGTATTGAGATGGCCAAGGTTCCCAAGGTTGGTTTTGAGGTTGGGATTGAGATACCCAAGGTTTCCAAGGCAAGGGTGTTTTCCAATTACCTTGAGATTGTTGTGCATAACCTTGAAACTGTGCATAAGGATATTGCATCGTATTGGGTTGATGAGGCTGCCATAGTCCTCTTGGAGCTACATAACAAAGTTGATCTTGTGCTTGATTTGATCCATTATCATTCTGGTAAACGTCCTTCAACCTTGGTAATGATGGGAAATCTTCAGTAGTACGTGATCTTGCACAAATTTTACACATTTTAATGTTATCAAGTGGACATTCATGCAAAGCATGTTTCTTTCTACATTTACGATAAAATATAATTGAAGGAAATTTTTGCTTGTTTTGAATTCTTAGCATGTCAGTTTGTTCATTTAAATTACCAAGAATTTTTAACAAATTGTTGGATTCGGTTTGAATTACCAATCCTGAAGCCGACTTACTTACTCTTACCATAAATGGGTCTTGAGGGGATCTTACACACTTTTCTTTTCCTCTTGATATGTTCTTGCATAGTTCACAAATTTCTTAAAATGGAAATTGATAGACATCTTCTTTTCCCACCAGATTAAGAAGATCAATCCATTCATCCTTTATAGCATTTAGTAGGAGAGTTTTTAATACGTCTGATCCTAAATTATGCAATTTAGATCTTTTGATATTATAAGTAAATCTCTCCACTAAATCTTCTAGGCTTTCATCCTCTTTTGGGTTCATCTTAAAGAATTCATTTCTAAGGTCATGGTGCATGCAATAATCTTTATATTTTTCCAAAAATACTCTTTTCATATCATCCCATGTCCTTATAGAATTTGTTCCTAAATTCATGAACCATCTAAGAGCTCTATCCTTTAATGTTGCTGGAAACAAATTTAATTTTTGAATGTGAAATGAGTAGCCATAAGATCTACAAATTATTTCAAATTGAAAAAGAAACATTTCCGAGTCTTCTGATCTCATACATTTGAAGTTAGAAAGTACAGATGGATGGATGTTCTTCATTTGAACATTGATATCAGTTTCTTGAATGGGAAATCCAAAACGATCTTCCTCATTGTCATCATCTCCATCCATTTCTTCAACCTCCTTTGTCACCTCTTCTTCTACCTGCAAAAATATGAATTCATGATGTGGATGTGTAGCTCTTACTGCACCACATGGTATAGTGGGTGTGGTAGGTGATTAAAGGATTTTTTTTTTTTTTTTGGTAAGAAATAAGGTTACTTAGTTACACTTCCCCAACAACGATGCCAAAATGTTTAGTCAATTTAGTGTCCTAAATTGTTAACATAAATGATTGACCAGGGCTAGTAAACTGATGAAGTGTAATACACTATATGTGCCTAAATATCCCTTTTCTTACTTCGTTGTTTTAGTGTTTTATTGATGTTTTTGGGGTTTTTTTGTTTTGGTTCTTAGTATTCTGTTCTATACTAGAAAGATGAAGTTAAATCTATGTAAAGAGGAAAAACAGGAAAATATTAATGAATAAATGAAAACATAGTTTATTTGCAAGTTCTGTTCTTAACTAGAAAATGATGAAAACAAGGAGTCCTAATCCATGGATATTACAACTTCTAAATGAACATTCATGAACTGAAAAGTAACTCAAAACACTACAACTTAATCTGATTCATTCAATTAATGGTTTATTGGAAGAGCTTGTGAAAAATATTAATTTTAGTGCAATGAGGATCTCCTAAAACATAAAATGGAAATGATGAAACAAACAATAACTTAGAACACTACAGAGAAATCTAAATCATTTGAAAAAGTTTTATTGGAAGAGATTGAGAAAGAGATTAACTATAATGTGATAAGGATCTTCTATGAAACGAAACAATCAATAACTCATAATATTACAACTAAATCTCATTCGTGAATTAAAGATGTATGGGAAGAGATTTTGAAAGAGACTAATTGCAGTATGTTGAGGATCCTTTAACTAAGAAGATGACATGAAACGAAATGGTAAAACACTATGATTTAAGAAAGAAATCTAAGTAAGGAAAGACAGTAAAACAAAATTTAAAATAACTTAGCTAGAAAACATGTAAAACCTCCTCAAATAGCAGGGGCCCTCTGCTACCAATTTGGTATTAATCCGTTAGCTCCTTAAAAATGTAAGGAAAACAACATTTGGGAACTGATCTTATTTATTAAAATAGAGTGTTAGAAACAGATAGCAAATCTAAACTGTATTGCACTTTTTCTGAATTGTCTTTTTGGTCTTGTACAACCAACATTTAAAGGGAAATTACATAACTGATTATGAGATATACTTGCTACAGGTGGCTAATCCAAATTAGACTTGTAATAGGACTGTTGCACTCTTTCTAATTCGAATTTAAACTTGTAATAGGACTGCTGGACTTAAATCAACAGTCCTACTACATTTGGATAACATAGTTTGACTCCACCTTTTGCCATGAGTTTAGGCACGTATTTCTGTTGATATAGACTGAGTGAGTAGGGTAGAATCCATGTAGGCATCATTCTAGAAACACCCATGCAGCCCAATCCTCCAACTAACACCTGGAACATATTCAACCACAAAATTAGCCACGGAGTGCTTGATCGGCTACGGAACGTCTGTATTCTGTAGCTATATTGCAAAAAATTATTAAAATAGAAAAAACCATGAAAATACAATATGTCAGTCAATTGCATGTATCCTTGGGAAAATCCTAAACATTCTCCATTGATTGGGGATTATGAATTGATGAAAGAGAGGTGAAATGAGATGAGAAGTTTGTAAAGAAAAGGGAAATTCTAGGGTTCAACAATGTTCAAGTATGGGGTTGGTGCAGCAAGCCATAAGGATAGACTGTGATAGCCAAAGTGTAATTTTCTTGGCTAAGAACCATGCTTATCATTCAAAGACAAAGCACATTGATGTTCAATATCACTTTGTGAGATATATGGTTGAATCTAAAAGGGTGTTGCTGGTAAAGGTGGACACTTTGAAGAATGTTGCAGATGCATTGACAAAGTTTGTGAGCACTCAGAAGTTCTCTTGGTGTAGATAAAAAATGGGTGTTGCAAAGCTGGGCTAATGACTCAGCTCTCCTGTGGCCCCCAGTGGAAAGAAAACAACAAGTGGGAGAATGTTGGGTTTGTGTTATATTCCTTATTTTCCAGTGGGCAGACCCGCTCATGGTTTTGTGCATGGGTTTGCATAGGGTTTTGGGGCATGATGGTTTTCGACCCCTGGTATTTTGTAGTTATGTTCTAATCTAGGGTTAATGGATTAGGGTTTATGTATGCTTCGGCATGTATATATATGTGTTTTAAAACTAAAAGGAATATAATGAAAAATCAAGCTGGTCGTCCCGATTTTGGATCTAGGGGAAAATCTTTGTGTTTATCTGTTTTATGCTTTATTCTCTCGCTATTGTTTATTTTATATTTTAAAGATTCGTTCATAGATAATTTCTTTATAGGGTTAAAACCTACAAGTATATTGTATCTTGTCCACGTACTTTTGG
This sequence comes from Pinus albicaulis, assembly GCA_034641835.2. Lineage (NCBI taxonomy): Eukaryota > Viridiplantae > Streptophyta > Pinopsida > Pinales > Pinaceae > Pinus > Pinus albicaulis. Next base: position 133,711,658 of record CM076583.1, on the reverse strand, counting down.
GTATATCGAGTGGTGTTACAGTACGATAAGTATAAAGGGGTGCTCTCACTGTGCGGTTTCGCATCAAACAATGCTAATACAGACTTGGGCCTCCACGTACCTTCGGGTATATTTGGGAGGAAAAATTTTAGGTGCTATACATCCATAGTGAACCAAGTCAGATGCCTTGAAATTGTGATACACCGAACACAACATTCGGGGATATTACTTGCCCGTACTTCTTGGTTCGCCAAGAGGTATTATGGAGTTCACAGTTTCTTGGTAAACCCTTTTGCCTAGCATTACCCTCTCTTTTTTTATTTGTTTTTTGGTTAAAATAAATCAGTAATCATGGAAGAACAACATCCTATCTCCCATCACTCAATTATATTAGCTTTAAACCCACCTTTACCACCGGAAGTTACTTCCGGTAGGCGAAGGTGATCACGATCTGCCGAATCAAGTAAAATCTGTACCTCTGGTGAAACATCATCATTTCAACCAGAGTTAGCTCAAATTTTTTCCACACGTCATGGTTCGTTTACTATTGTTGAAACGAAGTCTTCACAGCTACCCGTGGTCATGATCCATCCAATTAGTGAGACCATACCTCCTAGACCCGATGTTGTTCAATCACAAATTGATCTAGATCATATCTCTTCTTTGCTAGAAAATCTGAATCTAGATGTTGAACAACCAGAAGTTTTTCCTACCTTGGTCATCCCACAAATTTATGTAGACATTGAAACTCCTATATCACACAGTCAACCTTCTGAAATATATTTTGGGCATGACGGTGAAGTTCTTCCTCCTGGGTTAATTTTGATTGAAGAAATCCCACAAGACGATACACCTTCAACTCCAACCCATTTTTGGGAGGACCTTTACTTGTACCAGTCTTTTCCTCAATCGTTTCCATCTACTTTTGTTGATCCTGTTGCCATTCAATCTCCGTTCAATTTTCTAGGGTATAAATTTTGTCAAACAACCATGTCTAAACAAACATCTTCGGTTGGGTCTATTGTTCCAATTACATCAGCTCCTACACTAGCTACTCCGTCGATGTTCACAACCTCACTAGAGTCATATTTTCATGGTGGCCCTTCGGTCCCAACAGGTTACAAATCATTATCTGGCACTTTCTCTGGTGCATCTTCAAGACCATGTTATATACCAATGTCATCATCTAGTATTTTAACTGGTAGTCCTATCATTAGTACTGAACTACTTGATTCATTACATACATCATCAGAGAAATATCAAGTCAATCCTTTTGGGTCAATTCCTTTAAGTACTGTTAGTTCCTCGTAATTTCCTATATTGATTGAGATACAAATTGACAAGGGTAACATAAAACCAAGCCTTGTAATCCAAGGACCTAGCCTTCCTGGATTCGGAGAGGGATCTCCCAATTTGTGCAAAGATATGTCTTGTTTACTAATTTAGGGTTGATTTCAGGCTAGATGTTAAGTACAAGGTTTTTTTTTTTTTTTTTGGTTGGGTATGATACTTTGATAGATTTTAGATAGGAAACATGGAAGATTGTTAAGTCATAGGGCAATGGAGTCAAACAAGATCATGAATGAGTTCTGTTAGGTCTCCGTAGTTTGCAAGATTGGAAATAAAAAACACTGCAGAGCCTACATCAAAACCACTTTGGAATCCTAGGATCTAGCCCTCCTAGATTTAGAGAGGGATCTCTCTATATAAGTGCTTTCAAAGATATTTCTTTAAGTTTTATGATATGATATTAGGCTAGTTATGAAGTACAAATTTTAGTTTGTTTTTGGTTAGGATGGATATCATCAAAATGAAGGAAGTCTTTTTGAGGGGTAAAGCTGTGCGCAGGTTGAAAGAATGGTTCAGCTGATAGTATAGGTAAGAAAAAGTATCAATCCATTGGGCTATGGAGTCACAAAAGGATTTGATTGCATAGAAAGTCTCAAGAGTGGTCTATGGGGCAAGTCATCTATGTCAAATGATCTCTTTAAGTTGATTTATGGTATGGAACATTAAAGTGTAGTGAAAGAAGTAAACATATAAGAAAAAAAAAGAATAGCTTAAGATCAAGTAAGGACTTTTAACCTAGCCTGCTTTCAGCATACCCAAAGGAAAACAAAGAATAGCTTAAGATCAGGTAAGAAATTTGAATCTAGCTTTCTTTCAGCATATTCTCAAAGAAAAAAATTAAGATAAAACAAAGAATACCCTAAGATCAAGTAAGGACTTTTAACCTAGCCTGCTTTCAGAATATTCAAAGGAAAACATTCAAGATGAACATAAAAAGTAGCCTAAGATTAGGTAAGGACTTTTAACCTAGCCTGATTTTGATATACTCTTAAGGGAAACTTTCAAAGACAATATCTCAAGTTGTACTCAGTAAAAATGGGCTCACCAACACTTCACTAGTTATACTCTATTGAATTACCTTCAAAACACAATTAGAAGAAAACATAAAGATAAAGATTTATCCGTGAGAAATAGGGTACTTTACATTAAATCCTAATCTACATTTGCTGTTCTTTATCAGAGAAAGTGGACAGTATGGAAAACATGAGAAAAATAACAATTACAGTAAGAAAAACATCATCATTGACATAGACCAGGATCCAATAAATCAACTTGTATATTTGATGTTCAAACCGGTTACAATCTTCAGGTCTAGTAGGTCTTTACAGCTTCAAAATTCTCATCTCAGCCTATTTTCTTCAATTACAAAATAGAGCTTCAGCAGCCTCAACAACTATTTACATTGAATGAGTATGCAACCAACAACAATACTAGGCTCCTCATATGGTATTTATTGATGAATTGAGGAGGTGGAGTGAAAGGAAGGTTTAATTGTTCAATTAATATAGAGTAAATGCTTCTCGACCTTTGGGAGGCCTTATGGAGAATATTTAAAACATTTTAATTATGTTTTAATTAATTTTACGTTAACTTTTATTTGCTTCAGTCACTCTTGTTGACTTTGGAGGCTTTTGGTAGGCTGGAAATTACTTCTGAGATGTCTTTAGAAATATCTCTGACTGTGCAATTAATATATATTCCTTTTAGGTGAAATCAGTTGACAGGTGGCATTTCTATCTCCTTGAGGATTTATTGCCTCACTGATGTGGCATTTGGAGGCTTTCATTGTTGATTTGTCATGATCTGTTGCTTTAAATGCTGATTAGGCCTTGATATTTCTTTTGGGCCTTTTGTTTCGGGGATTTAACACCCTAGAGGTTGGTTGGGATTCAACCTCCACAGAGCAGGGGCGTACTACTTAACAGAGACTCACACGATCATGCACATTCATAAAAACGAAATAGAGCAGAATGAGAAGTTTACCCGTTGGTCCTACGTTTGAAGTAGATCCACGTGGAGTTCAAACTCCCTGCAACCGTCCTTCCTCCTTAACCTGAAATACAAGAAGAAACCAGCACAAAGGACAAGTTGTACAGCATATTTCTACTCTATATGTTAGTGAGATTCATATAAAACATTGAATAAATCATAATGAATGCATGTATAACAGATATTCTTCATACATTAAAGCATACACTAACATGTTTATTTCGGGAACAGCATGATACTTCTGTATTATAAATAGTACGTACAAAAGTAATCAAGAGGAGAGATCACCTGATCCTTCCAAGGTTCTGTACCGTCGTCCCGATCCGTCCAGCCCTTGTCGCTACACCCTTTCCAAATGAGTGCATACGAGATAACATATAAAGGAATGTGTATCTCAAGGAAACAAGGGTTTCCTGAAATGAACTGGGAAAGTGCAGGAGGCACGGGGAATCAGACTTGGATAGGGAACCAACAGAGTATAATAATAATTATTCTCTCTCTCTCTCCCTTAGGCCATACATATGAGGTCTTTTTATAGTCCCTCCAAGTAGTTTCAGCAGTTGGAAACAGTTGGCCACGGGCTGGGGTGGTTGAACTACCTGAGTAACCATCAACCCACCGCGAAATTAGGGATTTTTATATATTTTTTAATCATTAAAATGGCATACGCGGAAAAGTCTAGCTGTACTCGCGTATACACGCGGAAAAACACGGGCATAGTCGCGTATGGAGGATTTTCCACTTTTTTTAAGTGAATTTGTCCAAGTCTGTAGGAATGGGTGCCCATAAAGCCATGAAGCAATCATGAATCATGTCAAGGTGAGAAATGATGCTATAACAGATGCCCCCTAATATATGAGGTCAGAAGGGGTACATGATGGCCGAAATGTATTATGCACATAGAAAGAACTTCGCAAGGACAAGAGAGGACTTCACCAGATTTCAGCCTGCCAAAAACCAATGAAAGAAATCAGAGAGTCAACTCATGCTGAGGCGGGCATACCCATGCTCAATCAAAAATACATCATATAGAAAGTAGTGAATAGATCCAACATGTATACAAGTATAACTGAACTGAAAGTACACAATGAATCATCTGAGCATGGCCCGGAAATACAAGTCTGAATCAATGTCCAAGTATCACATATAAAAAGCTGATCAAAGATGGTGCAACTGGATGTCTGATCAAATAAGTAACTGAATCTCCAAGTACCGGATCATAAGAGGTGGATCAAACGGTACAATCACGCAACTCGGGGACCAACATATAAGATGCTTCTGTGCTGAACTGCAACATATAAGGGTGGACGGCATCACTGGCAGATACTGAAAGGACTGTCAAAAGTGAACCGAAACATGCTGATGCAACCCGAGGTCTTCACCGATCACTATGGCACAATTCTACACAATGGGAATAAATGAGCCGAAGTCGACCATGTGAGAAATCGTTGGATTACCGGGCATTGATGTATCACGTTAACCAACGCGAGACAACCCACCGATAATGATAATGAGTGTCAAGGTGCCCCAGTACAATCTGACAAGTGCGAATGAATGAGTTGAAGTCGAACACTTGAAATAATCTACCAATCAAGAGGCAATGATGAATCCCCACTGTCGATAGCGAAGAGTCTGCCACTGATGACTGCAAACCCTAAGGTACTGACAAAAAGACTCTAGACCTTATTCCCAGAGCAATGAGTCGGAGTCGATGGGAAAAGATCTGCTGGAAGGAAGGCATTAAGGCATCCCACATCAGTCCAGCGCGAGTGTAACCCGCAAGCCAAGATTTGGAAGGAATCGGACGAAGGAGAGTGATGGAACCAAAACCGAAGTACGTTTCCGACGTGCACAAGATGAAGCTAGCGCACGGAAGAAACCCTCTGAACCAACCAATAATGAAAGCCGACACAGAGGCGAGAAATCCACCGATAGGGTCAAATGGAAATCAAGGTACTGCACGAATCCCAAGTGTGATAATGTGTGCTGACGTCGAACACAGGGGAAACCACTCAGTCAAAGACCCATGATGATGATCAAATGCCGAGCACGAGGTCACCTATCAATGATGGAAATAGGCCCAAGGTGCGGCTCTAGGTTTGCTCTCAGAGCAATGTGTCGTAGTCGATAAGAGACAAACCCGCCGGCAAGAAGTCAATGGGGACCTTCTCAAACCAGCACGAGCAGAAGATCAAAACATCCGATGTGATAGAACATGATACTGACAAGACCGGGAAGGCCGACTGAATAATGAGTCAAGAGACACCGCAGAATGGCCGACTCAGGCTAGACTTCCCTTGAACAAAAGCACGACTCTGTGATGACCATGGCAGTAAAAAGTGACACTGTATAAGTCTGTCTTGCAAGAGGCAAAACAAACTCTCCATATGATTGGAAGAGATAACCAACCGGGGGAGAACTGACAAGTGAAACATGGTAAAGGCTGAACCTAGGTCAAACTAGAACCATCCCAAATGAAGGAAATATATATATAAGTATATGTGCTTTGTTCAACGGCGACAAACTGACTCTGTACTGCCATCGAAATAACGAAGATACATCCCGTTCCCGCTCTTTTTGTTATATTTAATTTTTTTTGTCTTTTTCATAATAAGCCTGAAAAAGAATAAAAGAATGCTATGATACAATGGACAGAACGAGTATCAAGAAAGCAGATGCACTAGTTCCTGGGATTGGAACAATCCTATGCTCAATGCAAGGTGGCGAAAACTAGTCAATGATACTCAGAGGAACGTTCCATCCATGGGTACAAAGGTGTCAAGTCGTGATAGCTAAGTGCATGCAATGGTTAACTTGTACAGAAAGTCAAGGTCAAAAGTTGGCTTAAACATCGAGTCCAAATGAAGTCGGCTAAAGGCCAGGATAAACAAGTAGCCAATATGCAATGCAGTAATACAACTTAACGACACCAGGGAGCCTCTAGGGTAATAGCCAGAAAATGATAGTGAGGAAGAAGAAGAATGAAGCTTCAACACATAAGTCATGGCAGGACTAAAGAGGACTCCCGAGCCTACATAAAACGCAGCATGGGCAACAAGTGATAGCGAGGAACTAACTAGGAAGCCCATGTAAAGGAAGGCTCTACCATCAAGTCATGATTTAAAAATCGGCGAGTGAAATGGGTGTAATACTCATGACCTGATGGGATCGACCCTAAGGAAAGTGATCAGTATGGAGGCTAGAATGCAAGATGCAACGGAAAGTGATTCCCTAACCTATATGCCAGTGAAGATCATATACCTGCCGTGAAGAGTCTGAAAACATGGGTCAAAAACCGGGAAAAGTCTCGAAATCGTCAAAATGTACCTGAAACATACCAAACTAGGCACTTCCAAGCAATCAAGTTATACAGCGTAAGATAGATCGAAAAAATAAGCATAAGGAAATTTTTGCAAAAAATTTCAATTTTTTAGCCATAAATACACAAATTACCTCCCAATTGGTTCATTATTGCATAGCTGATTTGGAAAAAGAGCTCCGGAGCTAAAAACTTGTTTCGTCAAATCAGCAACAACCGACCGTCGGAATCCAGCGAAACTTCAGGTAGGCTCCTTATTCATCCTGTTTAATCATTTTGTCCGTTTAAAAATTAAAATTAAGTGAATTTTTGCCTAGAAACCCTTCTTAAAAAATGCGTATCTGCGCATACGCGGGTTAAATGAAGTGGAGCCGCGTATACACGCGACTGTGCACAGAACAAGTCGCGTATGCGCAGGTCCATAACTCAAAAAGAAGTTTCTAATGCAAATTTTAATGAAATTTTTCAGGATGACTATCTCTTGGAGGGAACGCGAGCATAGTGCAATAGACCAAGAGGTCATGGAAGATCGCACAGCACAAAATGTCCTCCGAAACCGTGGATTATTCAAATTTTTCAAAATGCCCAATATGAAAAGTAATGTGAGATTGCTTGAAATGCTGGTAAATTATTGGGAACCGGATCAGGATTGCTTCATCATTGATCAAATGCCACTACGCATAGAAGTGGAAGATATATACTTCATCACTGGACTCTCCAAGAGGGGAGACCCATTGGATCTGCACGGAAAGCCCCTGGGAGGGTTAACCGTGGAGGACTATGTCCAAATCTATTGCATAGAAAATTCCAAGAAAGTTGGCACACAAATTGCAATCAGAGATATCAGGGACTTGCACATAAAGATCCTCCTATTCACCATCGGCAGAGTGGCAGGATCTGCCTCACTACATCAGGCGTCCAGGACGCACATGAGTATAGTTGTAGAGTGCTTAATTCATGTGTATGATTGGTGCACTGCCCTGCTACAGAACATGAAACAACAACTGACCTCCATTCGCCAAACAAAAACAAAACATTTTGGCTATGGAACCATTTTGACTACATTCTTCTTCTTCGAGAGTTCCAGCTTTGAGACCCAAAGTCATCTCAACTATCAGCAGCCCTCGGGACCCAAGAATCGCCCGTTGGGCAGACATGATGAAGAGACTGGGGGGCAGCGAGGTACCCCGCACCACCTGGGATGATGAGTTCTTCTTATGGTGGAGAGAACAAATCATCGTAGTGGATGACTACCCCTATGCCGGGATGGATTTCCGAGGAGATCCAGATCTAGTACTTCCACCCGGTGCAGCATGGGGAGCAGTCGGTAAGTTTTTTCAAAAATTTTAACTTATATGATTTTTTGGATTTTTCAAATATGTATGAAAATGAAAAACAAACATGTTTTTGGTTTGGATTCATAATGACTGACAAATGAAAAATGATCATGTTTCAGATGTTGGACCAGTGCGTCCTGAGGGCCTAGCACGTCACAAACGCCGCAGAGGTGAAGCAGAGACAGCAGATTCTGACAGGACCCTCCAGGCCTTGCAGAGAAACTTGGAGGGACTGACCCGCCAAATCCCTCTGGCTGCTGTGGAGGACTTGCCAGAAGCCGTCCAGAGACGGGTTGTAGGAGTACCCCGGGACTGGGTTAGACTGTTCCGCCGTGTGGCCACTGCAGTGATGTTCTATAGGAACGCTGGGCAGGGTCCTCAGGAGTAGATAGTTTTTACATATTAGATGACTATATATTTTTTGAGACTGAACATGATGGGGCATAAGCCCAAGTTTTGTACGGCATTGATGGATCCAAAATTTTGTAAAGTTTTTTGACATACCGATGATATATATACAGCGATATTTGATGTGATGTGATAAATGTATCAAATGTATGATGTTCTTGATGATTTAGAAATTATTGTATTGAATGATTAATATGCCAATCTAAAGCTTGATTAGCTAATGAGTCAGCAAACCAATTGTCAGCTCGAGGAATATGAATGAATGTTAAAAATTGAAATGACCTTTGTAACAAACGTACCCTCAAGAACAATCGTAATAAAACCGGATCTCGTACCCGATAAGTGTTGTTCAACTGCGACACCACCAGCTGGGAGTCCAAGAAAACTACCAACGAATCAACACCCAAAGATATTGCTTCCGAGAGTAGATGAATGACTACAGTGTATTCTGCTACGTTATTGGAAGCAGGACCAATGTAGACCCCTCTTGATACCAACAGCTGACCGGAAGGATAGTGAAGAACCCAAGCCGCGGAAGCTAAGTTCCGGGTGTGTCTACTAGCACCATCGGCGAAACCAAAATGACTCATGACATCAACACAACCTGCCAAAGCAGATCAAAAAACATCACCATCTCATGAAAAATCGAAAATCAAAACAGATATGTACAAGACAAAAAACTACTATATACAAAGCAAAATGCCAGGCCAAAGCCTAGGCATAGTACTTCTTCAAATAGAGCCCATTTCGGGGCTCCGGCAACTCGTTCCCTTCGAAGTCAACCAAGGTATACTCTCCTTTCTTAAGGACCTTTTTGACGATATAGGGGCCATACCACATCGACTTAAACTTTCCTGCCCCCAAGGCATCTTTTTCTTGGGCATAGACCAAAACAAGGTCACCTTCGGAAAAGACCCTAGGCTTGACTGCCTTATCGTACTGGACTTTGACTCGGTTTTTATGCGCTTCGTTCAACGTGGCGGCATCTCGACGCTGCTCATCAAGATGTTCCAGATGAAGAAGCCGCTCTGCCAGACTAGAAGTGTCAGGAAGAAGCTCAACAGCCAGTTTAAGGGAAGGAATCTCGCATTCAATGGGAAATACGGATTCCACCCCGTGGACTAATTGAAACGGAGTAAAGCCAGTTGCAGTTTTAACTGACGTCCTGTATGCCCAGAGTGCAGGATATAGCATAATGTGCCAGTTGGATCTATGTTTATCAATCGTCCGTTGAAGAATTGTCTTCAAGGACTTATTCACGGCTTCCACCTGGCCATTGGCCCGAGGATAATATGGAGATGAATGCTCCTGCCGGAAACCCAATTTAAGAGCCAACTCAGCCATCATACTGTTCTGAAAGTGACTGCCATGGTCAGTGACAATCTCTCTAGGTATACCGAAACGAGCAATGACTTGGTTGGAGAAGAAAAGAGCTGCAGTCTCACCATCGTTCCCAAAAGTAGGCATAGCTTCGACCCACTTCGTAAAGTAGTCTACTGCTACGATAATGTACTTGTGACCTTTTTCCGAAGGCGGGTTACAAGTAGTATAATCCATACCCCACTTTGTAAAGGGTCCGACAGTAACGACTGGAAAAAGCGGAGCTAGATGAGCGCGCATTTTTCGAGTATACACCTGACAAGGATGACACTTCTTGACCGATTCAATACAATCTTTGAAAATCGAGGGCCAGAAGTAGCCAGCACGCAAAATCTTCTGGGCTGTAGCAAGCCCTGATAAATGACCCCCACAAGCTCCACCATGAGAATCATTGAGCACAGCCTCAGCTTCTTCGAAAGTTAAGCAACGTCTTAGGATTGAATCAACCCCTCGACGGTACAAAGCATCACCAATAATCAGATAACTTTTAGCTAAGTGACGCAGCTTACGACGCTCATCTTTCGAAAAAGAGGAGGGAAACTTCGCAGTCTGGAGATATACAATGATGTCCCCATACCAAGGATCTTGTGGAGAGATCAGAAACAAGTGTTCGTCCGGAAAGGACTCATCATAGATCATCTCCTCTCCACAAGGCAACTCGGAGATCAATTCCGCAAAAACTAAAGACTTCTTGGATTTGGCAGACATGAACTCTAGATCAAATTCTTGTAAAATCACAATCCATCTATTATATTTGCCCCCAATCACTCGCCTGCTGAGGACAAACTGAAATGGATTGGCAGCTGCCAAGACATAAGTTTTGCGAAGAATAATATAATGTCGGAGTCGCTGTACAGCATGAACTGCTGTTAAGGCTAATTTTTCTATCGGGGTGTATCACAGTTCAGGTCCTACGAGTCCTCGACTAAGGTAGTAAATAACGTGCTCAGCCAGAGCATCATCCTCCTGAACCAAAACCATACCAATGGTAGATTCTGCTGTAGCCAGATACAAAAGAAAATCTCTGCTATAATCGGGTGGACTCAGTAAAGGAGCAGAGGTCAATGCCTTTTTCAAGGCATCGAATGAGCATTGAGCGTAGTCGTCCCAAAGAAAAGGGACTCCTTTCTTCAACAATCTCATATATCCCTTTGTAATCTCAGCATAGTTAACGATAAACCTCCGAAGAAAGTTAGACTTCCCTTGGAGACTTTGAAGTTGACGGATTGAAGACGGGGGAGGCAACCGAAGTATTGCCTCAACCTTGAAGGGATCTACCCTTATCCCTTCATTAGACACAATAAATCCCAACAACCGACCGGATGTTACCGCGAAAACGCACTTGTTCGGATTCAAACGAATTTTATAAAAACGACATCTCTCAAATATTTGCCGGAGGTGACCTGGATGATCCATCCTTTTTCGAGAATGAGCAGCTAGATCATCTAAGTATGCCTCAATAATTTTCTTGATGTCATGGAAGGCGTAAGACATGGCCCGCTGAAAAGTAGCTCCAGCATTTTTCAGACCAAAAGGCATTTTCTTATATGCAAACGTACCCCAGGGACAAATAAATGCGGTCTTATGTTGATCTTCTGGACGGATAGTAATTTGATTATAACCAGAAAAACCGTCCATGAAGGAAAAAATCTCGTTACCGACACACTCGTCAATAATCTGATCAATGAAAGGTGTGGGGTAATTATCTTTAGGACACGCCTTATTCAGGTCTCTGAAATCGATGCATACTCGAATTTTTCCTTGCTTTTTATCAACAAACGGGGTTTGAAACCCATTCAGTCAGAGGAACTGGGAAAATAAATCCCGCCTTAAGCAGCTTTTCAACTTCAGCTTTGATAGCTGCTGCCTTCCTAGGATTAACCGGACGAAGTTTTTGCCTGACCGGCTTAGCGTTTTCATACGTCTTGATCTCATGCTGGAAAATAGATGGGTCTATGCCAGGCATTTCCTCATAAGACCAAGCAAAAACATCCCTATACTCTTTGAAGAGTTCGGTATAGATTTGAACTTCTTCATGGGAACATTCAGCTCCAATGAAAACGTTCTCGATAATGTTGGGATTCTTGGAGATGTTCACCGGGATAGTCGGAGAGATCACAGCCATGTTCCCTTCAGCATAAACCTGTGCTGGTGCTAAGGGGCTCAAGACTGGGTGAATAGGTCCAGGAGACCGAGGACTTGGAAAACTAGCTTCGACTTCGCTCAAGTCAGGTAGGAAGTAAGACCGATGATGCAAGTCATCCCACGGTCTCTCTATACCTGTCATTGCTTTCAGGATGGCCTCTTCAGATGGAAGAGTGGTATCTAGACAATCCTGGGCAGAAGAAGAAGTAAGCGTCCAAGCCGGAGCCACATCACCATCCAACTCTTCCGGCGAAAGAGGAGCTGGATCAGACTCTGTAGTGTCAACAACAGACTGATATGCAATCTCAGCTGCAGAAATTGGGAATGCCATTCCACCCACTTTCCCTTCCTCCAAAGTGGCGGTTGGGGAAGGTAAGGTCCAAGGATCCGAAAAATAATGAGTTCGAAAGAACTCTCTTCGAAGGGGAGCCTTGGAGGATGAAATAGCATTGATAGACACCTTAGGAGGAGGAAGATCAAAAGAACCCATCAGGGAAGAATACATTCCCACTCCTAAATTCTCGATAGGCCCCTTGGTATTATCCAACTTAGGGACAGATGAGTCAGGAGGCGCATCCAGGTCTACAGGAGGACAGTCCAGTTGATCCACCGTAACTATCCTCCCTTCGTGGGGGAAACATACTATCCGAAATAGTGAAGATGCAATGGCATCCATATCATATATCCAGTTTCTCCCCAACAGAAGGTTGTAGTCCAAGGCCGCATCTACTACCTCAACCTCTATGTTAACGGTTTTGCCCCCAACACAGATGGGCAAAGCCGGGACAATACCATGGGGCCTATGAGAATGGCCATCGAATGCAGTAAGAATAGTGCTAGATGGAACAGCTTTGGGAGATCCTAGTGTCTTCCAGCATGTGAGAGACATCACGCAAGTAGAAGCACCCTCATCAACGACCGTACGAAAGATATTAGTCTTCCAGTACGATGATTTAATATGGAAGGCCATATGATGAGGAAGTCTCTTCTTAAAATTCTTCATATCAAAGGTAATCAGAAGAGAATTTTTCGGATCAATAGCCCCAATGGCAGTGAGCAAAGCACTGCGCTGAGCCGGACAAGACTGGAGTACCTCTAAAGCTGACATAGCACAAGGACTCTGCGCCAGATCTTCTACAATCGAGTAGTTCTGGGCAGCCCTCATGTTCGGATTAATCGTTGACCGCTTAGAAGATGCTTTTGGCATCCGAGGCATAGACTCGACAATTGGCTTCGTGATGTGAAGCGGCTCAGTAGCATCAGGAACTTCCTTAGCTTTCGAAGATTCCTCTCCGCCATAATCACGGGATCTCGTAGCGACATCCACGTGAGAACTCATCATAAAGATATTCGATGGAATTTCCCCTTCCTGGGAACCTCCAGAGGAAGCCCCAGGATTCTGATTCGCGCCAGCAATTAATTGCTGCCCTTGGGGAAAAGGGTTTGTTAGCACAGCCTGGGAACTAGAAGAACCCTTCTGAGATAACAGGCACTGAGCATCCTGAATTTTCGGGCAAAGGTGCGTGAGATGATCTCCAGCACAAAGCTTGCACGGAAATTTAACCTTGTTTTTCTCCTTTTGCCCTTCACCAACACGCTCGTTGGTCTTATTTTCATTGCCCTTCCCATTCTTGCCCTTCTTCTTGTTATTACGTCCCTTCTTCTTCCCATCGGACTGTTGATTTCCTTTGGGTTCAGAAGATTGGACAGCATTAATGGACAAAGACTGGGAAGGTGAAGAATGAGCAGGCACAGCCTGACCAGAAGGAGCAGATTGTAAAGACAACTGCTGCAATTGAGAAAGCAGGCTGGCTGCACTACTACCGACCGATCCGACAAGTCCGTCACCATGCGGACCAGGTTTGGGTTTCGATAGATCCAATTTGGAGCGAGGAGCATTGGGCAAATACTTGTAAAGCATGCCAGACTGAGAATAGATCAACTCTAACTGCTGGGCCCTAAAGATGGCCTGCTCCTCGGAATATACCCCCGACATGGATACATCCTTTGAAATATCTGACTGAAGCGATTTCAAAAACCACTCGAGAAGGAACTCACCTGGAATATGGGCTTTGATAAGCCTCTTCCTTCTCCTCCATTCCTGAATATGATCAGAAATGTGAGTTGCCTCATCCCGCTTAAAATTAGCCAGGAGTTCGGTCCCAGCCTCATATCTGACAGGCAACTGGAAATGGTTAAGAAAAGTGACAGCCAGTTCTCCAAATGTGGCGAAACTGCCCCCAGTGAGCTCTATATACCACTTCGCGGCATTTCCAGTTAAGGTGCGCTGAAATAATCTCAATCTAATCGAATCGTCGATCAGAGAGTTGGATGAACACCATAAGTGGAATGTGGTGACATGGTCTGCCGGATCTTCACCATTCTTACCTTCAAACTTAGGAATGTCCGAAGGAAGTTTGGTTGGAACCGGAGGCCAACCCGGACTATACCGAATCGGGTCATTAGTTAACTTCGCCAAGTCTGGCAAGTTTAACGTTGCCAGAAATGGTAATCGCGGCGGAGCCTGAGAATTCCATCCTTGATGGGATGGATTTCCCACATTCTCAAAAGAATAGCCTGGATTTGATGAGGCACCAGGCTGCCAGAAAGGACCCGTAGAAAACGGAGAAGAACCTCCTCCCCACGCCGAGTTACCAAGACCCAGACTAGTTCCCCCCGCTGAAGTATTGACCGAAGATGTAAGCCCCTGGTAGGGGTTCCATGCATTAGATAGAGGAGAAAAAGACTGATAAGCACTCGATGCAGGGAAAGAAGCATTCCCTGGATGACTCGCGATGAACTGATTCCCTGCCCCCGACGTTACAAACATAGGATTCCACCCCATAAAAGCGGTCGAACTTGGTCCCTCAGCCCAAGGGTTAAAACTCTGGGTTTGGGACGTGAAAGGAAACGACCCTAAAGAAGGATTGGGACTGGGAATATGTCCAGTCCCAAAGGGGAAACCCTGAAAAGAAGCTGATCCACTAGCCATGTTGGACATGGGCGTAGATCCAGCTGCACCGGCGGTAAAGGAAAAAGAGGGATTTCCAGCAATGGACATCCCTGAAACGAAGGGACCAGATTGGGAAGCATATGCTTGGGTGAACCCAGAGCCAAACATAGCAGTGCTAGAAGCACTCGAAGATAGGGCAATAGTGCCCCCTGCCTCGGCGGAAGCAGGAGTCTGAATGCTCGCAGCACTCACGGTAGAAGCCGCGTTCCCAGTCGTGGCCATCGAAAGATAAGAAAGATATGGAAGATCCGGCGGTCTCTCAGACTCTGGTCCGACGTACTGAATAACAAATGGATGATCAAGAGGAAGAGGAGATGGACCTGTAGCTGCAGGCTCAGGTATATCTTCTATCTGAAAATCTTCCTCCTGAGGAAACAATACCCTCGAGGTGAGCGGAATGCTCCTCTCGGAACCGACACCGGAATCAGCAACGAAACCTTCAGACCTAAGTGGAGGATCTCTCTCCACAACGTCAGACTCTACAGGGTGAAAACCACCAGCTAGATCGCTCCTACGCCTTCTCGAAGAAGGCTCTGCACTCTCGGGAGATAACCCCCGGACTCTCCTCGAACGTCGAGGCGCTTGATCAGCCACTTTTACAAATTTATTATATTAGACTCAAGAAAAGTGAAAAGCTAGGCAAGCTAGGAGCAAAGAGCACACACTAAAATCAAAACCCCTGAGAAACAGCAAGCAAACAGCCTCCAAGTATTTCCGCTCCGGGTGATGAGGACCGGACACCAAAATACAGGAAAGCGAAGTATAGGGCCTTCCGAAAGCAGTCTGGGATGATTAGGGCCCAGAACAACTAGCGAAGGTATCAGAAACAGTTACGCCGACCTCCTAACAACATCCTTTGCCGGCTCAAGCACCCAAGCTTCGCAAGGGCACCCCCCAGAAGTACTGCTGGAAGTGATGCGACGTCTGCCTCAGGTACCACGGGTATTCCCCCCCGCAGTCACCTGTGTGGAACCTAGGAACAACAACTATGGACACCAATCCGTATCAGAAGCTGGGCGGAACGGTCTTGAGGTCAGATTCAGCTAATCGGAGGGGGGTATCCCTCTTCTTAACCTTCACTTCCCCTCGCGCTTGACTCTCGGATGAGAGCTTTCCCAGTCCACCTCACGGAGTTGGATTTCGCTCAATTAATAAACTTCTATGTTTGTTTGAGCGGCCTTGGAGAGTTAACGCTCCTCTCTCCTATTCCAAGGCCCTACAACCTAGCTAGTTGGTGATTGACACTTAATAAAACTTGCTAGTTGATTTTAGATTAAATCGCTTATTTTAAGGGCTGTTGTATTTAGTCACAAGGATATGGAGTTGAAACCAATGATGTTCCGACGCAAAAGAAATTAATAAAAACCTGACTACATGCACATGCAGTTCTTTGTCTTTCGATGAAGAGCAATTTCTATGTAAGTTCTACGAGACTAAAATGTATTTTTTCTTTTCGAATTACAAACTCATACGCACAAAAATTAAGAAGCTAACTAAATGATTCAATGCACCTAATGAAAATGACCACTAGCATGTAAATTCTAAGATGCAGAAAGTCCCTTGAAACAAGGTGAAATTTCCCAAAAAGGCTCCTTCAGTTTTAACTCATCTTTTGATATCCAGAAAGCCAATTCTTGCAAACAAGAACTCTCAATATAAGACACCAAAATACTCAACAAGAAGAAGAAGAAATCAAAAGACACCCTCTCCTCAAAATCAAGTTAAAAAC
Organism: Pinus albicaulis; assembly: GCA_034641835.2. NCBI lineage: Eukaryota > Viridiplantae > Streptophyta > Pinopsida > Pinales > Pinaceae > Pinus > Pinus albicaulis. The sequence continues at coordinate 133,695,009 of CM076583.1, read as the reverse complement.
TAGAAGTAAGAAACTTCACTAAAGTCCCAAAAGATGAAGCCAAACGAAAATGAAAAAGGCAACAACAAAAACAAAAACAAGAAACAATGTTTTTTGAGTTTTTGATATGCAAAAACAAAAAGCAAAACAAATGTTTTTGGGCTTTTTAGTTTTATAAAACAAGAGCTTCAAGAAAACCAAGAACAACTATCCCAATCTAAGCCAAAACGAGACTGAATTTCAAGCATAAACTTCAACTATGCCCCCAAACCTTATAAAGCTAATGATAGCAAGATCAATAAGAGCAATGGAAGACTAAAAACTCAATCAAACAGCCAAGAGAAATAGTGCAAATTCGTTGCAACACAAAACTCCAAAGAAACAAGAAAAGATCTTCGAAAAAATGCAACAAAACCCTAGCTTATGAAACTCAAGAAAACCAATCGAAAACAAAGCAAAGAACGCAATGCAAAGCACAACACAAAGATAGGAACGAGTCAGTGAGTAGAAGCTCTCTGTTCTGGTAAAGCAGAACAGCCAAGAACGCTCAGAAAGCGATCTTGGAACTCAATCCAGGAGTGCTAGCACAAACAAGAACACTTCGCCAAAAAGATCAGTTTTCGGACAAACGAAAGAGAACCAAGACTTAAAACCACTTCTGTCACACTCCAGTAAGTACAGAGACTCTGCAGACACAGGCCTCCACAGCCAGAAAAGACCAAAAACACCAGAATCTTGAAATTTCAAATTCATCCTAGGTATACGCGACCTTGCAGTTATGCAACAGGCGTGTATACGCGTCTGTGTTGAGGGAAACCCGCGTATACGCGGTTCCTTCTACACAAACTCGCGGGTATACGCGACTGTGTGCAAGAAAAATTGCGTATACAAAGAAAGATAATGAAAAATAAAAAGTACAAGCCTGGGAAAGGTATCAAAGCTTCAAACTGACTGCAAGAAAGCAAAATGGACTGTAAAAGACAGAAAAAACTGTTGGTAACCTACCAAACAGCTGAAACAACCCAACAGGAGAATCACAAAAATGTGATCCCCAACGGAGTCGCCAGTTCTGTTTCGGGGATTTAACACCCTAGAGGTTGGTTGGGATTCAACCTCCACAGAGCAGGGGCGTACTACTTAACAGAGACTCACACGATCATGCACATTCATAAAAACGAAATCGAGTAGAATGAGAGGTTTACCCGTTGGTCCTATGTTTGAAGTAGATCCACGTGGAGTTCAAACTCCCTGCAACCGTCCTTCCTCCTTCACCTGAAATACAAGAAGAAACCAGCACAAAGGACAAGTTGTACAATATATTTCTACTCTATATGTTAGTGAGATTCATATAAAACATTAAATAAATCATCATGAATGCTTGTATAACAAATATTCTTCATACATTAAAGCATACACTAACACGTTTACTTCGGGAACAGCATGATACTTCTGTATTATAAAAAATAGTACGTACAAAAGTAAGTGGAGAGATCACCTGATCCTTCCAAGGCCTTCGCAGACCGTCGTCCGGATCCGTCCAGCCCTTGCCTCGCTAAGACTCCTTCCAAATGAGTGCACACGAGATAACATATAAAGGGATGTGTATCTCAAGGAAACAAGGGTTTCCTGAAATGAACTGGGAAAGTGCAAGAGGCACGGGGAATCAGACTTGGATAGGGAACCAACAGAGTATAATAATAATAATTCTCTCTCTCCCTTAGGCCATACATATGAGGTCTTTTTATAGTCCCTCCAAGTAGTTTCAGCAGTTGGAAACAGTTGGCCACGGGCTGGGGTGGTTGAACTACCAGAGTAACCATCAACCCAGCGCGAAATTAGGGATTTTTATATATTTTTTAATCATTAAAATGGCATACGCGGAAAAGTCTAGCTGTACTCGCGTATACATGCGGAAAAACACGGGCATAGTCGCGTATGGAGGATTTTCCACTGTTTTTAAGTGAATTTGTCCAAGTCTGTAGGAATGGGTGCCCATAAAGCCATGAAGCAATCATGAATCAAGTCAAGGTGAGAAATGATGCTATAACACCTTTATAATCATCTTCAGGCTTTAAACCTTTTCTGCTGACTGTATTAACCTTTAAACTATGTATTTACCCTTAAAACCGTAGGATTAAACCTTTAATCTTCAAATTTTAGGCATAATCCTTTATCTTCAATCTCCACTATCTTTTCCTCTTACTGTTGTGGACAGGTGGCTTTTAGCGTGCGGGGGTTTGATTTGAATAACCAATGTTTATGCAACATTGATTAAAAACCTAGATTTTACACCTGAGAAACTCCTTTTCTGCATTGATTAGGCTTCAGATATGGTGATCTTCGGCCCTATCCCTTTATGGACTGTGGGAAGGGTTTTTTTCATTTAAAACAACCATCAAATCCTATAAAAAGCAAATAAAAATTTTAATAAAACCTACAAGGGAGGGTTTGATTGCTTACAGAGGTCAGGTGGAGGTAGAAGGAGCAGTGAAGAGGAGAAATAGCATGTAGGAGGAGATTTCATGGAGGAAAACCATGAAAATGGGGTTTAATTTGAATATAGGCACGAAAGTAAGAAAAGTGGTTTTGGAAATACTACTGGTGGTTTTTGCACGGAATCTAAGCAGTAAGCAGTTTTGTGTGTATTGAACGCGATATCATCCGTTGATCGCCATGTGTGCACCATAATACTACCTATTTCACGTTTATCTAGGTCATTAAACCCAGGCATGAAAATCCGTGTGAAACGCGATGTGGACCATTGGATGATGAGGTGTAGATCCAACGGTGGGGGAGGAGCGCGGTGGGGAAAGGTGCATGGGAGAGGATTGTAGTGGGAGCTAGGTGGCAAAAGGGGATTGGGAGATGGCTTCGTAGTGGGGGGTGGGACCAGAGTATGACGTCACCTCTTTTGTTTGGTAGCAGGATGGTTGATCAGTGGGGTTGTTTGATCAGATTTAAACAAGAACTGTTGGATGAGGTGAATCAACGGTAGGGATGTGTATGTGAGGATGGATGGATAGGTATGCTCGGGCGATCGGAGGATGGGAGGGAGGTTCGATGACCATCAGATAGATGATATCAACGATCATGATCACCCAAGGGAGAAATATAGCACAGAGGAAAATAATGAAGGAATGTTGCTTAAGGGAAAAAGGAAGGTTTTATGGGAGAATAAGGACCGTGAGCCAAGAAAACTGGGGCTGGGGATACGAATAATGTATGATGGAAAGGAGGTTAAGGATAATCGTTCAATCTCCCAGATCAACGGTGGAGATCTGTTGTTAGGGGAGGTAAAGAGGATGGGAAAAATAGGAGGCGGGTAAGATGGGGAGTGTCGAAAACCATCAATCTTAGTAGATCGACAGTGGAGATCTGTTGTCATGGGTTGAAACATCGGCAGGGGAAAGGAGAATTGTAATAGAGAAAAACATTGCATTTTTCTGATGTGATGGGGGCTTAAATATGGGTTCTAGGGCAGTGGTCCCGTGGGGAGATAAGGTGACCAGGGGTGAAGGAAAAAAGGGGCTAGAGGGCTTGTGCCTGGTTGCGGGTGCAGGTTATATGACAGAGAAGGAGCTGAAGTTTTAAGCCCTCAAGGGCTTAAATTATGTATATAAAAAGGTGCATTTTTAGGCCAAAAGAGGGGTTTTTAAAACCTAAAAAAGGTTATGATAAGTAAAATGGGGTAATTCAAACCATAAAAAGGTGTTTTTTATAGGTTTAAAAGGGATTTTTAGAAGGAACAAAGGGTAAATGAACGAGGAAAGGGGGTTTTTTTAGAAGAAAAATAAGTGATATGGGGGTATTTTGTGAAGATGAAATGGGGGAAATGAAATGATGGAAATGGGGCTTTTTAGGAAACAGTTTTATTTGGGAACAACAGGATTTTGAAGGTTTTGAAGTGAAAATATCAAGGAAATGGACCTTTTTTGACAAGGAACAAAAAGAGGCTTCAAGAAGTCACAAATTCTTGCATGAAATTTGTTTCTTAAGGACTAAAGACCTGTTTTAGCCATCATCTTCTATGAAAATTTTTTACTAATGGCTAACAGTGGCTCCACTTGAGGATGGAAGCTCCTTGGAGGTGTCAAGAACTTCATAAATTGATCTCTGGAATGAATACCTGTGCCTTTATCCATCGACAACCTTTTCTTCCTTGATAATGCTGCTTATAAAGATGATCAATACTTTATATCAGCAAACAAATGTCTCCCAAACATTCTACCTATGCAGCCTACTTTTCCTAACATTTTTTCGTCATAAGGTGCACTTGGACTTGTAAACCTTTGAACTCAACATTTTATTCTTTTATTTTGAAAGCAGGAAACTAATCTAACTCTACCCTTATTTCTTCCATGAGTTCATATTAAATAGTTGAACTCATAAATTCTCTACCTAACCTACTATCTACCAGGATTAAACTGTTTGACAGATCTTATTATCTATATTCTAAAACAGAAATTTAAATACAAAAAAAACCAGGATTAAGCTTTCTGATTTTCCATGGTGTCTATGGTTGTATGTACAAGCTGCACATAGACTTTATTTGCAGAAATTTTTAAAACAAAATTGTGAAGGCTTAAGATCTGAAAATTAAAAACATCCTTCATTCTTTCTTTCAGCTCTGGTTTTGGTCTTTTTAGAGATATCCTCTCCTTCTTTTTTCTGGTTCAAGTTTTCAAAAATGTTAGAACCATTTCTTTTTCTTCTCTTTGGCTCAAGTTTTGATCTGATTAGAGCCATTTCTTTCTATCCTAATCTAATCTACTGATAAGCCAAGATTTCATTGTTTGGCTAATCTGATTCACTAACCTATCAGTAGTAAATTGAAATCTATCTAGTCATGATTAGGCTGTATGACTAAACAACAGTGCTCTGTTTAGCAGTGGCATTCAAGCTTGCACACTTTCAGGTTTTCTTTTCTTTTTTGGTATGGGGCTATGACTTTCTTCTTTTATATATGCCCTCTTTTTCTCTTTTCCATTGTTTTTGTATTTTTTCTTTTTCTTTCAAAGAAAAAACAAAAACTAACTAAATGCTCATAGGCTGAGCTTTATTGACATTCCTACCTACTCTAATCTCACTCTGAAATATTTACATGTTTAGCTGACAGACTCTCTTTTCCAATACATCTAGTCAATCAGATGGTTCCATGACTGGTCTTTGATCATCTCTTTGAGCAGGCAGAAAAAGTGCAGCCATTTGATTGGTAATAAAAATGAGTAGAACATCTAACTGCTTGTCAGAGATAACCATGCTACATATTGAATATTAATATTTAAAATCAAGGCTCTCACAGAAGGTGACAACGTTTTATGTATTTGGCTTTTCCACAGGATCCATGATTGAGAATTTGAGCCGATTGGGACCTCCACCCATTCTTCCATAGGATCAACAAAGAAAAGATGAGAACTCTCTTCTTTTTGGCCCTCCGTGATTGGTAATATATTTGACTCTAAGACATCAGCTTTGGGGACTGCATCTTCAGTATGTTCCTTGGAAGCATCATCACCCTTCACCTGCAAATCAACAAGTAGTGAAATTTCTTCTTTCTCTAAATCTATGCTTGCTTTTTATGTAAATTCAGGTTCTTTGGATGACAGATTGATGTCAGCAATGGGAGAAGGTTTCTCTTGAAAATAGGATATATCCTCAGTAGGACAATATTCTATTTGTTTTTCTTCCCCAAAGACTTGCTAGTAATTTTCATTGTTTGGGATAGCTAGTCTGATTTTTTCTTGAATTATGTATTGTTTCTTTTCACAAGGTCTCAAACATGTACTAGCAACAAGGGCTAACTCATTGGCAAGATTGATTTGGTTTTTAGGAACAAGGGTAAGTTGGAACTCTTCAAATTATTTTAACAAGTCAATAACCTCATCCTTATGGGCTCTAAGTCTGGGATTTTTAACAATGTATTCCCCATTCACTTGCCTAATTATCAATTCTGCATTCCCATAAACTGTTATCCTCTGGGCTCTTAATTTCTTCAATAAGTGCAGCCCTAAAAGGAGTGCCTCATACTCTACTATTTTACTTGTGCATTGAAAATTCAATTTATATGAATGGCCTTCAACATGATTTTTTTCTAGATTGTAAAGCCATATTCTTGCACCTGCACTGGTTTTACTACATGTCCCATCAAAACTGATATTCCACAGAGGACTAGTTTCAGATTTAACATTAATTTCCCTACTATCCTCTTTGTATTCGGTGCCATTGTGTTGTTCTGTGCGATAGGCACTATGTTGATGAATATCTTGTTCCAATGGAGGTTTGGAGGCTAGTTGCTTGTTTAGTATTTGATCAATTTCTTCTTCTGTCAAAGGAGGGATTTCTTTTTTAGCATGGACAGAAGTACATCTATCCTATTTCTTTCGTGTTAACTAGTTTTGAGGCTGGATGTCTTCTTGAGCCTCTTCTAGGGGATCTTTACTTGTGCTTGCAGGGAAACCTTGAGGATTTTCTACTGTCTCCTGATCTTCTTATGTTTCAAACAATTCCTCATAATTATTATGACACTCAGTTTGAATACAAGGTTCATGAGTTGTTTCTTCTACATTATCAGGATGCCACTCTTCTTGTGTAATCTGAAATGATTTATAATCTAGAGGGAGAGTTCTTATATGTACTGGCTCTCCTTCCATTTCAGATTCTCCATTTTCTAAGTGGCTACTTGTTTCCTCAAAGAACTGCTCACTATTAGTATTTGCATTTTGCTCGTATAGATCTCTTAACAGTAAAACACAAGTTATATGTAGGAAATTAGAAATTTCTTAACAACCTTCCTCATCATCTTCTATAAAGTCTTGATCATCATACATGTTTTTCTCATTGTCCAAGTCTTGTATTGGTTGAGTTTGCGTTTGATTACGGAAAGGCATAGGCTGCTCTAGATCATCAATATTCAAATTAGCCTCACCTAGAAGGGATGATGAATCATTATTTATGCTATCAGGGATATCTTGAGGAATGTCCTTTATTCCTTTATTGATTTCTTCCTCAATTGATTCATCTAGGTTCTTGTGATTGTTAGGGTGCAATTGAAATTCTTGAATGGCTTATAACAGATCTACCAGATACATATTAACCAAATCCTCATCAATATCTAACAGGAATTGTATAATATTTTGAGATTGATCACAACAATTTGCAGTCCATGATAAATATGAAGGGTTTTCTTTATATTCTTCATAAAACACTTGGTGCATGTCTTTTAAAGAAAACAAGCTCTTAGGTTCTAACCATTCATACCAATATCTTGCCTTTCCTTCTAATGTTAACATGAACATTTTCATAAGGCAGTCTTCATGCCATTCAGTCTTTGCCTTCCATACATGTATATGACATTTTATGAGATGTAACAATGGGTCATCAAACTTTTCACCTTGAAAAACAGGAAGATTATCATCCCAACACAACTGGGGCATCTTATGAGGGAACCCAGGGATACGATCTCTACTCATTCGGGAATATCTTTGTTGTATCCTTGGAATCATGTTTGTTAATCAGATAAGAGTTCACTGTGACTATTCAACTAGTTCAGAGTATTCTACCAGTGGAGTCATTTGGTCTTTTGGGAGTTATGGAGTCGCCAGGTGGAAATTTTTATCTTTTTGAAGGTAAAATGTTTTATGGTCCACCACCATTGATTTATTTAACTACTAATCTGAAATTTTCTAGGTCCTCTGAGGTCTTAAGGATGTACAAGATGTAATTTACTCAGAATTTCCGAGTGGAGTGTTAGGAAAAACAAGTGGGGTCAGCAGGCCTACTGAATACCAATGGAGTCGTCAGGTGAAGATTTTTTACTTGTTTTCAGGGTTTGGTTATTGTTAACCATCAACAATCAATAATAACCAGTCTTAGTGACACTTGATTCATTTAGAAATAGGGGTTCGTTGAGTTGTGAAGTTATCTATTACTCAATAAATCTCCCTAGTATGGTCACCAGTATGTTAGGTCTCCGTAGATTGCAAGATTGGCAAGAAAAAACACTGCAGAGCCTACATCAAAACCACTTTGGAATCCTAGGATTTAGCCCTCATGGATTCAAAGAGGGATCTCTCTATATAAGTGCTTTCAAAGATATTTCTTTAAGGTTTATGATATGATATTAGGCTAGTTATGAAGTACAAGGTTTTTTTTGTTTTTGGTTGGGATGGATATCATCAAAATGAAGGAAGTCTTTTTTAGGGGTAAAGGTGTGAGCAGATTGAAAGGATGGTTTAGTTGATAGGATAGGTAAGGAAAATTATCAATCCATTGGGCTATGGAGTCACAAAAGGATTTGATTGCACAACAAGTTTCAAGAGTGGTCTATGGTGCAAATCATCTATGTCAAAATATCTCTTTAAGTTTATTCATGGTATGGAACATTAAAGTGTAGTGAAAGAAGTAAACATATAAGAAAAACAAAGAATAGCTTAAGATCAAGTAAGGAATTTTAACCTAGCCTGCTTTTAGCATACCCAAAGGTAAACAAAGACTAGCTTAAGATCAAGTAAGAACTTTGAATCTCGCCTACTTTTAGCATATTCTCAAAGAAAACATTTAACACAAAATAAAGAATAGCCTAAGATCAAGTAAGGACTTTTAACCTAGCATTCTTTCAACATATTCAAAGGAAAACATTCAAGATGAACATAAAAAGTAGCCTAATATCAGGTAAGGACTTTTAACCTAGCATGCTTTTGACATACTCTTAAGGGAAACTTTTAAAGACAATATCTCAAGTTGTACTCAGTAAACATGGGCTCACCAACACTTCACTAGTTATACTCTATTGAATTACCTTCAAAACAAAATTAGAATAAAACATAAAGATAAAGATTTATCAATGATAAATAGGGTACTTTACAGTAAATCCTAATCTATATTTGTTGTTTTTTATCATAGAAAGTGGAAAATATGGAAAACATGAGAAAAATAACAATTACAGTAAGAAAAACATCACCATTGACATAGAACAGGATCCCATAAATCAGCTTGTATATTTGATGTTCAAACCAGTTACAATCTTCAAGTCCAGTAGGTCTTTATAGCTTCAAACTTCTCATCTCAGCCTATTTTCTTCAATTACAAAACAGAGCTTCAGCAGCCTCAACAGCTATTTACATTCAATGAGTATGCAACCAATAATAATTCTAGGCTCCTCATATGGTATTTATAGATGAATTGAGGAGGTGGAGTGAAAGGAAGGTTTAATTGTTCAATTAATATAGAGTAAATGCTTCTCGACCTTTGGGAGGCCTTATGGAGGAGATTTTAGACATTTTAATTCTGTTTTAATTAATTTTACATTAACTTTTATCTGCTTCAGTCACTCTTGTTGACTTTGGAGGCTTCTGTTTGGCTGGCAGTTACTTCTAAGTTGTCTTTAGAAATATCTCTGACTGTTCAATTAATATGTATTCCTTTTAGGTGAAATCAATTGGCAGGTGGCATTTCTATCTCCTTGAGGATTTATTGCCTCATTGGTGTGGCATTTGGAGGCTTTCATTGTTTATTTGTCATGATTTGTTGCTTTAAACACTGATTAGGCCTTGATCTTGCTTTTGGGCCTTTATAATCATCTTCGAGCTTCAAACCTTTTCTGTTGACTGTGTTAACCTTTAAACTGTGTATTTACCCTTAAAACTGTAGGATTAAACCTTTAATATTCAAATTTTACGCATAATCCTTTATCTTCAATCTCCACTGTCTTTTCCTCTTACTGTTGTGGACAGGTGGCTTTTAGCACGCGAGGGTTTGATTTGACTAACCAATGTTTATGCAACATTGATTAAAAACCTAGATTTTACACCCAGGAAACTCCTTTTCTGCATTGATTAGGCTTCAGAGATGGTGATCTTTGGCCTTGTCCCTTTATGGACTTGCTATAGGGTAAAATGCTTGGGTTGTTGGTTATGAAATATCCCTGCCAGGGCTTTCCAGTGCCCGAGGCAGACAATAACATTAGCTATATAGTTCACAAATATGGCACATACATGTTCATATTAACTTAAAAAAACTTGATAGAACGAGATAGAAGATTACCTCTTTAATGATCTTGGAGTCCCTTGGAGAGCACTAGGCAGCGAAGCAGGAGTTCTCCTTCACCAGCTCCAAATCTTGGCCCTGCAATCAATTAAAGCACCCGTGTAATCTCTACCATATCATATATTTGCTATCAATTAAGTCAATATATAATGAACACTTAAACTATGCACATCTAATCCATTCATCTCATGCTATATAAGTGATTAAATAACAAGGACAATATCAACGCATAGAATGGAAAAAACAGATACAGTTCTATTGATTTATAAAAAAGGAGGATTACAACCGTCGATTGTACCAAGCCTTCCTTAGCCTTCCAATCTCTCTATCTCTCAAAGTGGTGATGTCTTGATCAAAAAGTTCCCAATGAACCTCTTTGACCTTTGACCTTCACACTACAACAATGATCTCTACTTCACAAGTGTGAAAAAACTTTGACAATCCTTCGACCTTGAACCAAGAGCCTTCAACTCCATTTTATAGGAGATGGAGAGAGCAATCATTGCCCTTCTCTTTCCACCAGTTATGAATAGAAAAAACCAAGATGTTTCCTCAACCTCCATGCTTTTTCCTTCTTTGAGAGTTCAGTTGTTTATGGAAAGGCTCAATAAGCGTTGGTGCTTTGCAGTTTCCTTTTTGTACTGATTCTCTTGTGAGAAAAAGCTCGAGATTCAAATCATTCTCTGCGGGTTTTTCCCGTTTCAAACTTAAAACATGGGTAACGCTTCCCTCTAGTGTAAACAGAGAATTTCCCTAGCCACTAATGCAGTCCATTTACTGATCAACTGCATTATAATGCTCTTGTGTTGTTATAGTGAGGCGTTACCTTGGCAGAAATAGGTTTAGTTTAGGTCTTTGTATTACTTCCATATTTATATTCTCCTCTGAGCTGATGAGGAGGTATTTTGACCTATAACAGATGCCCCTATTGAAGCCCCGAAAATCGGGTCTACAACAAGGGGGATACCCACCCGGTCTGGACCTTGTTTGGCAGCTCCTTTTCCGTTTGGTGTAGTGGGTCCGACTAGGGATAATGGGACCAGTTTCCCAATATGTGTATGTGTGTGTTGAGAATTGATATTTCCTTTCTAAAATTTCCTCAATGAAATGCTTTTATTCTAATTCTAATCTATAACATGCAATTGTGTTCTAATTAAATAGAAATATCTAATTCTAAACTAACCCGGGATGTAATCTTTTCCTTATGCGATGTAAAATGATTTCAAATAACAATTGGTAATAAAGATCATTCAACTGTTATAAGAAAATAATTCAATAAAGATAAACCACTTCGTATAAAAAGTTAGACAAAACAGTTGTGAAAAACATATCGCATAATAAGCTATTCATATATTAAGCATAAACAAATAGCTATCATTGTACGAAAGTGCCAAATGATAACTCAAGCATTCAAGCATTAATACATAAACAACTGAACATAAATATCACTTTAACACAAAGGCAGAAACAGTTAAGAGATAAAAGTACCATTTATAACTAGTTCTACTCATGAGCTTCAAGCAATAATGACTTATCTCTTCTTAATCCAACATCCACTAAGAGTACAAAAGTGCAACATCAATAGTAGATATTAAACGCAGATATCAATACATCCTGTTCCATTCATTTAACAAAACCTCCTCGGAGGTTGCAAAAGTGCATGTTCTGAGGACAAGTTTTTGACCAATTTCAGGACCCCTCTCTAAATGCATGAAAAGGGTTTAAATACCACTAAATAAATATAAAAATAATTTATTACAAAAATGTAGGATATGGTTTAAATGACCATCCTTTTTTTAGGAAAAAAATAAAGCAAAACTAATACTAAATCTAAAATTAAAACTTAACAACTAACTACTTGTGAATCTTTTCTTTAAAATTGCAAGTATTCAGCATTGATTTGAGAAGAGTAGGTTGGCCGACTTCAGATTTTAACTGTCCTGTGAAAACGGAATTGGAAAGAGCTGGAGACATCTTTTACACAGAATTGATGATACACTTGAGAGTCATGCACTGGCTGTGTGGTTTTACCAGACACGCCCAGTAAGAATCCCAATTTAACTTTGTTAATCTTTTAATCGATTATGCCTTTTCTTGAGTCTTCTGTCTCCAGTCTGTCTGCAGTTGCTATGCTTTCAGTAGGTACCCTGGAGTATTTTTTGAGATCAGATTTTCCTTGTGCAAATTTTCATTTATACAATCAATAATATTTCTTGCTGTTGTGCCAGCTTCTTCTGCCATTTGCTCCGCTTTCCTGATTTGTGCATCCCAATTATTAAAGAGCATTTCTTTATGATTATCATTGATCATAGGTGCACCTTCTCTTTTCCCCTCCATTGTTTCTTTCAAAGCCAAATAGTCAGTAACTCTTTTATCAGTTAAATCATAATCATGTCGTAAGTCTACAACATGATTAGTGATTTTATCACTTTCTTCACAATAAGAGTTCCACTGCGATATTCTTTGGCACATTATTTCCTGTTGCTGCAGTAGTTGATCATTTAAGGAAATAGACTCTATGATAAATTATGTAAGCTTGGGATCATCCTTCTGCATCTCTTGCATAACTTGTAGCTGTTTTTCTTTTTTAGCCAAACTATTCTGATATCCTATCTGCATTTGTTGGAAGTCCTGCTGTAATTTTTCAAGTTGTTTCTGTGCTTCATTGTTAACGTTTGCTTGTTGCAGCTGTTGTTGCAAGACCTGTACTTGATCTTCTTTCTCATTCAGTAATTTTCATACCTCAGATGCTTTATCAATAGTTGTAGAGGCATATGCTCCTATGATCTGAGATAATTTGGTGATATTTTTAGTTAGATCAGTAGTAGGATCTTGCCATAAGACATCTAATTGTTCTGCATCATGAGAGAGCACATTTTCCAATTTCAGTTTCTTCCTTTGTCTTCTTACCACTGCCTTGTGTTGTGGACTATAAAATACATCAAGAGGAGGAATTTCCTCTATTTTGAGCATGAGTTCAGAGGATGGGGTAATGGGAATATTTTCCATTTCTGAGACATTGGTAATTACTCCTCTGACTATATTTTTGTTGTCTGTACATTACTCAGAGGTGTATGTGTGTTATGTCCTTCAATAGTAATCAAATCATTGAATGTCTCCTATTCCTTATCTAATTCAGTTCGGACTGATGGTTTCTGTACAATGAGAGGGGGAAGATTTAACTGTGGAGAGGTTTAAACCTATTGTTGTGAAAGCTCCTTTGACTGGGCAGTATCCCTTACTGACCCTTTACTTTTATCATGGTCATTATCAGACCTCTTAGAGTGTTCAGAGGTTTCTCTTCTGGACTTTGACATAGACCTGTCTGTACCTGAACTTCCACTGAGACTAATACTGGGAGTTGGTTCCCTTACGGGTTCCAATCGTAATTTATCCAAAGGGATAGTAGTTAATCTCCTTTCCCTGTATATCTTGAATTCTTGAAATTATGCTGGAGGAAACCGTATTTGGGCCGAATGTAGAATCTCTTTAAGTGTGCCTTTTTCTTGGAACATGTCATAAAAAAGATCATCTTCTTTAGAAAATACTCTTATCTTGACTGCAGTAGTGAAATTTTTAACAATATCATAGGGGTCGAATGGTCTTCTTGGAAACTTGAACAAATGTAAACATGTAATATTGTTTACTTCTTTGAATGCATGGCCAACATCAAATAGTGAAAAGGCCCCACAAGCCACAGGAAATTGTGGCCAGGTAGCCTTATTTGTTTCCTTCAAATCTTTAATCAAACCTCCTTCTCCGCAGGTTTGATAAGCAATTTCTCGGGCCATGAGTTTATCAGGAACATACAAAGGTAAAACATGAGGAGAAGCAAAACTTCCAAATACTCTAACATATGTAAACAATTCTTCTCCAAACCATCTTGCAACAGGAAGTATGTCTATGTCTGCTTCAGGAGAAAACCTTGGAGCATCTTTATCATATAACATTTTGTATAGGGGCAACATGATTCCATGGAAAATCTTGTAAAAATAGGGAACGAACTTTGAATCCCACAATTATTTGTGATAAACATGAATGGGTAGGGGATCTTGAGTTGTCCATTTCCACCCCATTAAAGGAAAATTAGAAACATAACAAATTGAATCCATCACATAAGCAGATAAGTAAAAAGGGGGATAAATTCTCTGAGAAATAGTTCTTTTAGACCGATAATTAAAAATATCCATGGCTAAGTTGTCAGATAATATCTTAGCCCAATCCACAATAGTAGCATTAACAACAACATTCAATAACGGTAGCCATTCATATGAAAACTTATTAATGTCTAGCTTTCAAAAAAGCCTACAGAGCATAGTAGCAACAAAGAAATATGGAGAAGTGAGGGAACCAGTACTATACATACCATGTTTATCCTTCTTTAGTGGTTCGTCTCTCCTTGAATAATCCCTGGTGCATTCTGCCAGGTTTCCATTTTCTTTGGCAAACTTCTCCATGAACTGTTTGTTATAAGTCACCTGTGGCTCCGACAAATGATACATGAGTTTGAAATCTTGTGGAGTAAATGAGCCAATGAGCTCTTGAACCTGAGTCTTAAACTGTCTGTTCGTAATATTAGTACTGTCGAGTACCCATTTAACCATGTCTGTGTATGGAAGAATTATAGGTCTCGCCACTATCCGATGCAAGAATGAACAAACTAGCTCTGTAATGGACGCATCAGAAGACCCATGTGAGCCTGCAGTAGCTGTAACCTCCATTACTCTGGGGTTTTCTTCCTCAAGTAGATTATACATGCCCTCCCAAGTAGTAATACCAGCGTCTTTGTTACAAGCGGTGTCTATATACAAGGGCATCATTTCTTTATCTTAAGAACTCAGAGCCTTGTATTTATTTCCCATAATACCTTGAACATTGCTTTGTATAGTTCTTTGTTCTTTGCTCCTGCAGTTTATGAATTAAGTGAGAATAATGATAGGAAAAAGGTGACGGGAAAGTTTTAAATGCTAAAGACGTATAAAATATACCACCTTACGTGAAATAGCTCTTCAATCAGAACGAAACCATATTTCATTAACGATTGACAACCAATTCATTGATTAACATTAAAGCGCATAACCAGGTCTCAATTTATGGAAAGATTTTTTATTTTTTTTTGTAAAATGAGCCTTAACGATATGTGATAATGAAATCTGTGATTTGCTTCACAATATCGCAAAATCAAAAATGGAAATATCGCAAAATCACTGGATCACAAAATCGCTAGATCGCAAAATATGAAAAATCTTCGTTAATGTGTCTTTTCTATGATTTGCGATATATGCCATTGCATATCAGCAGTTTGAGGTTTTTCAACATAACATAATACATTTGAGGCATGCGATGCGATGAATGTTATTTTAGTGCGTATTTTCGTATCGCAATCTCGCAATCTTAGAACTCCGCTTGTAAGGAGGTATTCATTACCTATTTGCGATGCGATATTTCTTTTAAATAATGATTCTATCCTATCATAAAACTTAAGTTTTTATATATTTTTCAAGGAATATTCTTAAGTTTATGATAGTAAGTTTTATTGAAAAAGGAAATACAAGCACTAATCGATTTTTAAAATTTTTTACTAAGGGTTCCCACTTATTTAGTATTAGTGATGATACTAAATAAGAAGGGGGGTTATTACTACCCACAACAGCCCCCTAAAGTGTGAGGTCAGAGACGAAGATGATGGCCAAAATACTTTACAATGTGTGTAGTAGAGATAAAGAGATTGAAAGACTGAGGAAAACCTGAAGCAACAACATATGTCAGAAAATATAGTATCTGCCTTGAGTCAGGCATTCCCATGCTCAGTAGCTTAAACAACATGATTTCTCTAGAATAGAGATATGAAGAATCTGTCCACCAATAAGCACAATGTGGAAGTGTCTGTCATAACAGGATCAGGCTGAAGAAGTTGTCTCCATAAACAATATCGCAACTTTGGGAAGGGAACACAACTTTAATGATGTAACCTTTGCCCCAAGGTCTTGACCGTCGATTCACTTAAAGTGCATATTTCTCAACATGTGAATGAAGGAGCTATTGTCGAACATGTGAGAAATCATTTGATTACC
Source organism: Pinus albicaulis (assembly GCA_034641835.2). Taxonomy (NCBI): domain Eukaryota; kingdom Viridiplantae; phylum Streptophyta; class Pinopsida; order Pinales; family Pinaceae; genus Pinus; species Pinus albicaulis. Next base: position 133,678,912 of record CM076583.1, on the reverse strand, counting down.
AGTCAATGATGGAAACTATTAACAGATGCGAAGGTGGCCACCGATAATGATGATGGTCCCTAATATGCACAGTACAATCTAGCGAGTGTGAATAAACTGAGTTGAAGTCGAACACTCGTAGAATCATTCGACCAGGAGCCAATGACAAAGAATCCTAATCAAACACAAGACTACCTACCACTGATGTCTGCAAGTATCCGGGTACTGATGGGTTTCTGGATCAACTTCCTCGGTAAGATGTTGAAGTCGATAGGAAGAGATCTGTTGAAAGGTAGGCACTGAGGCGCCCTACATCAGCCAACACGAAATGGAAACCAACTGATTTTTTTTATGATTGAGATAATGAAGAGTAAATGGGGATGTCGGATGAAAAATAATTTCTGGAATAATGAGTGGTTTGGTTGATAAGAGTAGCAGTAGATAGCGAGATCTTCTTGAACAATAGAAGGCACTGTAACAGGGTACTAGGCAGCTAAGACTTAATGAGCACCAAAGAGTGTGTTAGGATTTTTCCAGTGTAGGGACACTGGGAGATGAAGGCTAATAATCATAGATGGTAAGGTTCAACTAACTGTGAAAGAGTTTTCTGGGAAGTGCCATGTTCAATATTTTTGCTGCTAAATCGACCATTCTGAAATGTAACAGAGGTAGTATCTATTTTGTCCAAATTTTTCCCCATCTGATTAAGTTTAACGAGTCCAGACGAGTAAACTTAGTGAACTTTTCATGTTTAGAGAGTCTGAAAAATATCATAAAAGACAACTCTGTGCCCTGTCTGATTAGGTTTAACGAGTCCAGACGAGTAAACTCGGTGTATTTTTCATGTTTAGAAAGTTTGAAAAATATTGTAAGAGACAACTCCATTGGGGTACCTTTGTCATGTTTCGATAACCGGGCACGGCAAAGGGAGAATAGTAAGCCTGAAACAGTTCATTTTTTGTGAGTTAGTCCATCGAAGCTGGAAAAGTGAGAAATCTATGTTCGAAGGACGTCTACCTCATTTTGTTTATGAGTACGAGGAGACGGAGTAAACTCAGTACTCTTTGTGAAATTTTAACGAGTCCAACAAAGACAAAATTGGTTACTTTTTCAGTTTAAAGAGCTTTGAAAAAGAGGAAAAGAATGGCTCCTTACTGTCTGTCGTGGTAGTTTAATGAGCCTGACAAAGTCAACCCGGGGTTTTTTCAGTTTTATGAGCGAGAAAAAGGTCCCTAAAAAGAAATCTCAGTGCTTCTTCATATCATTTTTAATGAGTCTGAAGAAGAGAACTTTAGGTTTTTCGGATTAATGAGCAAGAAAAATACCATAAAAAGAACGCTCGATATCAACTTCGTATAAGTTTAACGAGCCCGAAGAAGGGAACTCGAGGTTTTTCAAATTAATGAGCAAGAAAAATACCGTAAAAAGAATGCTTGTAATTTCTTGATCTCTTTCTCGTCAATAGAAGGATCTATGTCAGGAATTTTCTTGTAAGTCCAAGCAAACACATTGCGGAATTCCTTGAAAAGTGATGTGAAGCATGCAATTTCCTCAGGATTGCAATCTACTCCAATCTGAATATTTTCCACGATACCCGTTTTGACCGAGATATTAATGAGCATTGTCTTAGAAATATTACCCATGTTCCCTTCTGAATCGATAGTTTGAACAGTTGTGTAAGAGGAGGGAACCATCTCAGGTGGGTCAAAGGATGGGATTTTAGTTTTTATCATGTCCGAGTAAATCATTGAAGCACAATGGTGAAACTCTCCCCAAGGTCATTCTTCTAGAGACATGATCTCTCGAATAGCTTCATATGTAGGCAAGACTTCATTGAGGAGATCCTTAGAGAGAACTGTGATGGGTGGGAGATTTGTACCTTTGGTCGAAACCATAGCAGTGGAGGGTTCAGATGTAATTCAGATGTCTTGGTAGGCCAACTCGGTTGGTTAGAGCGGCATCTGATCTCCGTAGGAATCAATGTCTGAAGCTGCCGGAAGAATCCATGGGTCGATAGAGCCATCCAAAGTGGTTGATAGCATTGCAACAATGTTTGGGATCTATGGCAGCGGGAGAGGAAAAAAACCTAGTAGGGAAGATGCCTTCAAAAGACCAGTACCAATACTAACGTAAGAGTCAGGACAACCTCCTATTAGGGGTACAGTGCTACTTGGTAACGTGGAATAATCAGGGGTGCAGAAGGATAACTGATCCACTGTGACTAAATTCCCATCCAATGGAAATAGGACGAGTCAGAAGATCGGAGAAACAATGGTAGTCATGGCATAAGACCAACTGCAAGCAAGCAATAGATTATAGTCGAGATGGCACTCTACAACTTCAATGTCCATGGTTACCATTTTCCCACTCAGAGTAATGGGAAAGCAAGCAAGGTATCCTTTTGGGAGAAACGTGTGGCCATCGAAAGCTTTGAGGGAATTCGACAGTGGTGTTAAGGTAGGAGAACCTAAATTGAGCTAGCAAGCTTGTGACATAATGCAGGTTGAAGCACCTTCATCTATGATAGTGCGATGGATTGGTCTCCCTTTCGACACAACCTGCACTTGGAATGTGAGTTGGTGTGAAAGGCGAGGTTTAGATTTTTCCATATCAAATATAGCTAGCATGGAATCCTGAGGGTATATTCCACCAATGGACAAAAGCAAGGCTTTCCTTTGTGCTGGACAAGTTTGAAATACTTCGAGAGCAGACATAGCTGACAGTTCCTGCGCCAAATCTTCTACAATGTTGTAGTTTTGGGCTGCACGTGCAGAGGTGTTATGAGTCATGCGTTGAAGTGTCTCTTTGAGGGGATGAATCACGGGGTCAGTAGTAGGCCGTTCGATATGCAAATCATTGGGTGGCGATGGATTTGAACTAGTACCAGGTTCTTGAGCATCTATGGTAGGATTTCCATAAATATTGGCTCGTGTTTTAAGTTAAAAATTCTCAATGCCATAATGGCGGATGGTCCTTCACCGGAAGGATGTGAACCACCATTTCCCCATTGATGGGGTTGTGGTAGATTTTCAACCATGTGTTTATGTTGCTGCTGTTTATTAGGGAAAGGATTATGAAGAACGGTAGGTGTTCACCCAGAATCCTTGTTTGCAATATAATCGGTGCATTCCTGCAGCCAAGGAAATTTGTATGTCAAGTGGTCCTCCACACAGATATTGCAAGGAAATTTCATGGGTTTATCCTTCCCTTTGTCATTTTTGGCAGCGTTTTTCTGATTAGGGTTATTCTGATTGTCCGATTGCTTTTCCGAAGAAGATGTATTTTTCTTGTTCTTCTTATTTTTGCCACTAGGTTTTTGTGAAGTTTGCACAGAATTTACCTCAGCGGTAGGAAGAGTAGTTGTTTGGTGAGGGGCGGTGGCAGCCGAAGATGGCTGGGAGGCTTGCCCCTGAGACTTTTTTTGTGGCTACACTAGAGATTGTGTCAACGAGACCGTCGGCATGAGCTCCAGTTTTCTGAGTAGCCGGAGGATTTGGGTTACCAAGTGCATTGGGGAGAAAATCATATAGCGTGCCAAATTGTGAATAAATTAAATCCAAATGTTGGGCACGATGAATGAATTGATCTTCTGTAACTGCACCAGAATGGCCAATGTCTTTAGATGTGTGGGGTAAGAGAGACTTAAAAAAAACCAATTAGCTAAGATATGATCTGGGATTGGTGCTTTGACTAGCCTTCTCCTACGTCTCCATTCATGAATGTGATCAGAGATACGATTGGCAGTGTCTTGGCGTAGCGAGGTTAACAATTCCGTTCCAGTTTCAAATCTGATTGGTAACTGGAAGTTCTTTAGAAACTCCGTCGCTAAAGCGCCAAAAGTGTTGACAGCGGCGAGTGGCAATTCAATATACCACTTGGCAGCATTGCATGTAAGGGTGCGGGGAAATAGTCGAAGCTAGACAATATCATCCACCATGGAATTTGATATAGACCATAGATGAAAGGTAGTGATGTGTGCGGCTGGGTCATCCCCTTGTTTCCCATCGAACTTTGGGATGTTAGAAGGAATCTTGTGCAGTACTGGAGGCCAAAGCGGGTTGTGATTGATGGGATCATTAGTCAGTTTATGGATATCGGGGATGTCCAGCGCTTCCAAAAATGGAAATTGTAAATTTGCCCCCGAATCTAACCAAGGAAGTATGGGCTGACTATTTAGACCATAGGGTGCACCCATGAATGTGTTACCAGGAGGATAAGTAGGACTTTGATAAAAATTTCCTATAGGTGGAGGGGTAGGGACATATGGTTGCTATCCATAGGGCATATTGTATTGTGGGGCAAACATTTGGTTGCCCCCAGTATAAAAGTGCCCTCCCATTCCAGATGGAGGTTGGGGTGGGTTAGTCCATATGGATGCAATAGAGTTTCCTGGAGGCATGTTGCTACTTACATAGTTCGGCAACGACATAGACCCTACACCTATATTTGAACCACTTAAGGGAATAGTATTAACAATAGGTTGTCCCGTTTGTCCTAGGGATTGTAGGGGAAGTGAAATTTTCCCTGTTACCTACGTGCTGGTGACACTAGCCCCTGGTATAGTGGCCAAGGGGTTTAAACTCAGCAAAGGGTTCCAACCGAAAGGGTTTCTAAGAGGAACCAAAGTAGTCACACTCGTGGGAGAAGCAACCGTGGGTCCCAACGTGGTCACGGTAGGAGTATATCCTGAAGGATTCGGGGAGCTACTGACAGTTGTGATGACCGTAGGGTTGGGATTAGGTATATGTTGAATACTGGGGTTACCTAGTGATGGCATAGAACTGACAACCGGCGGGAAGGATGGTGGCGAACCTGGGATGGTTTCAATTGTCATCGACCCTGTGGATGTTGGTGGTGAAATGGATGTTTGTGCAGCTGAAGACATATCTTGGTGTGGTGGAATCTGAACTATCATAGGCCCCAACGGATCAGTGAGTGGAGGATTGTAATGAGGTATGACCCCTTCCGTGAAAGGGTCCTCCAGAAATTCCGTATGATACAAGGCTATGTGTAAATCATTGTTTGTCAGTAGATATTGCTCTTCCATAGAAGGCACAGGTTCACCAAGGTTCATTTGTTCCTCAAGAGGCAGAGGAGGTAAACCTTGTTGTCGTCGAGACAGACGGCGTGGGTCGGACGACAGCATGGTGGCCTGTTTATTTTTAACAACTTTTAATAAATTGTGATGTATTATAAAGTCTCAATGACGGTAACCACACACCTAAAAAAGAAAAAAGGACTCTCTAAAATCAATCAGCAAGCAGCTAGAATAGGGTGCCCTGTCTGAGTACTACCATTTGCTGGTGATGAAATACAGTATCACAATAGTATACAGAGAGGGTTGGTCAAAATCATAGTTATGGTCACTCTAGAGCTTCGCTCGAACCTCAGACGATAGGTGTAAGCACTCTCGTGAAGACGAGTACCATCCTAAAGACCAAAGACAGAGTGGGTCCGTCTGTTTCAAGTACTAGGATAGCCCGTCCGAGTCACCTTGTGTAAGTCCCTAAAATGTATGGCCACTAGAGATACCTCAAATCATAGACATCATCAGGCGGGTCCACGGTCAAGGAAAACATGCTATATGGGCAAAATACCTAGATCCTTGATCTAGTTTCGACATCCCCGAAGGGAACCCCAATATATAACACACCCACCGGATGCATTCGAAGGCAGACTACCTTCTTGTGCACCCAAGTGTTGTCTCGCGTTGAGCTCCATAAAGGAACGGTCCCGATAATATGAGTGCAGTAGGATTTCACTCGTTAATGACTCTAGTTTCAAGTTTTGAGATCTTGGGTGATTTTCTCAGTTTTCCTAACCTAAGATCCTAGCCTGAACTATTCTTGGTGTGAGCTCAAAAAGAGTAATGTGATTGATTTTATTATCTCTTAATTCTTAGTGTACTTGATTATTAGTCTTGCAGAGGGGGAGTGGACGTATGAAATGTAATGAGACTCTGACTCAAGAAACCATGCAAAATATGCTCTAAATATTCAATTTGATGAACAGTATTTCTACAAGGAGAGGTTTCTTTTCAACATCCATGCACTAACATTCAAATATCATATTTCAACTTTAAAGATTCAGACTTCTATCTACCTCTTCTTAACAGTCTATGAACTAAAATTTTCAGAATTAACTCGGCTAGATGCAGAAAAACTAAAAAAAAAAAAAAAATTCTTCTCTGAAAAGTAAATTCTTTCGACACTAACTTTTCAAACAAGAGCAAACAAACATAAATTCCAGCTTAGTAAAAAATCACAGGGATTTAGTCAAGGAGAGATACTGATGGCCAAAAAACTCTGCAACCAAAACACAATCACAACAGTGAAAAACAAATTTTGGTTGAGTAACGTACTGTCTCTGAGTAAAGACAACATTAATCCAGAGACTAACGCACTGTATTTAAGTAGAGCCAGCATTATAACGCACTGGAAAACCCACAGAGGTAGCATTATCCAGGGAAAAGTTCTTCAGATGGTAAAACAGAAACAGGATTGAACTCTGCAAGATTTTAAAATGTTTACTGGGCATAAATACTGGTCGGAAGGGTCTGTGAACAGAAGAAAGAAGAAAGGAGAAAAGAAATAGTCTGGAAACTATGGGGAAACTCCCTAGCGGAGTCGCCAATTCTGCTATAGGGTAAAATTCTTGGGTTGTTGGTTATCGAACATCCCTCTCAGGGCTTTCTGGTGCCTGAGGCAGACAGTAAGATCAGTTGTATAGTTCACAAAGATGGCACATACATGTTCATATTAACTTAAAACAACTTGATAGAACGAGATATAATATTACCTCTTTAATGATCTTGGAGTTACTTGGAGAGCACTAGGCAGTGAAGCAGGAGTTCTCCTTCACCAGCTCCAAATCTTGGCCCTGCAATCAATTAAAGCACCCGTGTAATCTCTACCATATCATATATTTTCTATCAATTAAGTAAATATATAATGAACACTTAAACTATGCACATCTAAGCCATTCATATCATGCTATATAAGTGATTAAATAACAATGACAATATCAACGCATAGAATGGAAAAAATAGATATAGTTCTATTGATTTATAAAAAATGAGGATTACAACCATCGGTTGTACCAAGCCCTCCTCAGCCTTCCAATCTCTCTATCTCTCAAAGTGGTGATGTCTTGATCAAGAAGTTCTCAATGAACCCTTTTGACCTTTGACCTTCACACTACAACAATGATCTCTACTTCACAAGTATGCAAAAACTTTGACAATCCTTCGAACTTGAACCAAGAGCCTTCAACTCCATTTTATAGGAGATGGAGAGAGCAATCATTGCCCTTCTCTTTCCACCAGTTCTGAATATAAAAAACCAAAATGTTTCCTCAACCTCCATGCTTTTTCCTTCTTTGAGAGTTCAGTTGTTTATGGCAAGGCCCAATAAGAGTTGGTGCTTTGCAGTTTCCTTTTTGTACTGACTCTCTTGTGAGAAAAAGCTAGAGATTCAAATCATTCTCTGGGGGTTTTTCCCATTTCAAACTTAAAACACGGGTAACGCTGCCCTCTAGTGTAAACAAAGTGTTGCCCTAGCCACTAACGTGGCCCATTCACTGATCAACTGTGTTATAACGCTCTTGTGTTGTTATAGTGAGGCGTTACCTTGGCAGAAATAGGTTTAGTTTAGGTCTTTGTATTCCTTCCATATTTATCTTCTCCTCTGAGCTGATGAGGAGGTATTTTGACCTGTAATAGGACTGTGGGAATGGTTTTTTTCCTTTAAAACAACCATCAAATACTATAAAAAAATTATAAAAATGATAAGAAAACCTGCGAGGGAGGGTTTGATTGCTTACAGAGGTCAGGCAGAGGTGGAAGGAGCAGTGAAGAGAAGAAACAACATGCAGGAGGAGATTTCATTGAGGAAAACCATGAAAACGGGGTTTAATTGGAATATAGGTGCGAAAGTAAGAAAAGTGGTTTTGGAATTACCATTAGCAGTTTTCGTGCGGCATCCAAGCGGTAAGAAATTTTGTGCATATCGAATGCAAGATCATCCGTTGATCACCATGTGTCCACCCTAATACCACATATTCTGCGTTCATCTGGGTCATTAAACCCAGACACAGAAATCTGCGTGAAACGTGATGTGGACTGTTGGATGAGGAGGTGTAGATCCAATGGTGGGGGAGGAGTGCGATGGGGAAAGGTGCATGGACAAGGATTGTAGTGGGAGCCAAGTGGTTGTTACACTAAAAAATGTCACCTTGAAATTCTGCTAACTGTATGAGCTCATTAACACTCATACATACCTCCTCTGCAAGTCTTACAACCTTTACTCCTCATGTCAAGCCTTGAAACAAGAAGAAAAACCCTAAAAACCTCTGAAAGAATGGGTACGCAGGTAACATGAAGCCTGCCTGCGTTCCTAGCTTGGGTACGTAGGTAATACACTGCTTACCTGCGTTCTAGAACGTAGTTTTCCTTTACAATGCCTGCGTACCCTCCTCAAAGTCAAAAAGGCAAGAAATTAAAGTTAAAAAGTGTTTTGAGGTCAATTCTAGAAGGTTCTAGATGAGAATTTTTGGGGATGAGTACGCTTTGATAAGGTGCATGTATCCCTCACCTTAAGGAACTAATTCGTTGATGTGAGGAGCCTATCCCTTTGAAGGAGGATTCTATCCCTTCAAAGGTGGAATCCTAACCTCCTCATCTTCTCTATAAAAGGGAGCACCATATTTCGTTGTTGACTAATACTGAGAATTGTCTGCCTTGTGACTGACAATGTCTGAGGATTATCTTTCACGATGATGGATAGTGATCATTCTTTAAAACTCGAGAAGAGCAACATCAGCATATGCTGAGACTCTGCCGGACTCCTGTGTCTTCTGCCATCAAGGCTGGAACTTCTTTTCCATTGGGATTAACACAATATAGTTTTGTTTTTTCCATGTTCAATGTCGATTGTTTATTTCAATAAGTTGTCGTTTGATTATTTATTTCATAGATTCCTGATCACTATGATAGGTATGTCTTAGATTATTTGTTATAATAAAATGTTGTTTAATATTTTCTTGTTTTTGATTGGCAGGTTGATTAAATAATGGTTAATTTCTTGCTATTAAAAGAACTCTCATGGCTGCATGATTTTGATGCAAATTGGTTAATTACGACTGCAAATAAGCATTTGTATCTAAGGTAGGATTGACACCTTTATAAAATTTATTTGTAAAATGAATATATTTAGAGAAAGACAAACTTATTTGTTCTTTTGTTGCTAGATTGTCTTCTGACACTAGGGAGATCGGTCTTGTCCGCAAGAATGATTTATCCGGCCAACAAATTGGCGACTCCACTGGGGAAAGAACTTGTTGTTTTTGGTTCTCTTTTATTTTGATTTGAGGAAAAGTTTTTCCTGGTTTTTGATTGATGGATATCTGCCTGGGTAGCTTATGTTTTCTTTGTTTTTGAAAATTTTGAAATCTTTTACGTTTTTCTTGAACTTTTCTGGGGACCGCACTTTGTTCTTTTGCACAGTGCAGGTAGTTTCGCACTTTCCTTAAGTAAACAGTACGGGACCGCACCTATTACTTTTGGAAGCCTGCGGACCCTGTTAAATTTTGGAAAAATTCTAGATTTATTTTTTCCAGTTTAGTTTAGATTTAATTTAGGATTTTTAGCATCTACCCAGATCTGTATATTTCTGTCAAAAATCCTTGTTTATGAGTTCCTTTCAATAATTCTTCATCTCATCAATATCCATTAAGTTAATTGGGTGTTTTGAGTCTCTTTTTTGAGAAATTATTAATTTGATTTCCTTTGTTCATCACTTGGAGGTTTGTCTCAGTCTTTTCACAATTTTTCATCTTTTTGCTTTTGTTAATCGCCTTTGAGTGTTTTTTGATCTTTGGAACTCTCACCCAATTTTCTTGACTTGCACTTGATTGGTTCTTAGATTACATTAGAATCATCTTGTGTTTGAGAATTCTCTTGCATAGATCACATTTGCATAATTAGAATTCTCATTTTTAGAATATGAGTGAATTGTGCATAGATTAAAACTACAAAGTTTACATTCTGAAAAATCAATCATAGATTCAGATCAGTTTTCTTTGATTTGAATTTAGATGTTTTTATGCTTGTTTTAAAAACACAAAAATATAAAAATTGTTTTGGGATTGATTTTAATTAGTTTTTCTTAATGAAATTAGTGCATTAGAGAATTTGTTATATTTTCTCTTAGTGATCAATTTTTGCATTGTTGGAAGTGAATGGAAACTCTTTCCTTACTTTAGTTAGGATTCATCGAATTGAAAAGATTACATTATCATATTTGATTGCATTCAGTTTTGGGTCGGGTCATAACACCATTGGTTTCATATCCATTTACCCTTTTGAGTAATAATAGCCAAATAACACAGCGCTTAATTAAAATTCATCTAGTAATTTTTGCATTTTTAGGGCTCTTTCCACCAATCTAGCTCAGGAATAGTGCTTTGGAATAGGTTGTAGTTAACTTTCCAAAGAAACTAAAACAAACAACTAGATAAATCTTGCGGTAGGAAATAAATCCAATTGTAATTGGTACAATCTGGGATGCTTCTCTTAAAGGAGTTAATCACGAGATCATGTTCGAACCTTTGAGACAATCAATTATGTTTCATTGCGAAATATATAAGATTCTGCGCGCATTACAAATGGTAAACCTCGAATTAACCATTGTCGAGGAGCCTGGGGTCACTTGTCGGTAAACCTCGGATTGACCATGTCGAGAATCCTTTAAGGGGATTGAGCTTTGTTACTCTGCCCTTGCGCATGGGATCGGATCGTAGACTGTTCCCCTAGTTGTATTTGTTACTATTGGTAACCTTAGTGTCCATAAACTTAAGGTTATTTCCTAAGGTGACGGTGAAGGAAATATCTCACTGTACCTAGAGTAGACATTGACTAGACTCACTTAGACTCTCTGGGGGGTTCTCTTCACTCGAGATGGTTTTGTGAAGAAACTTGTGCCAGTCTGTTTCATTAAACAGGTTGTCGGGGTAACTGTTCCAATCGCCCTTTCTGTATTAAATTATACGATGTTGGATTTCATCACCAACTAGTGTTTTTAGTATGGGAAGTTACTATTTGTGTGTGGTTTGACTCCTAGATTTGATAGCGCGTGTTAATTTGTTTGCTTTTAATTTTAGAGACCATAGGTGTGAATTGTGAATTTTAATTGTTAGGTGTGAATTGTGAATTGTTAATTTTAGTTTTAAATTGTTAATAAAATTCACTCAAGTTGAATATAATGGAAACTGTTGTGATAGCATTATTTTTCACCCTCATGTGATTCATGATTGTCTCTTTGGCCTTGGGCACCCATTCCCACAGACTTGAATAAAGTTCATAAAAAACAGTGTTTAAAATCCCATACACGGGTATGCCCAGACCCTTCAAGAAGGCGTAGGAGTAATATAGCAGGTGAATATCACCCAGTGGTATCTGACGTAGTGGAGAGAGATCCTCCACAAGGGCTTGAAGGTTTTGTAGTTGGTTCCGATGTTGGTTCCGAGAGGAGCGCTCCGCTCACCTCAAGAGTCTTATTTCCATGAGAAGAAGAAGTAGAAGTAGAGGAAGCATCTCAGCTTTCTGAATCACTTCCATCTCCTCTTCCTCCTGATTATCCATTTGTTGTTGAGTACATCGGACCTGAGTTAGAAAGACCAAAAAGTCCTTATCCATCTTATTCATACCTTTTGATGGCCACGACTAGGAACGCGGCTTCGGCTGTGAGTGTTGCAGGCATTCAGACTCCTGCTTCAGTAGAAGGAGGAGGCACAATTGTTATATCTTCGATTGCTTCTAGTACTGTTGTGTTTGGCTCTGGTTTCACCCAAGAACAAGCTTCTCAATCTGGTCCCTTTTGTTTTGGAATGCCCAGTAGTGGGATTCCTTCATTTTCCTTTTCCGTTGTTGCAACTGCGTCTGCACCCATGTCCTCCATGGCTAGTGGGTTAGCTTATTTTCAAGGGTTCCCCTTCGGAAGTGGGCATATTCCTAGTTCAAATCCTTCCTTAGGGTCTTTTCCTTTTACTTCTCATACTCAGAGTTTTAAGCCTTAGTCTGGAGGTCAGAGTTCGACTACCTTTACAGGTTGGAACCCTGTATTTACAGTAGTGGGGGCAGGGAATCAATTTTCCACTGGTCAACAAGGGAATGATTCTTTCCCTTCGTCGAGTGCTTATTAGAATTTTTCCCATCTTTCTAACGCTTGGAACCCCTACCAGGGGGTTTCCTCTTTCTTCACTACTTCGGGGGGGGGGGGGGAACTGGTCTGGTCTTTGGTAACTCTACGTTGGGAGGGGGTCCTTCTCCAAATGATGGGTCCTATGGCCCAAAATTTTCTACGAGTTCTTTCTGGAAACCTGGTGCCTCATCAAATCCAGGTTATTCTTTTCATAATGTGGGGAATTCATCCCACCAAGGATGAAATCCTCAGGCTCCTCCTCGTTTACCTTTTCTGGCAACGTTGAACTTGCCAGATTTGTCAAAATTGACGAACGATCCGATCCGATATAGTCTGGGGTGGCCTCTGGTTCCTACCAAACTACCTTCAGACATTCCAAAGTTTGAAGGCAATAATGGAGAGGACCTTGCTGATCGTATCACCACTTTCCATTTATGGTGTTCATCTAACTCCCTGATCGAGGATTCGATTAGGTTGAGGTTGTTTCAACGCACCTTGACTGGAAACGCTGCCAAGTGGTATATTGATTTAACTGGGGGTAATTTTTCTACTTTTGGAGATCTGGCTACTATATTTCTAAATCATTTCCAGTTGCCTGTCCGTTATGATGCCAGGACTGAACTCCTAGCTAATTTTAAGTAGTATGACGCAACCCACATTTCTGATCATATTTAGGAATGGCGGAGAAGGAAGAGGCTCATCAAATCTTATATTCCAGGAGAATTTATTTTGGAATGGTTTTTGAAATCTCTGCAGGCAGATATTTCTAAGGATGTATCCCTTTCAGGGGTATTTTCTGAGGAGCAGGCTATTTTTAGGGCCCAACAGCTTGAATTGATATATTCTCAGTCTGGTGTCCTTCATAAATATTTTCCTAATGCTCCTCGCTCCAAATTAGACATATCCAAGACTAAACCCGGTCCTCATGGTGACGGACTTATTGGGTCGATCAATAGTGGTGCAGCTAACCTACTTAGTCAATTGCAGCAGTTGTCTATACAATCTGCTTCTTCTGGTCAGGCTGTGCCTGCTGAGTCATCGCCTTCTCAATCTTTGTCGGTAAATGCCATTCAGACTTCTAACCCTAAAGAAAATCAACAATCCAAAGGGAAGAAGAAGGGATGGAACAATAATAAGAAAAAGGGCAAGAATGGGAAGGGTAATGAAAATAAATCCAACGAGCATGTTGGTGAGGGTCCAAAGGATAAAAAGAAAGTGAAGTTTCCATGCAAGTTATGTGCTAGAGACCATCTTACTCACCTTTGCCCTAAAATTCAAGATGCGCAGTGCTTGTTAGCTCAGCAGGGTTCTTCTAGTTCCGAGGCTGTGTTGACAAACCCTTTTCCCCAAGGGCAACAACTAGTTGTTGGCGCAAATCAAAATACTGGGGCTTCCTCCGAGGGCACCCAGGAAGGGGAAACTCCGTCAAACATATACATGATGAGTTATCACGCGGATATCGCCACGAGATCCCATGATTATGGAAAATATGAGTCTTCGAAGGCCAAGGGTGCTCTCGATGGTACTGAGCCGCTTCATATTACAAGGCATACTGTTGAGCCTAGACCTCGAATGCCAAAAGCATCTACCAAGCGTACGACGATTAATCCAAATGCCAAGGCTGCCCAAAACTACTCTATTGTGGAAGATCTGGCGCAGAGTCCTTGTGCCATGTCGGCTCTTGAGGTGCTCCAGTCTTGTCCGGCTCAGCGCAGTGCTCTGCTCACTGCTAATGGGGCTGTAGATCCAAAGAACTCTCTTGTGATTACATTCGATATGTCTACTTTTAAAAAGAGACTCCCCCATCATATGGCTTTCCATATCAAATCGTCGTTTCGGAAATTCAATATCTTTCGAACGGTCGTTGATGAGGGCGCTTCCACATGTGTGATGTCTCTCGCATGTTGGAAGGGAATTGGATCTCCTACAGTTGTTCCATATGCTACTCTTCTAACTGCGTTTGATCGTAATTCTCACAGACCGCATGGTATTATCCCAGCTTTGCCCATCTGTGTTGGGGGAAAAACTGTAAATATAGAGGTTGAGATAGTTGATGCAAGCTTGGACTACAAGCTTCTGTTGGTGTGAAACTATATTTATGAGATGGATGCCATTGTATCCTCATTATTTTGGATTATTTGTTTCCCTCACAAAGGGAGGATTATCACAGTGGATCAACTGGACTGTTCTCCTGTAGACCCGAATGCATCTACTAACTCAACTATTCCAAATTTGGATAATGCCAAGCCGCCTATTGAGAATTTAGGGGTTGGAATGTATTCTTCTTTGATGGGTAATTTTGATATTCCACCTCCTACTGTTCATATAAATGCAATTTCATCCTCTAGGGCTCCTATTCAAAGAGATTTCTTCAGAACTCATTATTTTTTGGATCCTTGGACCTTGCCTTCCCCTACCTCCACATTAGCGGAAGGTCAAGTGGGTGGAATGGAATTTCCAATGTCTGCAACTGAGATTGCTTATCAATCTATTGTTGACTCTGTAGAGACCATTCCAACTCCTCTTTCTCCGGAGGAATTGGATGGCGATGTGGCTCCGGCTTGGACACTTAGTTCTTCTTCTGCCCAGGACTACCTTGATACCACTCTTCCATCTGAAGAGGCCATCCTGGAAGCTATGACTAGTATAGATAGACCGTGGGATGATTTGCATCATCGGTCTTACTTTTTACCTGATTGGAGTGAATTTGAATCAAGTTTTCCAAGTCCTTTGTCTCCTGGTCCTATTCACCCAGTCCTGAACCCTTTAGCAACAACACAGGTATATGCTGAAGGGAACATGGCTGTGATTTCTCCAACTATCTCGGTGAACATTTCCAGATATCCCAATGTTATAGAGAATGTCTTCATTGGAGCTGAACGTTCCCCTGAAGAGATTCAGATTTACACCGATCTCTTTAAAGAGTTTAGGGATGTGTTCGCTTGGTCTTATGAGGAAATTCCTGGTATAGATCCATCTATTGTCTAGCATGAGATCAAGACTTACGAAAATGATAAGCCTTTGAGGCAAACACTTCATCCGGTCAATCCTAGGCAGGCTGCAGCTATCAAAGTCGAGGTGGAGAAGCTGCTCAAGGCGGGATTTATTTTCCCTGTTCCTTTGACAGAGTGGGTTTCGAATCCTGCTCCCGTGGATAAAAAACAAGGAACAATTCGAGTTTGCATTGATTTCAGAGACCTTAATAAAGCATGTCTGAAAGATAATTACCCCACACCATTTATAGATCAGATTATCGATGAGTGTGCTGGTAATGAGATTTTTTCCTTCATGGATGGTTTCTCCGGATACAATCAGATTACTATCCGTCCTGAAGATCAGCATAAGACTGCCTTTATTTTTCCCTGGGTACTTTTGCTTACAAGAAGATGCCTTTTGGTCTCAAAAATGTTGGGGCTACTTTTCAGTGGGCCATGTCATATGCCTTCCACGACATCAAACATATTATCGAGGCGTATTTGGATGATTTAGCTGCTCATTCTCAAAAGATAATTGATCATCCTACTCACCTCCATCAAGTATTTGAACGATGTCATTTCTACAAGATTAGGTTGAATCCGAACAAGTGTGTTTTCGCGGTTACATCCGGTCGGTTATTGGGATTCATTATGTCTTCGGAAGGGATTAGGGTATATCCCTTCAAGGTTGAGGCAATACTTCGATTGCCACCCCCATCATCTATTCATCAACTTCAAAGTCTACAAGGAAAAGCTAATTTTCTTCGGAGATTTATCGTAAATTATGCTAAAGTTACCAAAGGATTTATGAGATTGTTGAAGAAGGGAGTTCCATTCTTTTGGGATGACTTCGCTCAACGCTCATTCGATGCTTTGAAAAAAGCATTGACCTCTGCTCCTATATTGATTCCACCTGATTATAGCATGGATTTCCTTTTGTATCTTGCAGCAGCAGAATCTACCATTGGTATGGTTCTGGTTCAGGAGGACGGTGCTCTTGCAGAGCATGTTATATACTATCTTAGTCGAGGCTTGGTAGGACCTGAACTCCGGTATACTCCGATAGAGAAGCTAGCTTTAGCAACTATTCATGTTGTACAACGACTCAGACATTATATTCTTCTACGCAAAACTTATGTTTTGGCAGCAGCTAATCCATTTCAGTTTGTTCTTAGTAGGCGAGTGATTGGGGGCAAATACAATAGATGGATTGTGATTTTGCAGGAATTTGATCTTGATTTTATGTCTGCTAAGTCCAAGAAATCATTAGTTTTCGCGGAATTAATCTCCGAGTTGCCCTATGGAGAAGAGGTAGCTTATGATGAATCCTTCCCGGATGAACATTTGTTTCTCATCTCTCCACAGGATCCTTGGTATGGAGATATCATTGTGTATCTTCAGACTGCGAAGTTTCCCTCTACTTTTTCAAAAAATGAGCGCCGTAAGTTGCGTCACTTGGCTAAAAATTAGTTGATTATTGGTGATGCTTTATACCGTCGAGGGGTTGATTCAATCCTAAGACATTGCTTAACTCTTGAAGAAGCTGAGGCTGTGCTGAATGATTTCCATAGTGGAGCTTGTGGTGGTCATTTATCTGGGCTTGCTATAGCCCAAAAAATCTTACGTGCAGGATACTTTTGGCTTTCAATTTTCAAAGATTGTATGGAGTCGGTCAAAAAGTGTCATCCATGTCAAGTCTATACTCGAAAAATGTGCGCTCATCCAGCTCCTCTTTTTCCATTCATTACTGCCGGTCCCTTTACAAAGTGGGGTATTGATTATACTACTTGTAACCCACCTTCGGCTAAAGGTCACAAGTACATTATTCTAGCAGTAGACTACTTTACGAAGTGGGTCGAGGCTATGCCTACTTTTGGGAATGATGGTGAGACAGCAACTCTTTTTATTTTCAACCAGGTTGGTATTCCTAGAGAGATTGTCACTGATCATGGCAGTCATTTTCAGAATAGCATGATGTCTGAGTTGGCTCTAAAATTAGGTTTTCGGTAGGAGCATTCATCTCCGTCTTATCCATAGGCCAATGGGCAAGTGGAAGCCATGAACAAATGCCTGAAGACCATTCTTCAAAGGAAAATTAATAAAGCTCGATCAAACTAGCATATCATGTTGTATCCTGCACTTTGGGCATACAAGACGTCAGTGAAAACTGCAACTGGCTTTACTCCGTTTCAACTAGTTTACGGGCTGGAATCCATATTTCCCATTGAATGTGAGATTCCTTCTCTTAAGTTAGCTGTTGAGCTTCTTCCTGACACTTCTAGTCTTGAAGAACGTCTCCTTCATCTGGAACATCTTGATGAGCAGCGTCGGGATGCCGCCACGATGAATGAGGCGCATAAGAAATGAATCAAAATTCAGTACAATAAGGCAATCAAGTCGAGGGTTTTCTCGGAAGGCGACCTTGTTTTGGTCTATGCCCAAGAGAAGGATGCCTTGGGTGCTGGAAATTTTAAGTCTATGTGGTATGGCCCCTTTATCGTTAAAAAATTCCTTAAAAAAGGAGCATATGCCTTGGTTGATTTTGAAGGAAATGAGTTGCCGGAGCCCAGAAATGGGCTCTATTTGAAAAAGTATTATGCCTAGGTTTTGGCCTGGCATTTTGCTTTTTTATATAGTAGTCTTGTTTTGTACATACCTGGTTTTTGGTCTTTGATGTGATGGTGATGTTTTTGACCTGCTTTGGCAGGTTGTGTCGAATGACATGAGTCATTATGGTTTCGACAATGGTGCTAGTAGACACACCCAGAACTTTGCTTCCGCGGCTTGGGTACAACTTCATCATCCATCCAGTCAGCTGTTAGTATCAAGAGGAGTCTGCATTGGTCCTGCTTCCAATAATATAGCAGAGTACACTATATTTATTTATCTACTCTCGGAGGCAATATTTTTGGGTGTTGATTCGTTGGTAGTTTTCTTGGACTCCCAGCTGGTGGTGTCGCAGTTGAACAATAGTTATCGGGTTTGAGATCCATTTTTACTTCAGGTTTTTTTTAGGGTACGTCTATTACAAAGATCATTTCAATTTTTAACATTCATTCATATTCCTCGAGCAAACAATTGGATGGAAGACTCATTAGCTAATCAAGCAATTGATTGGCATATTAATCATTCCATACAGTAAAATTTAATCATAAAAAACATCATGCATTTTTATACATTTGTCACATCACATCATAAATCGTTGTATATATATATCTCATCAGAGTGTTAAAAAAACTATACAAAATTTGGATCCATAAGTCATAAAAAATTAGGGCTTATTCCCGATCATGTTCAGTATCAAAAAATATATAGTCATCTGGTAATCATATCTATCTATTCCTGTGGTCCCTGCCCAAAATTCGTGTTCCTATAGAACATGATCGCAGTGGCGACACGGCGGAATAATCACACCCAGTCACGTGGTACTCCCACTACCCATCTCTGGATGGCCTCAGGTAGATCTTCCATTGCAGCCATAGGCACTTGGCAAGTTAAACCGTCCAAGTTCCTTTGTACAGCATGGAGGGTCCTGTCTGGGTCTACAGTATTTGCCTCGCCTCTGCGGTGCTTATGCCGTGGGTAGCCCTCAGGATAGACTGGCCCAATATCTGTATCATGATCATCATAATATTGAAAGTCATTTTGAATCCAATCAAAAACATGTTTTTTTTTCACATTTTTTCATATATATTGAAAAAATCCAAAAAAATCATATAATTAAAAAATTGCAATCTTACCGATTGTGCCCCATGCCATGCCAGGTGGAAGGACGAGGTCTGGATCACCGCGGAAATCCATCCTGGCATAGGGGTATTCCTCCACGGTGATGATTTGTTCTCCCCACCATTGGAAGAGCTCGTCATCCCAGGTGGTTCGGGGAACTTCACTTCCCCCCAGTCTCTTCATCAGATCTACCCATCGGGAAATTCTTGGGTCTCTTGGGCTGTTGATTGAAGAGATCACTTTGGGTCGAAGCCCAGGAATCTTCTCAAAGAAGAATGTCATCAAGATGGTCCCATCCCCGAAACTTTTTATTTTTTCTTTCCGGATGGAAGTCAGTTGTTGCTTCATGTTCATTAGTAGAGTTGTACACCAATCATATAGGTGAGCTAGGCATTCCACAGCTATGCTCATCTGAGTCCTGGATGCCTGATGCAAGGAAGCATATCCTACTACCTTGCTAATGGTGAATAGGAGAATCTTCATGTGTAGATCTCTCAAATATTTTATAGCAATCTGAGTCCCTACTTTCTTAGACCCCTCTACACAATAGACGTGGACATAGTCATCCACAGTAAGCCCTCCCAAAGGCTTGTTGTGCAAATCTATTGGGTCTCCCCTCTGTGAGAGTCCAGTAATGAAATAACTGTCTTCTACTTCTATGTGTATGGGCATTTGATCTATCATGAAGCAATCTTCCTCTGGTTCCCAATAATTTACTAGCATTTCAAGTAACCGGGCATTACTCTTCATATTTGGAATTTTGAAAAATTTGAGCAATCCACAATTTCGGAGGATATTGAGCAATAATTGATCTTGCATTACTTCATTATCGATTTCACTATGCTCACGTTCCCTCCAGGTGATAGTCATCTTGAAAAAAATCATTCATTTTTCCATTAGAAACGTTTTTTTTTTTTTTTTTTTTTTTTACATTTCGGGTTTCTCATATGTGACTTACCCTGTACACAGTCGCGTATATATGTGACTTGGTCCATACGAACCCACGTATGCGCAGAGCCCTAAATTAAACAAATATTTCTACGGTGAAATTTCTGAATTTTAACTCTATTAATGGACAAAATTGATAATAATGATGGATTAAGAGCTTACCTGACTGATTCGGTGAAGTTTGATCACTGATTGCTCCTGTTTTGACGAAAGAGGGTTTTTCTCCAGAGCTCTTTTTTCCAAATCAGCAAGTAACAAAGAACCAAATGTGAGGTAACATGTGTATTTATGCCCAGAAATTGAAAATTTTTGAAAAAATTTGTTATGCTTATTTTTTCAATCTATCTTAAGCTGTATAACCCGGATGCTTATAAGTGCCCAAATTGGTATATTTTCAGGTACATTTTGATGAAGTTGAGATTTTTCCGATTTTTTATCCATGACTGCTGACCTGTCATGGAAGGTATATGATCTTCACTAGCATATAGGTTAGGAAATCCAATTTTTGTTGCATTTTTCGTACTAGCCTCCATTTTGATCACTTGCCATAGGGTCGATCCCATCAGGTCATGAGTATTTCACCCATTTCACTCACCGATTATTTAATTATGACTTGGTGGTAGATCCTTCCTTTACATGGGCTTCTTAGTTAGTTCCTTGCTAGCACTTGCTACCCATGCGGCGTTTTATGTAGGCTCGGGAGTCCTCTTTCGTCCCGCCATGACTTACGTGTTGAAGCTTCATTCTTCTTCTTCTTCACTATAACTTTTTCTGGCTATTACCCTAGAGGCTCCCTGGTGTTGTTGAGTTGTATTACTACATTTCATATTGGCTACTTGTTTATCCTGGCCTTTAGCCGGCTTCATTTGGACTCGATGTTTAAGCCATATTTTGACCTTGACTGTCTGTACAAGTTAACCATTGCATGCACTTAGCTATCGCGACTTGACACCCTTTTTACCCATGGATAGAACATTCCTTTGAGTATCGCTTACCAGTTTCCGCCACCTTGCATTGAGCATAGGATCGTTCCTATCCCAGGAACTAGTGCATCTATTTCTTGATACTCGTTCTATCCATTGTACCATAGCATTCTTTTATTCTTTTTCAAGCTAATTATATGAAAAAGACAAAAAAATCAAATATAACAAAAAGAGCGGGAACGGGATGTTACTTCATAATTTGATGGCAGTACAGTATCAGTTTGTCGCCCTTGAACAAAGCACATACACTTATATATTTCCTTCATTTGGGATGGTTTTAGTTTTGACCTAGGTTCAGCTTTTTCCTTGTTTCACTAGTCAGTTCTCCCCTGGTTGGTTATATATTCCAATCATATGGAGAGTTTGTTTTTTCCTCCTGCATAAAAAACTTATACAGTGTCATTTTTTACTTCCATGGTCATCACGAGTCGTGCTTTTTTTCAAGGGAAGTTAAACCAGAGTCGACCATTCTGCAGTGTCTCTTGACTCATTATTCAGTCGGCCTTCCCAGTCTTGTAAGTATCTTGTTCTATCACATCAGATGTTTTGGTCTTCTGCTCGTGATGGTTTGAGAAGGTCTCCATTGACTTTTTGCTGCCAGGTTTGTCTCTCATCGACTACGGCATATTGCTTTGAGAGTAAACCTAGAGCCGCACCCTGGCCCTATTTCCATCATTGATAGGTGACCTTGTGCTCAGCATTTTATCATCATTATGGGTCTTTGACTGAGTGGTTTTCCTTGTGTTCGACGTCAGCATACATTATCACACTTGGGATTCGTGCAGTACCTTGATTTCCATTTGACCCTATCGGTGGATATCTCGCCTCTGTGTCAACTTTCAATATTGGTTGGTTCAGAGGGTTTCTTCCGTGCGTTAGCTTCATCTTGTGCATGTCAGAAACGTACTTTGGTTTTGTTCCGTCACTCTACTTCATCTGATTCCTTCAAAATCTTGGCCTGCGGGTTACACTCACGCTGGACTGATGTGGGATGCCTTAATGCCTTCCTTCCAGCATATCTTTTCTCATCGACTCCGACTCATTGCTCTGGGAATAAGGTCTAGAGTCTTTTGTCAGTACCTTAGGGTTTGCAGTCATCAGTGGCAGACTCTTCGCTATCAACAATGGGGATTCATCATTGCCTCCTGATTGGTGGATTATTCCAAGTGTTTGACTTAAACTCATTAATTCTCACTTGTTATATTGTACTGGGTACCTTGACACTCATTTTCATTAACGGTGGGTTGTCTCGCATTTGTTAACGGTATACATTATTGACCGGTAATCAAATGATTTCTCACATGGTTGACTTCAGCTCATTTATTCCCATTGTGTAGAATTGTGCCATCGAGATCGGTGAAGACCTCGGGTTGCATCAGCATCTTTCGGTTCACTTTTGAAAGTCCATTTAGTTTCTACCAGTGATGCCGTCCACCCTTATATGTTGCAGTGTCAGTACAACAACATCCTATATGTTGGCTCCCGAGCTACGTGATTGTACCATGTGTTCCACCCCTTATGATTTGGTACCTGGAGATTCAGTTACTTTTGTGATCAGACATCCATTTTCAGCACTATTGATCAGTTTGATATATGTGATACTTGGACATTAATTCTGACTTGTACTTCCAGGCCGTGCTCAGTTGATTCATTGTGTACTTTCAGTTCAGCTATACTTGTATACATTCTAGATCTATTTTTGTACTTTCTATATGGATACATTTTTGACTAAGCATGGGTATGCCCGCCTCAGACATGAGCTGACTCTCTGTTTTCTTTCATTGGTTTTTGGCAGGCTAAAATCTGGTGAAGTCCTCTCTTGTCCTCGCGAAGTTATTTCTATGCACATAATACATTTCGGCCATCATGTACCCCTTCTGACCTCATATATTAGGGGGCATCTGTTATAGCATCATTTTTCACCCTCATGTGATTCATGATTTTCTCTTTGGCCTTGGGCACCCATTCCCACAGACTTGAATAAAGTTCATAAAAAACTGTGTTTAAAATCCCATACGCAGGTATGCCCAGAATTTTCCGCGTGTATACGCGAGTCCATAGATACTTTTCCACGTATGACATTAAAATCATTAAAAAATATATAAAAATCCCTATTTTCGAGGCTGGGTTGATGGTTATTCCAGTAATTCAACCACCCCAGCCCGTGGCCAACTATTTCCAACTAATTGAAACTACTTTGAGGGAGTATAAAAGCCCCTCATATGCATGGCCTAATGGAGAGAGAAAATTATAGGCATTATACTCTGTTGGAGCCCAATTCAAGTCTGATTTATCGTTCCTCCTGCACTTCCCAGATTTTTACAGGAAACCCTTGTTTCCTGGAGATTTTCATCAGCTTATATGTCATCTCGTGTGCACAAGTCTTGAAAGAATCCTAGTGAGGCAAGGGCGGGGCGGATCTGGACGACGGTTTGTTCGAAGATCGTGGAAGGATTCAGGTGATCTCTCCACATGTCTATTATTTTACATGTTGTTCATAATGAAGAAGAACCATCTTGTTCCCAAATTCACGTGTTAATATCTGCTTGCATATGTGAAAATTTTGTTAGTTAAGAATTTATTATTGTTTATATGATGTTTCACATGGATTACACTGACATTTAGGAAAGATATATGTTGTACAACTAAATTTCCGTGCATGTCTCTTCTTGATTTCCAGGTTGAAGAGGAAGAAGGGTTGCTGGGGGTTTGGACCCCGCGGGATCTACTTCAAACGTAGGATCTACGGGTGAGTTATACAATCGATGTTATATAGTTTTTAGCGTATAAGTGTGGTTGTGTGAGTCCTTCTTGAATATCATGCCCTGATCTGTGGAGGTTTTTGACCCAAAGACCTCTAGGGAGTTATTTCCCGAAACAACTGTTCCAGAATTTACCAACCATGGAACCCCTCTTAACGAGAATCCTAGTACTTTTCCTTCCTTTGGAAATGTTGGTCCTCCTTATATGGCTACTTTTTCATTACCTGGATTTACAATAGGTTTACCGATATGGTTATTTTTAACTTTTTTGGCCCCAAATACTCCAATTGTTCCACCTCAACCGGATGCTTCACTTCAATAGAGTTCACCATCTCAACATCACCAACCTTATGTTGACCCTTTATCTTCTTCGCCTAATATTTCTTCCTCCATTTCTTCCTCTTCGCTTGGTAAAAGCCTTGACGCTAGTAACCAGGTGGTGAAGAAGAAGAAGAAGCAAGATAAGAAATAAATCAACCAACCAGCTATGGCTGTAAGTGTTAGTTGTGTTGAGGAAACCTCCAACATGAATTGTAAACCCAAATACCCTTGCAGGCTTTGTAAGGGTGACCACTTCCTTATCAATTGTCTCGATATTACAAAGGTCTTGGAAGTATGGTCAGAAAAATCTCATCAACTTTCTGTTGATCCATCAACCAGTGATAGTCAGGTTCCTAGGAAAAAGGGTAAAGTTAGGTTTCCTTGTAAGTTATGCAAAGGGAGTCATCAAACTCACATTTGCCCTCACATGGATGAAGCCTCAAAATTATTGGAAAACCTTACTGTTCTACAACAAGAATTTCCAATTGGTTACCGTAAAATTTCTCCCAACCTACCATCAACTGACAGAGTGATTGATATAATTTCAAGTGCAGTCGATCCCAATCTTCCATCAGAGAGTAAAACTCATATCACTCAAGTTGATGATCCATTAGTTGATCAAGTGGTCGATTCAATTTCAAATTCGGTCGATCCCATTCTCCCTGTAGAGAGTGAACTTCATACCACTAAAGTTCTTCTTGTTACATCAGATTCTTCTACGCTAGGGGGCATTTCACCTATTTCTACAGAACCCCCTCCAAATACTGAGGTCTTTTCCTTTGATTGGAATAGACTGACAGAACCTCATCTTCCTTCCTCGATACCTTTACAAATAATTGTGAAGTTTGGTGGTAGGGACATACACCGCACATAGGTAGATGAAGGTGCTTCTGTTAGTATTTTATCCTCAACTGTTTGGAAAGCTTTGGGTTCCCCTCAGCTTGTGCCTATTATGCAGAATTTGAAAGCTTTTAACAAAACCATTAGTGAACCTTTAGGGATCCTTCCTAAGTTTTCTATTACTTTGGAAGGTTAGACTGTTTGTATTGATCTTATGGTAGTTCGAGGCCCCTTGGATTTCAATTTACTCCTTGGGCGAGACTATTTCTATGCAATGAAAGTTGTCGTATCGACACTCTTTCGCGTGATGTCTTTCCCTCACAATGGCAATATTGTGACTGTAGACCAGGTTTCGTTCCCTAGTCTTGATTCGACTACCAATAATCCAGCACCCCTAAATGTTCCTGATTCTAAAGTGATATCTACCCCGCCATGGGTTAATTATGTGGCAACTAGTCCCATGTTTTCAATTACCGATGTAAGTGAGCCTCTCACTATTTGCTCGTCTTCCTTTGACTTAGATCTGGTAATTGACATGCAAAACTCTATGGGATTATTTGAACGTGATGTTATTATCCCTTTTGTGTCCCTTGACATGTGTTCCTTCCAGAGAACTATTCTTCCTTCTGATGAAGACCTCTTGGAAGCCATGCTCAAGGTGTGTCCATTGACATGTGTTTCTTCCAGTTGGAAGCCATGATCAGTGGATCATGAGGATAGTTCCTTTTATTGTGTCAAACTCGTTAAAAAATGATTTAGGTACGAGGAAAGTTCCTTTTCCTATGCCAACCTCGTTAAAAAATGAAACAGGTGTCTCCGAGGATAGTTCCTTTTACTGTGTCAACCTTGTTAAAAAATGAATCAGTTAGTCATGAGCATAGTTCCTTTTCTTATGTCAAGCTCGTTAAAAAATTAAACAACGTCCCAGAGGATAGTTCCCGTTACTGTGTCAGCCTTGTTAAAAATGAAACATTTAGGTGAGGATAGTTCCTTTTCCTGTATCAACCTCGCTAAAAAATGAATGAGTGGCTGGTGAGGACAGTTCCTTTTACTGTGTCAACCTTGTTAAAAATGAATCAGGTATGAGGAAAATTATTTTCCTGTGTCAACCTCATTAAAAAAGGAATCAGTTGGTCAGAGGATGGTTCCTGTTACTGAGTCAACCTCGTTAAAAAATGAATTAGGTATGAGGACAGTTCTTTTCCTGTGTCAATCTCATCAAAAAATGAATCAGTAGGTTATATAGGTAGATTGTAGAGAGTAGATGCAAGGAAAGTTTCTTTTACTGTGTCAACCTCGTAAAAAAATGAAACACATTGCCATGAGCATAGTTCTTTTCCTGTGTCAAGCTCGTTAAAAAATGAAACAAATCCTCCCCTAATTGAGTCGAGTCTTTGACTAGATCTCGTAAATGTTAAGTCATATATTTAGGTTAGTTATTTCAGTTTTTTTCATAATTTTCTTACAGTTTTAGGTCGGGTCTTTCATATGATCTCGTAAATAAACCTTCATTCCATCTAGATATTAATTACCAGTAGTGTACTTAGTTGAATGAAATGAAGCTAGGGGGCATGCACTCTAGCAGTTACACTTAGGGGGCATCAAACACAGTTTTCTTTTTGTTTCAAGCTTGTGCAAAAATGAAACCACTCTGAAGCATAGTTTTTCTCTGTTTCAAGATTTTGTAAAAATGAAACCTATCTTGATTCAATTTTGGTTATATTCAAGACTCTTTAAACTCACCAAAATCCCGAGATTATTTTTCTATATTTCATTCTCCTAAAAAACATGAAAATGCCGAGTTCTTTCCGTCTTTTCCTGCTCGTAAATTAAATTTAAAGTCGGCCATATGAGTACATTTTTATCCCTTTTTCAAACTCGTTAAAACTTACGAAAAATCAAAACCTGGAGTCATGTTTTAAGCCCTTTTCAGACTCTCTAAACATGGAAAGATTGTCGAGCACTTGATTATTCGAACTCGTTAAAGTAAATGAATGATCATCCTTTCAATATAAGTTTACCCCTTTTATGGACTGAAATGGACTATTTACGAAAAAGGTATACGTTGACTAATTATGGTCAATAGAGTTCTCTCCCACATTATTTTATCCTTTGTCGGGTTCGAGAGACTAAATTTACGAAAAAGTAAACCCATGGAGTTTTCTTAAGTTTTTCTTCTAACTCCCTAAAATTTAAAAACACCGAGTTTCTCCTATATTGGACTCGTTAAAACTTAACAGTAAAGGACCTGTTCAATTCTAAATAGGAACAAACCACTCCTTCTTAGGGTTTGAATCTTAAACTAAGTTGGACTCATCCAAAGGATGAGCTTATAAACAATCAAATGTTATCCTCCTCAAGCTTGTCAAAAATAAAGAGGTACTTGCCAGAAATGGTGGGGGAAAAGAGAGAAAAATGAACCTATTTGTTACATTTTGATAATTCGGAAAACCATTAACCACTCTTGAACACGACACTTTTTTTTCACCTGGGTTGGGAAAATCCTTTGCCTAATAGTTAATCAAACCATATTGAAAGTCTTCAGCCGGTTTCTGGGTATTAGCTTTGGGTCAATTGTCACCAAGCCATCTGCAGTGTCGTTATGTGTTCAAGAGGACAGTTCAAATAAACCATTCATTTACGAAATATTTGTCTTCCATTTTTACCATCCTTGAGTCTGTCCTTTCCAATATGTTTCTTCAAAACTTGATCTATGATTTCTTGTTGTGGGCTTGCCTATGACGGATCAATTTCTATCGACGACAGCTCATTATCTAGGAATTTCATCTAGAAATCGTCAGTACCTTGAAATCGGCATGCCTCAATGGCAGGTTTCTCACCTTCGATGATAGGTTGCATCATTAACCTTCGATCGAATGATTCCGTGACATGTTCGACTTCAGCTCATTCATTCACATTTCATGGATTGTACTGAGTAATTTGAGAGCCATTGACATTACTGGTGGTTGCTATCACACTTGTTAACAGTTTACATTATTGAATGGTAATCAAGTGGTTTCTACCATGTTCAACTTCGACACATTTATTCACATGGATAGAATCGTATTGGTTCGAGAAACAGAAATCAAGACCCTGGATCTAGTTTTCACCATCCAGGTTGCGAGGAATTTTTGTTACTCATTTATATAGTGGACTATTCATAAACAGATGGTTGCATCCATGATGTGTCTACATATGTCTATAGTCTTGATGTATTCAAAATCATTCCTGTATCATAACAGTTTAAATTAGTTTTCTAGTTAGTTTTGATCTGAGTATGGGAATGCCTACCTCAGCGATGATATGTTCACATATATATATTTTTCTTTGAATGTTTTTACAGGTTTCGACCAAGGTGTCCATAGGATGATCCTTGAAATGATAAAGTACTTCACTCTTCAAATATGACAGACTTCATCTTCATCTATTTTAGACTTCGCACTTTAGGGGGCGATCTGTTACACTAAAAAATGTCACCTTGACATTCTCCTAACTGTATCAGCTCATTAACACTCATACATACCTCCTATGCAAGTCTTACAACCTTTACTCCTCATGTCAAGCCCTGAAACAAGAAGAAAAACCCTAAAAACCTCTGAAAGAATGGGTATGCAGGTAACATGAAGCTTGCTTGTGTTCCTAGCTTGGGTACGCAGGTAATACACTGCTTGCCTGCGTTCTAGAATGCATTTTTCCTTTACAATTCCTGTGTAACCTCCTCAAATTCAAAAAGGCAAGAAAGTAAAGTTAAAAAGTGGTTTGAGGTCAATTCTAAAAGGTTCTAGATGAGAATTTTTGGGGATGAGTACGCTTTGATAAGGTGCATGTATCCCTCACCTTAAGGAACTAATCCCTTGATGTGAGGAGCCTATCCCTTTGAAGGAGGATTCTATCCCTTCAAAGGTGGAATCCTAACCTCCTCATCTGATCTATAAACGGAGGCATTGGGTAGCCTCAAATGGTTACATTTTGGAGATTGAGAATTGGAGTTCAAGATTTATGTGTGATTGAGGTGAAGTGCTATTGAGATTTAGACTTCTTTTTGCTGAGCTTTTGAGAGGAAAGATCACATACCTATTTGAGCTCCTGCAGGAAGAGTGCAAGACTTATAAAAGTAAAGGAGACTCCTGCTTCGAACCCCGGGAATGCCTTTCAAACATCAAGGCTAAGGTTGTAAGGTTCTTCTGTTATTTTAAGATTAATACAATAAAGTTTTGTTTTTCTCAATAAATTGTTGTTCGATTGTTTATTTCAATAAGCTATCGTTTGATTATTTATTTCATAGATTCCTTGATCACTATGATAGGTATGTTTTATGATTATTTGTTATAAAGGTGCTATTTAATATTTTCTTGTTTGTGATTGCAGGTCGATGAAAGATGACACTTTCTTGCGACAAAAGAACTCTTGTTGCGATGGAAGGATTTTGATGCAACGGAAGCACTACGACTGCAAATAAGCATTTGGATCTAAGGTAGGATCGACACCTTTATAACATTTATTTGTAAAATGAATATATTTATAGAAATACAAACTTAGTTGTTCGTTTGTTGCTAGATTGTCTTCTGACACTAGGGATATCGGTCTTGTCTGCAAGAACGATCTATCTGGCCAACAGTGGCAAAAAGGGATTGGGAGATGGCTTCGTAGTGGGGGGTGGGACCGGAGTATGACATCACCTCTTTTGTTTGGTATCAGGATGGTTGATCAGTGGGGTTGTTTTATCAGGTTTAAACAAGATCCGTTGGATGAGGTGAATCAACAGTAGGGATGTGTATGTGAGGATGGATGGATAGTTATGCTCGGGCGATCGGAGGATGGGAGGGGAGGTGCGATGACTGTCAGATCGATGAGATTGATGGTCATGATCGCCCAAGGGAGAAATATAGCGCAGAGGAAAATAATGAAGGAATGTGGCTTAAGGGAAAAAGGAAGGTTTTATTGGAGAATAAGGACCATGAACCAAGAAAATTGGGGCTGGGGATAGCGAGAATCTATGACAGAAAGGAGGTTAAGGATAGCCGTTCAATCTCCTAGATTAACAGTGGAGATCTGTTGTCAGGGGGGTTAAAGAGGATAGGAACAACAGGAGGTGGGTAATATGGGGAGTTTCGACAACCGTCGATCTTAGTAGATCGATGGTGGAGATATATTGTAGGGGGTTGAAACATCGGTAGGGGAAAGGAGAAGTGTAATGGAGAAAAAAAATGCATTTTGCCGATGCGATGGGGGCTTAAATATGGGTTCTGGGGTAGTGGTCCTGTGGGGAGATAAGGTGACTGTGGGTGGAGGAAAAAAGGGGCTAGAGGGCTTGCACCTGGTCGCGGGTGTAGGTTATATGACAGAGAAGGAGCCGAATTTTTAAGCCATTAGGGACTTAAAGTTTGCATATAAAAGGGTGCATTTTTAGGCCAAAATATGGGTTTTTAAAGCCTAAAAAAGGTTTCGATAGGTAAAATGGGGTAATTCAAACCATAAAAAGGTGTTTTTTATAGGTTTAAAAGGGATTTTTAGAAGGAAAAAAGGGTCAATGAAGGAGGAAAGGGGTTTTTTAGAATAAAAATAAGTGATATGGGGGCATTTTGTGAATATGAAATGGGGGGAATGAAATGATGGAAATGGGGCTTTTTAGGAAACAGTTTTCTTTGCGAACAACAGGATTTTGAAGGTTTTGAAGTGAAAATATCAAGGAAATGGACCTTTTTGGACAAGGAACACAAAGAGGCTTCAAGAAGTCACAAATTTTTGCATGAAATTTGTTTCTTGAGGACTAAAGACCTATTTTAGCCATCTTTTGCTATGATAAAAATTTACTGATGGCTAACAAGTTCATCAATGGTGTCAAGACCATTTGCAGGGAAATTTAACTTGGTTGGTGGATTTTTAAGGTTGTGAAGGATCATGAGATGGACATTAAAGATTGAGAACAAAAAAATAATAAAGGGCTGAAACCGACTCCTTTATATACTTGTAAATTGAGGAAGTTAGAAAATTGATAAGAACAACAAGAGAATCAAAGGCATAAGAAGAACCTAATCCATTTGATTTCAAACTGAAAACAGATAATTAACCAAGACAAACATTCAGATAAAAACTTAGAAAGGTAAGAAACTTATCCAACTTTCAGAGCTTTTATCATCTCGAGTAGAAAAACATTTAAGATGAACAAGTAAATATAACCATAGAAGGAGAGAAAACTCTAACATCCAAAGTTACAAATATAAGGTTTCCTTATAACAATTTTAGCTAAGTAAAGGCAAAGAGCGTGATTTTAAACAAACTTCTTTGA
Source organism: Pinus albicaulis (assembly GCA_034641835.2). Taxonomy (NCBI): domain Eukaryota; kingdom Viridiplantae; phylum Streptophyta; class Pinopsida; order Pinales; family Pinaceae; genus Pinus; species Pinus albicaulis. Next base: position 133,647,892 of record CM076583.1, on the reverse strand, counting down.
CAAACCTAAACAAAGCTGCTTTAAAGAGATGATTCCAAGAACATAATATTTGAGTGGCAACAATATGCAAGGCTAACCATAAATCACAATTGATGCTAATTGATCTAAATTGTTCAAGAAATGGACAAGCTAATAAATTATTAGAGAGCAATAAATGATTTCTCTAATGTATCTTAGCAGAAGAAAACATTAAGGTAGTGAAGGACAAATAGATTTAAAGTTCCATTAGAAAACATTTCTTAATCTAAATTCTTTGTCCTACTGCAACATAGAAAGATGGAAAACATAATTCAAAACTATAAAACATAAACAAAATAAAAATTCACCATAAACCAAGCCTATGGATCCTACAAGCAATCCTTCTCCATCAACAAGCAAATCAGATCATGAATGAGTTCCAAGACATCAATTTCTCTTCAAGAGCTTCAAAGGACTATGTATTATTCCAGCATCAGTCATCAAAATCCAACATTTAAAATGAGTTCCAATGTAGTATTTATACTGCAAATGAGGAGGTGGAACTCTTCTAGGGTTCAAAATTTTTATTAATGACAGAGTAAATACGTTCCTAGCCTTGAAAACCATGCAAGGCCTCAGGTAGGAACATGTGTGCAACTACTTCTCTGTAAATAACTCCGTCTTAACTGTTGGAGTAAATATAGGAGAAAAATTTGACTTTGAGGCTTTATCCTCATCTTTACAATAACTGTCCTGACAGTTTAAAATATATTATTTTGTGTAATAACTGCTTATTTCCTTTATATATAAAGAGTAGGCCAAAGGTGTCACTTTGATTTATTAAGTGAATAACTAATTCTTTTAATGTATTTGAGGCTATATTTAGGCCTAATTGTTCTTCATTTAATCATAAAACTGCTCTTTAGGCCCTTTAGCCTTGATTTTCATTTTTAATTGATCTTCTTTGCTGAGATGTTTGCTTAATTCGACTGTTTTTATTAAAACAAATTGCTTAACCTTTGATCCTTTATCTTTCGACCTTTAGCTTCCTAATCACTGAATTAAAGGACTGATCTCTGTCTCTTCATTCATTTACTGTGATAAATTCTTCGGTACTTTGTTTCTTCATATTATTAGTCATCAGTATTTTTCACCTGTTGATGATGACTAGTTGTTAAAGCCAAGTTTTCTAGTAGCTGATCTCAAATTTGTCAGCTAGAAAACACCCATAAACATTTTTCCCTCCTACCTTTTAAATCAGCCTATGATGAGAAAAGCCTAATTTTCAAGCCCTAATCTAGTCTCAATCATACAAACTTGTCCATCAGCTCCAAAAAGAATACTCCAAATCTGTCAAAAATCTCCCCTAAGTTAGGTAGTGGTGCTTTAGGCATTCCTCCCTTGGAAAACTATCCTAAAGCCAAAATAACCTCTGTCTAATATCATCCAGTCATATATGACCTTCCTTTTCTGCAAATAAAGCTTGATACACCCTTAAGTCGCGTCACTAACAAGCCTTGATGTCTCAGCAGTGCATATGCCACAAGTCAAACTGATATTAGGTGGATTTATAGTGTTTCAATGTTTCTTTCAAAAGCAGAAGTGTACCAGTGTTCCAGAAGACATTATTAAACTTAACATGATAATACATCTGCTTCTCATGTGGTTTTGAGCCTAGGATGCAAGTACTATTTAGAGAGGTAATTCAATGAACTCCTACAAACACAGTCAAAAGGTTAGTGACCTATGACTAGCAAGTAATACTCTGCAGACATAGGTCAAGATTGCTCCTGTTTTATAAAGATGCATAAGGGTATTCTATCAAACATAAATACACATCTCATAGCATGCCCCCCATGGCATTTTTTCAAATTTTCACTTTTTATTAGTTATTGTGATGTACTAAGCAGAGATATGCAGTGAAAGGAAATATTAACATAGTTTGAAAACAGATGAAATGTGACTGTGTAAAACCTCCACCAAACATGAGCAAAGGGTTGGGTCACTTGTTTTAAAACCGCCTCCAAATATGAGTAGATGGTTAGGTCATTGGTTGAAGGCCTCCTTCATTTAACAAGCAGAGGGCTAGGAACAGAGGTATGGCCTCATTTAAGGGCATAAGGCTAACAATGCTGCAAATAGCCTTAAAAAATTGTTTTACACCTTTTTCTCCAATAGATGAAAACCACTAACACAAGAGTGGTGTTTCAAAGATTGATTATATGGTTTCACTAATTTAAAGGCAGAGTTTAAGTGCAGTGGGAAACAATTGAAAGCTTATGAATAGAAAAATGTTGTTAAGCAGATGGCCAAGCAATGATATTATGATAATCGAAGAGGTTTGGTTTTTCTTCCATCAGAGATCTTCTTCAAAGGTAATTTGAAGCTAAAGTGAACAAAGCTTGGACAGGTTCATCAATATGAAGAAAAGGATATGACAAAATGTCTCAAATTCAAAACAATTTTCAAAGAATCAAGCCATGTCACTATCACAGAAAAAGACCTCTTATGGACATATGAACAAACCCTGCTGTGGTATGTAATTACATTAAGAGTTTCCAAAGACTTTTCTCCTTGATCAACAGGCATGAATCTAGCCATTGGTAAGTTCAAACTAGGGTTTTACCCACAGTAAAAAAGAAATGTCATTGTAAGGGGGCATCTATAGTCCCTGATGTGACTTTGTGCAGTTTTCCTTTAAAAGACAGAGTTTCTCCTTAATGAGAAATAGTGAAAGGAGTTTTTGTTTCTTGAAGAATCCTTTTTACTTCAAAAAAATCCATGACTTTGGTGTCATTCAAAAGCAGCCTCCACAGCATTTAAAATCGAAATATGGGTATGTGTAGTGTTTTAAAGGAGATTTGTGTTTCATTATGACTGAAAAGCTTTTTCAAATGGCATCCAAAACCCTCACAAAGTAATTTGAAAAGGTGCTTGAATTTATTTCATATAAAAGGTGGAGAGACCATTGGAAAAGTCTCATTGTGCAAATTCAAAATGCATACAATGTTCCCCTAAGCTACCCACTGGAGAAACGAGGAACTTCGAGAAAATTTTAGAGTTTTCAAGGTTTAAAGCTTGCGCAGTGCGCCTGTAAAAGCACGCGGCGTACCTGTAAAAAGAAATACATAGGGTTATAATGGTTGTGTGGCACGTGGCACACCTATAGTGCCGTTCACCCACCGCCCGAGGCCGACCCGACTGCCTTTTCCACTGTGCAACGTTATTTTCAGTAAATGTGCCGCTCACTCCTTTCACCTTCTAACAAGCTCTAAGGCTGCTCAAGAAATCGACCAAGGCCCTTGGGATTTTATTCGAGGTATTTTTCATCACTTCATGGTAAATTTGAATTTTGAAGGAGTGTTTTGCTATAAGGAGAAATAGTGCTTTTGAAAGAACTTCATCTTCCAAAAACCATGAGATAAACAGTGGCTTTAAAGAGCAGTTTGTCATATAAAGAGCACAAGAAAAAAATAGTGGTTAGAGGGTGGGGTGTTTTTATCAGTTTAAAGGGCCTTAAATGCTTTTGAGAACAGTGAAAACCATACACAAATTACAAGACAAAAATACACAGTGGTTGAGGTCTCCAATCAATTTGAAGAGTGTCCTAAACAGTGTTAAAACAAGAGCAGACTTTGTTTAAAACTCAAAGAGGAAAACAGTGGTCATAGTCTGAAGGCTTTGTCATTTTAAAAGTGTCCTCTCTGTATGGTGAAAAAGAAAACTTTGTTCAGCCTCCATAGTCCAAAAATCAGAGTCTGTTATTGAAAGGTTTCTCAAGACAGCTCAAGGGTGTTTTGTCTACCTTTGTTTAGAAACAGTGAACAACAGAAGAATATTGTTTGAGAGAAAGATGTTCTTATCAAAACAAAGGTTCCTTCTTCACCAAGAAACCACAAAAAAACCTTTCAAGACTTTGCCCAAGCACAGTGATAAACTGACTTCTTGTTTTTATTTGACAAAGCACTTGTTGTTTGGCATAAAAGAGGACAAAATAGTGACTTATAAGGAGGACAGGGTGTGTTCTTGAGAAGCCATTTCAAAGACCATTTGAGACAACTTGTTTTTATCAGTCAGCAAAGAGTATTCAAAACAAAAATGCCTCCCAGGAAAGACAGTAGAATTGGCCTCCACAGGAGGTTTGAGCCTGTTTCAACTGAAAAGGTAAATGCTCATCCTTCAGTCTTGTTTAACTTTCATGAAGTTGGATGTCTAGAGTTTTTTCAAAGGGTGCAGGAGGTGAAAATATATTCCCCCTTGACACATATTTGTGCTTTGATATTTCAAGGGAAACACTTTCACCTGGAAGGCTTGGATTTCAAGTTTTCTCCTAGATCCATTTCCAAGGCCACCAAGATCCCTTATGTTAGAGAGAAGTGGTTTAAACAGAGCCACCTAGACTCAGAACAATACAAATCCTTTTTGAAGCCTGAGCATAGAAATACATGTTCATATATTTTTTCTTTCTCATATCTGTTGACAAGTTATGCTCCCCTCATGAAGATAATCATGAAATGCTTCACTTGTGAGGGAAGATTCTCCCGGGTCTTTGCTTACCATTTCCGGTTTCTCATGCATTTCACAAGAGCGAAATTGTTAAATCTCCCCTTCTTCCTCCATAGAATTATTGAAAAAATGGCCTCCACTGTTCAGAAAAGACCTCCTTCTCAGCAGTCAGCTTGCCTTTTCCATCATTCCCTCATCAAGGTTATCATTCTTCATCAGCTTGAGAAGAAGGAAATCTCTTGGGACACTTTCATTGCACATCTAGATTTTTCCACTGACCCTTCATTCCATACATCTCCTTCACCTTCCACTCACCATCCTTCACCTTCTTCAAGCAAGCCCATTCCCAAGAAGCTCAAATTTCCCATGATTGAACAAGAAGAAGAGCATGATGAGGAAGAAGAGCATGATGCAGAAGAAAATCATGAAGAAGATAAACAGTAGCATGATGAAGATGAATAACATCATGATGATGAACAACAATGTTATGAAGCAGGGCAGCAAGGGGAAGAAGAACATGATGAAGAAGGGCAACAAAGTGAAAAAGAGCACAGTGAGGCAGGGAAGCAAGGTGAAGAAGAACACAGTGATGATATGCAGCATAATAATGAAGAGCAACACCATGAAGAAACTCAAAACAGTGAGGAGGGAAATGATGAGGAAATTGAACATTTTGATGAAGATATTGGTAGCCCTCACAACAGCAAAAAAGATGAAGATGAAGCCCAAAACATTGAAGAGACAGAGCCTCAAAGTCCTAGAGACAACAAAGGCAAGAGTAAAGAGGGCAGCCCTCAAAAAGACATGCAAGAGGACATTCAAAGCATTCATGAAGAAATTCCAAACAGTGGCTATAATGATGAGGAAAGTAACAAGGGCAAAGAGCAAATAGAGCATGTGCTAGCTGCCTCTCCTAGGCAAGGGGCCATGCTTTCTTCTCCAAAAGTGGCCAAGCCCAGGAAATCAAGGAAAAGGGTGCCTAAAACTATAACTCTAAATGTTACTAGGGCCCTCCGAAGAAAGGGAAAATTTCCCAAGAAGCCCATTTTCGAATTACCCAAGAGGAGGAAGACCAAGAAGGCTACCCAAAGCAAGGGACAGGAGAAAGAAGAGAGCAGCCATGAAAAGAAGAGAGACTTTGACATAATTAAAATATAAAGTAATGATAAAAAAAATGAGGCCCGAATCCTAGAGACTCTCTTGATCAATAGAGAAACCCAAAATGATGCTTTGAGGGCAGATCTAGAGAGGGCTAGAAACTTCAATCACTTTTTGCAAATTCAAAATAAACAGATGAGTGTCCACATGGCAGTTTATGAGACACGAGCCATCAAATATAAAAAGGAGGCCACCAAGGTGAAATTTGAATTTGAAGAACCCATGGGTGAGTTCAATGATAGCGAAGATGAAGAACATCCCAAGAGAAAGAGGCCAAGAACCATGGGACTCGGAAGAGCCCTTGAGAAACAAAAGGAGGAATAAGCTGCCCTTCTCCAATATTTCCCTCTCCCTACTTTTTTCGCCCAAGAGATAGAGAAAAATCGAGAAGCATGGCTTGAGAGGGTAAATGATCACTTGGAAAAGAAGTTGGAGAAGGCCAATAGAGATTTTGACCTTCAAAGGAGGATGACCGGGCACTATAAAAAGCTCAATCAGTTCGCCCGACAAAAAATGAAGGCCACACAGGAAAAAATCAAGGAAGCTCAAAGGAGGCGCCTGGCACCAAAAATAAAGAAAGACACCTCAAAGCTCCAAATATTGGCCTCATATTCACAACATGTTTCAACCCTTGAGGGTCATGCTCACCAAAATTGGGCGAAATTCAACAAGTTTTGGTTTTTTGTCATTTTTGGGTTTTTGGCTAAAACTCATGGGCATCACCATTTCTGTTTGGGACATCCTAAAAGGATTAAAATGGTATCATTGGATGCCATAATTTCAGGGTCATCTACTCAACTATTTTCAGATCAATTGAAGATGATTTTCTCCCCCAAAATGGTGAAAAACACTCACTTTTTCCACACTCTGCCCCGTTTATCAGCAAGGTCTATTTTTTTGGGTTTTTACACACAGGTCAGTTTTTGAGAAATTTCTAGTGATCATTTTGGAGGAAAATAATAATTTTAAGACAATATACATTCATAGATTTCCAAAGAGCTATCACGGGCCTCTTTTCGACATCGGGAAGGCATCCAAAAGCTACCCGCAAGACAGAGGACTTTCTGCTGATATATTTCTTAAGTATTTTTGAGAAAAATACACTTTTCTGAAGTGGCTTTTCCTAATGTGCGTTTTTATATTTTTGGGCATAGCTAGTTATGAAAAGTCAATATATTTTCCTTTTTCAGCATTTTTGAGATATTTTATTAGATATTTTGTGCCTTGGGCTTTGCAAAGCCTCAAGGACAAAATCAGATATTTTTGATGAGCCAATGAGATTGCAAGTTGCACTAGGGGTTTTTCCCTCATCTTGGCCTATATATTCCAAGAGAATGCATTGTAAACAAGGCTGAAATTGATGAATAGAAGCAATATATTGTTATAAAAGCTTGGAAGAAACACTTGTCTCATGCATTGGATAGTTTCTTGAATGTTTTTGGATGATTAAGGAGGTCTGTTGTTGGATTCCTTGACTTGGTAAAATGGTATAGTGTCCCTCTCTGTTATGCTTCTTAGTTTTCATTCATAATTCCATGTTATTGCTTGCTATAAGACAGTAGAGAATAGATTTGAGACATGCCCTTAGAGGCACCTCAAATTTCCTGTTTCTTTATAGCTTCTTTGTTTTCTTCCTTCTTAGTCATATCAAAGAATTGATAACTGAAGAAATTGTTTGCTTGTTTCATTTATTGTTTTATGCATGCTAAGCATGATTCAAGGTATGCCCTGCTTACTCATGGCTAGTCATAGATCCACCTCTGAAACCTTTCTTTGATTGTTTGATTGTCATTTGTTGAACCAAGGAGGTCTTGTACTAATCTTGCCCTTTTCCTAAAACTATGCAATCTTGCTTCAAAGTGCCCAATAGCTTGAAATACTATGCTTAGTCATTTTCTCATAGTAATTTGAGTTTTTTTTTGTCTTAAATGTATTTCCCCAAAGTCTGATAGCCATTTCCTAAAGTTAGAGATTCATATATCTCTATGCATGGCTTGAATGTTTATTTCTATGCATCGATCAGTTTATAGTTACATTTCTCATGATTAATGGTTAGCCCTACCATGTTTATGTCATCTATTGAACTAATTATGTTTGAAATCCTTTTTTCTTCACAAATTTAGTGTCCATCCCACTCCATTTTACCCAAAGATCCATTTTACCTCAAATCAAATCGGCCCTTCAACACCTTGTATCACGATCTAAAAGCTTTCTTGACCTTTTCGACCCCATAGCCTAGTTGATCTCACATCTTTTTACCTATCTCAGTATTTTATTAGTTCATCCCTCACAAACCTAAAAACCAAAATCAAAACCCTACTTCATAACTAGCCTAAAATCAGAAACACAAGAAGCAAACACAAAGATATCCCTTACACAAATAGAGAGAGCCTTCTCTGAGTCCAGGAAGGCTAGGTCCTTGGGCTCCAAAGACTGGTTTGATGTTACACTATCATTTGGCTTGCCAATAAGCCAAATCACGACACCCTAACATAATGGCGATCACAGTGGGACTCTAAGTTAGTGACAATATAAATACACCTTAGGACTCCAAAAATCCCTTATCTTCAAGAACACATACCATTTAGCCACCTTATCGCCACACTAACACAATGGTGATCACGGTGGGACCCTGAGTGATAAACAAATTAGATTACCTAAAAACATTCCAACTACCTTCAGAATACTATCTGATTGACTTATCCCATCGCTCGCTAACATAATGGTGATCACGGTGGGACTCTGAGTTAGTGACAATCTAAGTACACCTTAGGACTCTAGAAATCCCTTATCTTCAAGAACACCTGCCATTTAGCCACCTTATCGCCACACTAACATAATGGCGATAACGGTGGGACCCTAAGTGATAAACAAACTTAGATTCCCTAAAAACATTCCAGCAGCCTTAAGAATACTATCTGATTGACTTATCCCACCGCTCCCTAACATAATGGCAATCACAGTGGGACCTTCCAAGTTAGTGACAATCTAAGTACTCCTTAGTAACTCTCGAAGTCTCAATCAAACTTAGAAAGCTTAAGTGTTGTTTGAAGAGTAGAAGCTAGATCTTTCACCATCTTAGCAAAATCATGATTCAGTTATAGGAAACTCTTCCAAACCTCATAGGCTACACAAAAACTCAGAAAACCCCAAAACATTCCCAGATTGGCTTTTCCCTAGTTATTGGTGGTGGACCATAGCTACATTTTTACAAAAACAACCAAGTTCCACCTGTCGACTCCACTAGCCTCCAGTAGGTCTAAAAACTCCATAAAAAACCAAAAAAATTCATAAACCATACCTTTATGTTGACTCATCATTTCCAAAACTTAAAACTTATGGTGTAAACTCTGTGATCAGTGACAAACTAAGTATAAATTAGCGATTCAAAAAACTTCACATAAGCATAGGAGATAAACATAAATAAAATTGCAAATAGAACCATTAGCTTGTCCAGACAGCCTAGCAAACTGTTGAAACCAAGTGAATCACTCTTCCTTGCAAGTCTTCATCTCAAACTTTGCTAGAAAACTTTTTTCCCGAAAGCATCTTTGATAGTTTTGGTGGTGGACCATAGTTCTCAAAGAAATCCACTTGGCGACTCCACTAGCCCTCATTTTTGTTTTGACCATCCTTCACATTAGCAAAACCTCTAGAGAGGCCATCCATCCGAAACAATCACAAATACCATCCTCTCTAAACTCTGAATTTGAAATCTGGCTTCACAAAGAATCTACACCAGATCTCGTCCAGACCCAAATCCTCCTATCATAGTAGATGACTCAAAGAAAATCCTGTGGCAAGCTTTCGAAACTGGCAATTTAGCTATCGATAGGTCCATCCGTAAAGCAAGATCAGTACCTGAACACCTCACATCCTTGCAGGATTCCCCATTTAACTTAAAATAAATAAAAACCCTTTTTAGAAGCAAGTCACAAAGTAAGGTAAACTTTGACAATCTTGAGCCCTTAGATCTGCCATAGAGTCCTAGTAGAGAAGCCTCACCTACTACACCTCCCGACTTTCAGCTTCTCCATCACTTTGGCTCCTACCATCCCAGATCTGCTCAAAATCAGATCACTAGCCCAAGTACATCTGCCACACCCATCCAAACCACTACTGTTCAAATCACCTCACCTCATCCTATAAACCCTCATATTGTACATCATCCATTAGCTCCCGCCATGACAGCCTGGTATGCACCCTTGGTGTTGCCACGCCCTTTGGCTCCTTTACAAAATGACTATCAATCCAAAATCTCGCACTTTACCAAAGTTAAGGCTTCTACCGCTCAACAACATGTAGATAGAATTAGCGATGCCTTTGAATACATGGAAGTAGAAGACGAGACCATCAGAATGAGAATGTTCGCCCAAAGCCTTGGCGGAGAACCCAAAAAATGATTTAAGAGCTTAACTCCAAACAGCATCCACAACCCCCCAGAAATTTACCAAACCTTCATAAGCAAGTGGGAAATCCGAAAGAACCTTATTCAAATCCTATCAGAATATAACATCTAAAACGGGAAAAATGGGGAAAGTGTCCACAGATACTACACTAGGTTCAACAGTGTGTATAACGCCCTCCCACCTCATTTCAAACCCCCACTTGGTTCAGCCCATGTGAGAGTTCCTGAAGGTTTCGACCAAGGACTATTGGGAAACCAGCTCCAAAAATAGAATAGAAAGATATCAACGCCTTAGAAATAAGCCACTTCGAGGGGGCAACCTCCAATACATTACATAAATGAACAATTCTTAGATGATGCAATTTACAAAACCTCCTTTCTATATATAGGAGTCCATGGGGCCATAATGTAATCCTAGTGGGCCACAATGTAATCCTAGCCGACCTAACAATAATAATTTAAGGGCACAATAATAACAAAATGGGGGTTACAAAGGTTCAATAATAACAATAAGGGGGTTACACTAACAATAATAAGGGACTATACTAGTGATATAGGGACCTAACATGCCCCTCTCCTTCAAAAAAGTGTTGTCCTCAACGCTTGAGAAGCTCTGGGTGCTTCTGTATAAAATTCTCATCCTCCCATGTAGAATCTTCAGTGGGTAAGTTCTTCCACTTGATGAGATACTCGGAAATTGATCGATTCTGTAGCTGTCGAGTTCTTATTTCCATGACCGCTTCAGGTTCCAACATGATTTTTCCTTCCTAATCAAGTTCTGGCAATATTGTTTGAACTGGAATATTTTCACCTATAACCTTCTTTAAGCATGAAACATGGAAAACTGGATGCACTCGTGAAGAAGCAGGAAGCTCCAATTTGTATGTCATAGTACCAATATTTTACAACACCTTGTAAGGACCATAGTACTTTGGCGATAATTTATTATCCTTCTTAGCTTGCTTGAGGGACATTTGTTTGTATGGTTGTAGCCGTAAAAATACCCAATCTCCTACATCAAAAATTCTCTCGCTGCGATGTTGATCTGCCTGCTGTTTCATTCGATTTTGTGCCAAATTCAGGTTATCCTTTAAGAGTTGGAGAACTTCTTGCTGATGCTCGATGTGATCTTCCACTTCTTGAACCTTCAAATTTTCTCTTAAAGATGATGTGATGGATGGTGGATGATATCCATAAAGTGCCATAAATGGGGTCATTTTTGCTGCAGTATGGAAGGAAGTGTTATACCACCATTCAGCGAGAGGTAACCACTTGACCCATTGTGTTTGTTTATCAGATACAAAACAACAAAGATATCCTTCCAAACATTTATTTACTATCTCAGTTTGACCATAAGATTGAGGATGATAAGATGAGCTATGAGCTAATTGAGTACCCAAACAAGAAAATAACTCCGTCCAAAAATTTCCAGTAAAAATGGGATCTCTGTCACTCACAATAACCCTTGGGCTTCCATGTAGCTTTTGAATTCTGTCCATAAATGTAGTAGCAATTGTACTTGCTTTAAATGGATGAGATAATGCACAAAAGTGTGCATACTTGGTAATTCTATCAACTACCACCATGATGACATTCTTTCCTTTGGACTTAGGTAAACCTGTGATAAAATCCATTAAAATCTCCTCCCAATGTTGACTTGAAATGGATAAAGGTTGTAGAAGTCCCGGGGTCTTAATTGTCTCCACTTTATTCTGCTGGAAAACCAAACATTCTGTCACAAAATTTTGAATATCAGATTTAAGGCCATCCCAAAAAAATTCTTTCTTCACCCTGTGTTAAGTTTTTAAAAATCCCGAGTGTCCTCCTAAAGGAGAAGTGTTCAATTCCAGAATAATATTTTGTTTTAGTTGGGAATTCTTAAAAAGATATAAGCGATATTTGTACCATAAGGAATCATTTTTCCAACTAAATGTATCAGATGTACTAGGATCTTGCTGCAACTTTTGAATGAGTGTCCATACATCTTTTTCCTTCTTCCATTCATCTCTTTCTTCGGTTATCCAATCTGGTTGGATAATAGAAATAGCACAAAGCAATGCTTCCACCTCTTCATTCTTTCTTGAGAGTGCATCTGCAACAACATTAAGCTTTCCTTTTTTGTAGATTATTTCAAAGTCATAACCCAACATCTTTGTGACCCATTTTTGCTGCTCTTCTGAAGATAGTCTTTGTTCCAAAAGTGTTTAAGACTATCATGATCAGTTTTTTCCTTAAAGTGTCTTCCCATTAGGTAAGTTCGCCATTTCTTTAGTGCATGCAGTATTGCTAACATTTCCTTCTCATAAATAGGTTTTTGTAAATACTTTCCTTTGATTGGACGACTTTCAAAAGCAATGGGTCTTCCTTCCTGCATTAAAACTGCACCAATTCCATTTCCTGAGGCATCGCATTCCACAATAAAGGTTTTTGTGAAGTCTGGCGTAGCTAAGACCGGTGCTAGGCACATTGCCTCTTTAAGATGTTCAAAGGCCTTAGTTTCTTCAGGAGTCCATGAAAATGCATCTTTCTTCAATAATGTTGTTAGAGATGCTGCTATTCTCCCATAATTCTTAACAAACTTGCGATAATAGCCTGTTAACCCGAGAAATCCTCGCAACTGCTTTATTGTCTTGGGGACTTTCCATTCCTTAATGGCTTTAATTTTGTTAGGGTCTGCTTTAACACCCTCGTGAGATATAATATGACCCAGATATTCCACCTCTTGTACTCCAAAGAAACATTTGGATGTTTTTGCATATAATTGTTTCTCCTGCAATAGTTTGAGCACCCTGTCAACATGTTCAACATGATCCTTCAAGACCTGATATAGATTAGTATATCATCAAAAAATACTAGCACAAATTTTCTAAGGAAGGGTTTGAAAATGGAATTCATCAACCCTTGAAATGTAGAAGGTGCATTGGTAAGGCCAAAAGGCATGACCAAAAATTCATAATGACCCTCATGAGTTCAAAATGCTGTTTTTTGAATATCTTCAGTCTTCATTCTAATTTGATGATATCCTGAACGAAGATCCAACTTGGTAAAATAAATTGCTCCATGTAATTCATCCAAAAATTCATCAATCACAGGAATGGGAAATTTGTCTTTAATGGTGAGCTTATTGAGCTCCGTATAATCTGGACACATTCGCCATGATCCATCCTTCTTGTGTACCAATACTACAGGAGCAGAGAAAGAACTTTGACTGGGTTGAATTATACCCGCCTCTAACATTTCTGCAATCATACTTTCAATTTCGCTCTTTTGGAAGTAAGGATATCTATAAGGCCTGATGTTTGGAGGAACACTTCCTGGAATCAAATGAATAGCATGATCATGATCACGAATAGGTGGGAGTCCTTTGGGAGTTTCAAACACCTTGGAATGATTGTCCAAGACTTGTTGGAGATCTGCAGAAATAGATGATTTTGATGTTGGAACTTCTAGTGAGCATAATCGTGCAATTACGCCTCGTTGTTCTTTCTTTAGAAGCTTTGTCATGACATTAGAGCTTATTATCCTTCCTGGCTTCCCTACAATACCTCGTAATTCAACTTCCTTTCCTTCTGAAAAAAATTTGAAGAAAAGTTTTTGAAGATTAAAATCTACCATCCCCAAACATTGTAACCATTGTACTCCTAGTACAACATCAGCACCTCCCATAGGAATGGAAAGCATTGGACTAGTCAATACATATTCCCCCATGGTTAGCTTGATATTATGGCATTTTTCAGAGCAATTTATAGTTCCTCCATTTGCAACCATCACTTGACATTCGGGTGCTGGGTATAGGAAACAATTTAATTCCTTGGCTACCTTATAATGAATAAAATTATGGGTGCTACCTGAATCAATCAACACTATTACCCTTTTCTTCTTTATATGTCCTCCTATCTTGAGAGTTTGAGGAGTGGTAATTCCTGCCAGTGCATTACACGATATGGTCGGATTCATTTCTTCCTCTTCTAGGGGTGGTTCCTGGTGTATATCCTCTTCTTGTTCATTTTCTTCTTCTTCTTCACAATCTGTGTAAAATAATTTCTTCTCAGCACACTTATGACCTTTAGTGTATTTGCTATCACAACTGTAGCAAAGCCCTTTTGCTCTTTTTTCTTCCAATTGTTGTGGTGTCAACCTTGTGGGTTGTGGAAATCTAGGCGTAGCAACACTTCCTTCTTTATAGAAGTGAGTGGTAGGCTTCCTTGTCGCCATAATTTTACATTCAAATTTTCTTGCCAACTTGAATGCCTTCTCCAATGAATCAGGTTCCAAAACGCGAACTTCATGTTGGATGTTATCCTTTAGAGTGCCTATGAAGAGATCAATCCTGTGTTCCTCTGGAATATCAGTTACCCTTATATTCAATTTTTGGAAGTCCTCAATGAGCTGCCCCACTAAACCCTTTTGTTTGAGATTTATCAATTGGCTAAAGAAGGTGTTCCTCTTTGTATCCTCATAATGTGCTATCATTTCCTCCGTAAAAATTGACCAAGTGACAATTTTTTTACGGGAGCAAAGCCATCGATACCATACAAATGTATTTTTTTCTAAATGTAAAGTTGCAATGCGTAACTTTTGTGTGTTTTGCACGTTATGGAGATCAAAATATTGCTCCATCTGTAGTATCCATGTTACATGATCCTTTCCATCAAACTTCCTCATATCCATCTTTGGAATATGGTGGTTCTTCCCGCCAACATTAGAGTTTATGAAATCACGATGAAAATTTATTTTGTTCTCATCATGAGGTTCTTCTACTATCTTTTCATCCTTAGGAAACATTTCTTGTATCAACTTTGCCAAACCTTCCATGTCTGCTTTTAAAACATTCTTCATATTTTCCATTTTCTCATCAATCTTAGCTTCCATGTCATCCATCTTAGATTGTCATCCATCTTAGATTCCATGCCAGCATCCATGCCATCAATCTTAGATTCCATGCCATCTATCTTAGATTCCACGCCTCTCTTCAAACCATCCATCTTAGTTTCCACGCCTTTCTTCAAAACTTCCATGTCATTTTTTGTTTCTCTTTGCGAGAGCGAAATTTTTTGCACTTGCTCTTGTAATTTTGATATGTCGTGTTGTCATTCTTCGTCTTCATGAGTCATAGTAGAGCTTTCCAAAGGCTTAGTGGGTGTTGAATTCTTTTTAGGGGCCATTTTATAATCCAATACTGATATCTATTCTACAATATTCCCTTGCAATCAATTCAACTTGATTCTTCAAACAAGACTTATCCAATTCGGAAAAAAAATACACACCTTTTAATTTCTTTTGAGGAGCTCAATATTTAAATTGTATTATCTCTGTGATTGCAGCTCTTCAATATCTAAATTCAGCACTGAAGTAGCCCTCTAAATTCTCTTTTGAATTCCATAGGTCTGACTTGATTTGGATTCTCCAAGACAAAGTTATGTCCAATCTCCCACAATGACCTAATTATGGACTGGTTCAGTATAGCAAACTTGTACGAATTTCCATGTGTCACTGTTTCGTCCTTCGCCTTTTAAAATGATAGCAAAGAAACTACAGTCCGTATACTTACGACCAATTTTTACGGCACTCCAACTTGATTCTCAGAGAGAGAGTTATTCAAATGTTCCCACGATCACCTTTTTGAGATGAAATTCAGGAGCCTGAAAAAGCACTACCTTCCACAGATCATATCTCCAAAAATATTGTGAACCAAGCTCTGATATTTTTTGACGCGTTTCCTTAGGATTTCAGCTTTGCACCATAAACATTTAAGATTCTTAACCTCAGTAGAAAAAAATTTATAGCGCAAATTCCACGATGACCTATTTAGGAGCCTGAAAAAGGACCTAACTTCCACAGATCATATCTCCGCAAATATTGCGAACCAAGCTCTAAAATTTTTAGAAAGTCTTCCTTAGGATTTCGGCTTCGCACCCTAAAAATTTCAGCTTCTGAAACTTCGTAGAAAAAAATTTATAGCGAAAATTCCACGATGACCTATTTGGAGCAGCAAAACCCTAGAATCCAAAGCTTTGATACCAAATGTTGGGAAACCAGCTCCAAAAAGAGAATAAAAGAGATATCAACGCCTTAGAAATAAGCCACTTCGAGGGTGCAACCTCCAATACATTACATGAATGAACAATTCTTGGATGATACAATTTACAAAACCTCCTTTCTATATATAGGAGTCCATGGGGCCATAATGTAATCCTAGCTGACCTAACAATAATAATTTAAGAGCACAATAATAACAAAATGGGGGTTACAAGGGTACAATAATAACAATAAGGGGTTTACACTAACAATAATAAGGGACTATACTATTGATATAGGGACCTAACATAGACATGACTTATCAAATAATAGACAAAGACCCCCCAACCTTAGAGGAAATGAAAAAAGTGGCCATAAGTGCAGAAGCCTACTTAGCAGAAAAGAGAGCTAGGACCAGATCAGAAAGGAAAGTCACATACCAGGATGAGGCCTCCCCTTCAGCCCCTTCCTTAGATCCTAAAATAGATGACTTGGTTAGATCCATGGCGAAAATGTGGGAAAAGATAAGTGAAAAGACACCTCTTAGGGACAACTAGCCAAATTATCCAAACAGAAACCAGAACCAAAACATTAGGAGAGAGCAACCTCAAAACAAACCAAGGGAAACTGACCAACAAGTTAGGCCACCTTTTAATGAAAATTATGTTGATGAGGATGAGAGGGATACAGAACCCATTGATGAAAATAATTTGAGCCTTATAGGTTCTGATAATGAGAGTGAAGTTTACTTCACAAAAGAAGAACAATCTTTCTTCTCTACGAATCAAAATGAAACCAACTATGAAGATCCTGAAGATCTTGCTATAGATTTTCAGAATTCCATAATGGAAGCTCACAGGAAGTATGGCCTTAGAAGTAGAAAAAACCAAGACAACTCCAAGAAAGGTAGCTCAGACACTGCTAAAACCCCTAATACCAGCCTTAAAAGAGTTGTGGATAGCAAAAAAATCGTGGTCAAGAAAATTGACCAAAGCAAAGATAAAGCTATTCAGACAAGCCTTGGCCCAGATTTTCCCGATACCTTCACCAATATTCTCGAGATGGCTGTGTCGAAAAAAATCCCGAAACAAAGTCAGCAAAATCAGAACATAGAAAAGGTCACGGCTGAAAAAACTAAAGCAAACCTATCTAAACTACAAGCACCCTTCAGTTTTGAGGGACAAATCGACAAAATGAAGATTACCATGCCTCTCACTGAACTTATCACCAAAATCTCTTATAAATCCCAAGTGTTAAAGGTCCTGAATATAGGAAATGATGCAAACACCCTTAATATAGCTAATGACACTCCTGAGGTGTTGTTTGGTCCAAAAATAGAAGGGAAATTCCAAGAAGGAACCACTATTCCCTTTTACATCAGTCTGAATATCCATGACCAAATCCTACACAATGCCATGCTAGACTCCGGGGCCTCGCATAATCTCATGCCAAAGGTTGTGATGGAAAGATTAGGCCTAGTAATAACAAGACCATATAAAGACTTATACTCTCTTTATTTGAGTAGAGTCAAGTGTCTAGGCTTAATCAAAGATCTTTGTTTGAGTTTGGCCCAAATACCTGCAAAACACCTAATCATGGACATAGTGGTAGCAGACATTCTCCTCAAGTACGAAATGCTTTATTTAGAACTTGGGGAGCTAAGCTTCAGGAAAATATTCAACTTGATATGTCCTACACCACTATTCCTGTGTTTAACTAAACTAGAATACTCTATCGGGAATCACACATGAAATATATGGTTAGTAATCAAGAAAGGCCAGATAACATTCCAATGTACTCCTTGTATTCTGATCTGAACTCTTTCATTTTACACACTGATGAAAACATTGAAGAATAGTCAGAAGGATTTGAAACAAACTTAGGCCCACCACATTAACTACCCCAAGTTCTCTATGATGAACTAGATACTCAAAATTATCATGACCATGAGTAGTTATGTCTTGAGGAAAGATAATTTGTTCCTTTTGAAACTGGGATAGAATAAGAAAAACAAACCATTATGTACCATCAAGCAAATTTCTCAAACCTTAGGCAAACATCAGCAGTAACATCAGGATACTTTTTCAAAACACATGCATTAGAAGACTTGCATATCACAAACCTCTTTCGAAATCAGGGGCAGGGAAGCTTAATGTTTTTACCATACCTTAAGGATTTTCCATCACATAACTCTACCCCTTCAAATGAAACTTTGACTGTAGCCATAACAGCTCAAAATCCAGCAAAAATGTCTAAAAAACTTTTTATGAAAGGATATGATGACTACAGCCCAAATATACCTGAATTGTTTGAAATAGCTAGAATTCTGCCACTCCACCAAAGACTTAGAAATACTAGAATTTGCAATCTTGTTCAAAATATTACTTCATATAGAGAAAACAGTGAGAAACACTATGCCACTACCATCACTCCAAGAAAAAACTTCGACAAAAGAAAATACAAAAATCTTGACCAGACAATAATAGCCAAAGATAAAACAGCTAGTCATAGGATCTATTTTGATTTCATACATACTAATATACACCCTTGTGATAGAATTTTTATCCTTCCTACCCAAGACCATGATATACCAATGAAAAGTGCTTTTAATCATGTGTCTTGGCAAAATTATGTTTCAGGATATAGCCAAATAATTCCTTTGCAAAGCAGACAACTCAAAGAATTTTTCAAATATGCTGGAAGTAGTTCCATCTTCAAACCCATAATTGCAAAACCACCAGATATCAAAAACATGCTCCTAAAAGCCATGTTTCCAGTTCTGAATTTCTACATTCCAACATACCTTGATAATGTCATCATATACTTCAAAAATGACAAGAATATCTACATTATTTGAAAAATATGTACAGCAAAGGAAGGAGTGGAAATCAGAAGTATAAAGAGGTACAACGGGAAGATATGGGGTTGTTCAGAGATTCATGCATGAATCCCTCTGTCATGCTTGAAAGAGAAAATTTTCCAAATTTTTATTTTCAAGAGCTGAGTGGACCAAGAGTGGTAGGAGATCCTTATGAAGATAAGATGCTTAAGTTTCACCATTTCCAATATTTATGAGTTAAAACATTTTCAATCATTGTATATACCATTGTTTGAAAAATAAATCAAAAAATATAAAATTCAAAAACAATAGAAAAATAGAAAGAAAGCCCCATGTTCAAAAAATAGTCATTCTGAAAGCGCGCAAGTCTAAATGCTGCTACTAGTGCTCAAATTTATTGTTTAGTTATCTAGCCTAATCATGACTGAACACGTTTTAAATTTATTTGCTGATAAGTTAGTGAGAGGAAAAGATAGTCAACATTGTGTAAGCTTGAGTTATCAAAGAAAGTAGATTGGGAAAAGATACTCGTTCCACTTGCTCAAAACAGAACCAAATAGGAAAGCAGGGATGAAAAACAAAATGAGTATCCTAGCCCTGATTTTATAGATTTCATTTTATGCAAAATAATATTTGTTTGCGGCTTGTCTTTCATGCCACAAGTACATGACAAATCAGACTTTCTAATCCTGATTTAGTCATTTTTCAATTTCATGTTTTAGATTAGAGAATGAAATCCTGTCAAACATCTTAACCTTGACAGTCGATCCCGTATAGGTAGAGAAACAAAGGAGTTCATAAGCTTAATCTGAACTCTCGGCGGATATAAGTGTAGAATTAGATAGTGTCATTTTTTCAAAAATATTATGTCAAAGGGTTGCTAGTCCAAATGCACCCGAAAGAAGAAAAAATGTTAGGAAATGTAGCGGGGTAGGTAGACATGTCTTGATGCTAATCATGCTGTCAATTTTCAGAAATAGCATCAAGGAAGAAAGAAATTTGTGCCAATGGATAAGGGCACTGGTCTTCAAAGAACTAAGAAATGAAATTCTGGACACCTCTTGAAAAGGAGCTACCCTTCCCAAATGGAGCCACTGTTAGTCATCAATATTTTTCACCTGTTGATGATGACTAGTTGTTAAAGCCAAGTTTTCTAGCAGCTGATCTCAAATTTCTCAAATTTGTCAGTTAGAAAACACCAATAAAAATTTTTCCCTCCTACCTTTTAAATCAGTCTATGATGAGAAAAGCCTAATTGTCAAGCCCTAATCTAGTCTCAGTCATACAAACTTTTCCATCAGCTCCAAAAAGAATACTCCAAATCTATCAATAATCTCCCCTAAGTTAGGAAGTGGCGCTTTAGGCATTCCTCCCTTGGAAAACTATCCTAAAGCCAAAAGAACCTCTGTCTAATATCAACCAGTCATAGCTGACCTTCCCTTTCTGCAAATAAAGCTTGATACACCCTTAAGTCATGCCACTAACAAGCCTTGATGTCTCAGCAGTGCATATGCCAAAGGTCAAATTGATATTAGGTGGATTTACAGTGTTTCGATGTTTCTTTCAAAAGCAGAAGTGTACCAGTGTTCTAGAAGACATTACTAAACTTAACATGAGAAGACACCTGCTTCTCATGTGGTTTTGAGCCTCGGATGCAAGTACTAGTCAGAGAGGTAATTCAATGAACTCCTGCAAACACAGTCAAAAGGTTAGTGACCTATGACTAGCAAGTAATACTCTACAGACATAGTTCAAGATTGCTCCTATTTTATAAAGATTCATAAGGTTATTCTATCAAACATAAATACACATCTTAGAGCATGCCCCCCATGGAATTTTGTCAATTTTTCACTTTTTATTACTTATTGTGATGTACTAAGCAGAGATATGCAGTGAAAGGAAAGATTAACACAGTTTGAAAACAGATGAAATGTGACTCTGTAAAACCTCCTCCAAACATGAGCAGAGGGTTGGGTCACTTGTTGTAAAACCTCCTCCAAATATGAGCAGGTGGTTAGGTCATTGGTTGAAGGCCTGTTTCATTTAACAAGCAGAGGGCCAGGAACAGAGGTATGGCCTAATTTAAGGGCACAAGGCTAACAATGTTGCAAATAGCCTTAAAAACTTTTTTTACACCTTTTTCTCCAATATATGAAAACTACTAACACAGCAGTGGTGTTTCAAATATTGACTATATGGTTTCACTGATTGAAAGGCAGATTTTAAGTGCAGTGGGAAACAATTGAAGGCTTATGAATATAAAAATGTTGTTAAGCAGATGGCCAAGCAGTGATATTATGATAATCAAAGAGGTTTGGTTTTTCTTCTATAAGAGATCTCCTTCAAAGGTAATCTAAAGCTAAAGTGAACAAAGCTTGGATAGGTTCATCAATTCGAAGAAAAGGATATGACAAAATGTCTCAAATTCAAAACAATTTTCAAAGAATCAACCCATATCACTATCATAGATGAAGACCTCTTATGGACATATGAAAAAACCCTGCTGTGGTATGTAATTACATTAAGAGTTTCCAAAGACTTTTCTCCTTGATCAACAGGCATGAATCTATCCATTGGTAAGTTCAAACTAGGGTTTTACCCACAGTCAAAAAGAAATGTCATTGTAAGGGGGCATCTACAGTCCATGATGTGACTTTGTGCAGTTTTCCTATAAAAGACAGAGTTTCACCTTAATGAGAAATAGTGAAAGGAGTTTTTGTTTCTTGAAGAAGCCTTTTTACTTCAACAAAAGCCATGACTTTGGTGTCATTCAAAAGCAACCTCCACAGCATTTAAAATCGAAATATGGGTCTATGTAGTGTTTTAAAGTAGATTTGTGTTTCATTATGACCGAAAATCCTTTTCAAAAGGCATACAAAACCCTCACAAAGTTATTTAAAAGGGTGGTTGACTTTCTTTCATATAAAACGTGGAGAGACCATTGGAAAATTCTCATTGTGCAAATTCAAAACGCATACAACATTCCCCTAAGATGCCCACTGGAGAAACGAGGAAATTCGAGCAAATTTCAGAGTTTTCAAGGTTTAAAGCTTGCGTGGCGCACCTGTAAGCAGAAATACACAGGGTTATAATGGCTGTGTGGCGCGCCTGTAGCACCATTCACCCATCGCCCGAGGCCAACCCGACTGCCTTTTCCACTACGCGGTGTTCTTTTCAGTAAACGTGCCGCTCACTCCTTTCGCCTTCTAACAAACTCTAAATCTACTCAGGCAATCGAACAAGGCGCTTGGGCTTTTCTTCGAGGTATTTTTCATCACTTCATGGTAAATTTTAATTTTGAAGGAGTGTTTTTCTATAAGGAGAAATAGTGCTTTTTAAAGCACGTCATCTTCCAAAAACCATGAGATAAATAGTGGCTTTAAAGAGCAGTTTGTCATATAAAAATCACAAGACAAAAATAGTGGTTAGAGGGTGGGGTGGTTTTATCAATTTAAAGGACCTTAAATGCTTTTGAGAATAGTGAAAACCATACACAAATTACAAGACATAAATACACAGTGGTAGAGGTCTCCAATCAATTTGAAGAGTGTCCTAAATAGTGTTAAAACAAGAGTATACTTTGTTTAAAACTCAAAGGGGAAAACAATGGTCATAGTCTGAAGGCTTTGTCATTTTAAAAGTGTCCTCTTTGTATGGTGAAAAAACAAACTTTGTTCAGCCTCCATAGTCCAAAAATCAGAGTCTGTGATTGAAAGGTTTCTCAAGACAACTCACGGGTGTTTTGTCTACCTTTGTTTAGAAACAGTGAATAACAGAAGAATATTGCTTGAGAGAAAGATTTTCTTATCAAAACAAAGGTTCCTTCTTCACCAAGAAATCACAAACAAACCTTTCAAGACTTTGCCTAAGCACAGTGATAAACTGACTTCTTGTTTTTATTTGACAAAGCACTTGTTGTTTGGCATAAAAGAGGACAAAGCAGTGACTTATAAGGAGGACAGGGTGTGTTCTTGAGAAGCCATTTCAAAGACCGTTTGAGACAAAAAAAAATTATTAGTCAGCAAAGAGTATTCAAAACAAAAATGCATTGCAGGAAAGACAGTATAAGTGGCCTTCACAGGAGGTTTGAGCTTGTTTCAACTGAAGAGGTAAATGCTTATCCTTTAGTCTTGTTTAAATTTCATGAAGTTGGATGTCTAGAGTTTTGTTAAAGGGTGCAGGAGGTGAAAAGCTATTCCCCCTTGACACATCTTTGTGCTTTGAGATTTCAAGGGAAACACTTTCAGCTAGCAGGCTTGGATTTCAAGTTTTCTCCTAGATCCATTTCCAAGGCCACCAAAATCCCTTATGTTGGAGAGAAGTGGTTTAAACAGAGCCACCTAGACTCAGAAAAATACAAACCCTTTTTGAAGCCTGAGCATAGAGATACATGTCCATCCATTTTTCCTTTCTCATTTCTGTTGACAAGTTATGCTCCCCTCATGAAGATAATCATGAAATACTTCACTTGCGAGGGAAGATTCTCTCGGATCTATGCTTACCATGTCCGGTTGCTCATGCATTTCACAATAGCCAAATCGTTAAATCTCCTTTTCTTCCTCCATATAAATATTGAAAAAATGGCCTCCATTGTTCAGAAAAGACCTCCTTCTCAGCAGTCAGCTTGCCTTTTCCATCATTCCCTCATTAAGGTTATTATTCTTCATCAGCTTGAGAAGAAGGAAATCTCTTGGGACACTTTCATTGCACATCCAGATTTCACCACTGTTCCTTCATTCCATACATCTCCTTCACCTTCCACTCACCATCCTTTGCCTTCTTCAAGCAAGCCCATTCCCAAGAAGCTCAAATTTCCCGTGATTGAACAAGAAGAAGAGCATGATGAGGAAGAAAAGCATGATGCGGAAGAAAAGCATAATGAATATAAACATCAGCATGATGAAGAAGAACAACAACATGATGATGAACAATAGCGTGATGAAGAAGTGCAACAAGGGGAAGAAGAGCATGATGAAGAAGGGCAGTTAAGTGAAAAAGAGCACAGTGAGTCAGGGCAGCAAGGTGAAGAAGAACATCGTGATGATATGCAGCACAGTAGTGAAGAGAACCGCCATGAAGAAAATCAAAATAGTGAGGAGGGAAATGATGAGGAAATTGAACATTTTGATGAGGATATTGGTAGCCCTTACAGCAGCAAAAAAGATGAAGATGAAGCCCAAAACATTGAAGAGACAGAGCCTCAATGTCCTAGAGACAGCAAAGGCAAGAGTAAAGAGGCAGCCCTCAAAAAGACATGCAAGAGGACAGTCAAAGCATTCATGAAGAAACTAAAAATAGTGGCAAGGATGATGAGGAAAGTAACAAGGGCAAAGAGCCAATAGAGCATGTGCTAGCTGCCTCTCCTAGGAAAGGGGCCATGCTTTCTTCTCCAAAAGTGGCCAAGCCCCGAACATCAATGAAAAGGGTGACTAAAACTGTAACTCCGAATGTTACTAGGGTCCTTCGAAGCAAGGGGAAATTTCCCAAGAAGCCCATTGTCAAATTACCCAAGAGGAGGAAGACCAAGAAGGCTACCCAAAGCAAGGGAAAGGAGAAACAAGAAAGCAACCATGAAAAGGAGAGAGACTTTGACATAATTCAAATCCAAAGTGATGATAGCGACAATGAGGCCCAAATCCTAGAGACTCTCTTGATCAATAGAGAAAGCCAAATTGATGCTTTGAGGGCAGATATAGAGAGGGATATAAACTTTAATCACTTTTTGTAAATTCAAAATAAACAGATGAGTGTCCACATGGCAGTTTATGAGACACGGGCCATCAAATATAAAAAGGAGGCCTCCAAGGCGCAAGTTAAATTGGAAGAAATCATGGGTGAGTTCAATGATAGAAAAGATGAAGATCAGCCCAGGAGAAAGAGGCCAAGAACCATGGGACTCAGAAGATCCCTTAAGAAACAAAAGGAGAAAGAAGCTGCCCTTCTCCAATATTTTCCTCTCTCTACTTTGTTCGCCCAAGAGATAGAGAACAATCGAGAAGCATGGCTTGAGAGGGTAAATGATCTCTTGGAAAAGAAGTTGGAGAAGGCCAATAGAGATTTGGACCTTCAAAGGAGGATGACCGGGCACTATAAAAAGCTCAATCAGTTCGCCCGACGAAAATTGAAGGCCACACAGGAAAAACTCAACGAACCTCAAAGGAGGCGTCCGGCACCAAAAATGAAGAAAGACACCTCAAAGCTCCAAATTTTTGCCTCACCTTCATAGCATCTTTCTGAAAACCCTTGAGGGTCATGCTCGCCAAAACTGGGAAAAATTCAACAAGCTTTGGTTTTTTGTCATTTTTGGGTTTTTGGCTAAAACGCATGGGCATCGCCATTTATGTTTGGGACATCCTCAAAGGATGAAAATGGTATCATTGGATGCCATAATTTTAGGGGCATCTACTCAGCGATTTTCAGATCAATTGAAGATTATTTGCTCCCCCAAAATGGCAAAAAACACTCACTTTTTCCACACTCTGCCCCCTTTATCAGCAAGGTCTATTTTTTGGGTTTTTACACATAGGTCAGTTTTTTAGAGACTTCATTGATCAATTTGGAGGAAGCTAAAATGTTTCATAAAATAGAAATTTAGAGCTTTCCAACGAGCCATCGTGGGCCTTGTTTTGACATCGGGAAGACATCCAAAAGTTGCCCACAAGACATAGGACTTTCTACTGATCTATTTCTTAAGTATTTTTGAGAAAAATACACTTTTCTGAAGTGGCTTTTCATAATGTGCGTTTTGCTATTTTTTGGCATAGTTAGTTATGAAAAGTCAATAAATTTTCCTTTTTCAGAATTTTTGAGATATTTTATTAGATATTTTGTACCTTGGGCTTTGCAAAGCCTCAAGGAAAAAATCAGATATTTTTGATGGGCCAATGAGATTGCAAGTTGCACTAGGAGGTTTTCCCTCATCTTGGCCTATATATTCCAAGAGAATTGATTGTAAACAAGGCTGAACTTGATGAATAGAAGCAATATATGGTTATACAAGCTTGGAAGAAACACTTGTCTCATGCATTGGATAGTTTCATGAATGCTTTTGGATGATGAAGGAGGTTTGTTGTTGGATTCCTTGACTTGGTAAAATGGTATAGTGTCCCTCTCCATTATGATTCTTAGTGTCCATTCATAATTCCATGTTCTTTCTTGCTATAAGATAGTAGAGAATAGATTTGAGACATGCCCTTGTAGGCACCTCAAATTTCTTGCTTCTTTATAGCTTCTATGTTTTCTTCCTTCTTAGTCATATCAAATAATCCTTGATTGCTCTTTGATAACTGAAGAAACTTTTTGCTTGTTTCATTTATGGTTTTATGCATGCTAAGTATGATTCACGGTATGCCCTGCTTACTCATGGCTAGTCATAGCTCCACCTCTGAAACCTTTCTTTGATTGTTTGATTGTCATTTGTTGAACCAAGGAGATCTTGTACTGATCTTGCCCTTTGCCTAAAACTATGCAATCTTGCTTCAAAGTGCCCAATAGCTTGAAATACTATGCTTAGGCATTTCCTCATATTAATTTGAGTTATTTTTTTTTGTCTTAAATGTATTTCCCCAAATTTTGATAGCCATTTCCTAAAGTTAGAGAGTCATATATCTCTATGCATGGCTTGAATGTTTATTTCTATGCATCAATCATTTTATAGTTACATTTATCATGATTAATGGTTAGACCTACCATGTTTATGTCAGCTATTGAACTATTTATTTTTGAAATCCTTTGTTCTTCACAAATTTAGTGTCCATCCCACTCCATTTTACCCAAAGATCCATTTTACCTCGAATCAAATCGGCCCTTCAATAACCTTGTATCACCATCTGAAAGATTTCTTGACCTTTTCGACCCCATAGCCCAATTGATCTAACATATTTTTACCTATCTCAGTCTTTCATCAATTCATCCCTCACAAACCTAAAAACCAAAACCAAAAACCTACTTCATAACTAGCCTAAAATCAGAAACACAAGAAGCAAACACACATATATCCCTTACACAAATAGAGAGAGCCCTCTCTGAGTCCAGGAAGGCTAGGTCCTTAGGCTCCAAAGACTGGTTTCATGTTACACTGTCATTTGGCTTGCCAATCAGGCAAATCATGGGACCCTAACATAATGGAGATCACAGTGGGAATCTGAGTTAGTGACAATCTAAGTACACCTTAGGACTCCAGAAATCCCTTATCTTCGAGAACACCTGCCATTTAGACACCTTATCACCACACTAACATAATGGAGATCACGGTGGGAACTTGAGTGATAAACAAACTTAGATTCCCTAAAAACGTTCCAGCAGCCTTAAGAATACTATTTGATTGAATTATCCCACCGCTCCCTAACATAATGGTGATCACAGTGGGAATTTGAGTTAGTGACAATCTAAGTACACCTTAGGACTCCCTAAATCCCTTATCTTCAAGAAAACTTTCCATTTAGCCACCTTATCGCCACACTAACATAATGGCGATCACAGTGGGACCCTGAGTGAGAAACAAACTTAGATTCCCTAAAAACATTCCAACAGCCTTAAGAATACTATCTGATTGACTTATCCCACTGCTCCCTAACATAATGGCGATCATGGTGGGACCTTCCGAGTTAGTGACAATCTAAGTAATCCTTAGTAGCTCTCGAAGTCTCAATCAAACTTAGAAAACTTAAGTGTTGTTTGAAGAGTAGAAGCTAGCTCTTTCACCATCGTAGCAAAATGATGATTCAGTTATAGGAAACTCTTCCAAACCTCATAGGCTACAAAAAAACTCAGAAAACCCCAAAACATTCCCAGATTGGCTTTTCCCTAGTTATTGGTGGGGACCATAGCTACATCCTTACAAAAACAACCAAGTTCCACCTGGCGACTCCAATAGCCTCTAGTAGGCCTAAAAACTCCATAAAAAAAAATCATAAACCATACCTTTCTGTTGACTCATCCTTTCCAAAACTTAAAACTTATGGTGTAAAATCTATGATCAGTGACAAACTAAGTATAACTTAGCGATTCAGAAAACTTCACCTATGCATAGGAGATAAACAAAAATAAACTTGCAAATAGAACCATTAGGTTGTCCAAACAGCCTAGAAAACTATTGAAACCAAGTGAATCACTTGTCCTTACAAGTCTTCATGTCAAAGTTTGCTAGAAAACTTTTTTCCCGAAAGCATCTTTGATAGTTTTGGTGGTGGACCATAGTTCTAAAAAAAACCCACTTGGCGACTCCACTAGCCCTCATTTTTGTTTTGTCCATCATTCACATTAGAAAAACCCTTAGAGAGGCCATCCATTCGAAACAATCAAAAATACCATCCTTTCTAAACTCTGAATTTGAAATCTAGCCTCATAAAGAATCTACACTGGATCTCATCCAGACCCAAATCCTATTATCATAGTAGATGACCCAGAGAAGATCCTATGGCAAGCTTCTGAAACTGGAAATTTAGCTACCGATAGGTCCATCCGTAAAACAAGATCAGTACCTGAACACCTCACATCCTTGTAAGATTCCCCATTTGACTTAAAATTAGCAAAAACCATTTTTAGAAGCAAGTCACAAATTAATCTAAACTTTGACGATCTTGAGCCCCTAGATCTGCCACAGAATCCTAGTATAGAAGCCTCACCTACTACACCTCCCAACTTTTAGCTTCTCCATCACTTTGGCTCCTACCACCCCAGATCTGCTCAAAATCATATCACTAGCCCAAGTACATCCACCACACCCATCCAAACCACTACTGTTCAAATCTCCTCACCTCAACCTATAAACCCTCATATTTTACATCATCCATTTTCTCCCGCCATGGCAGCCTGGTATGCACCCTTGGTGTTGCCACACCCTTTGGCTCCTTTACAAAATGACTATCAATCCAAAATCCTACACTTTACTGAAGTTGAAGCTTCTACCACTCAACAACATGTAGATAGAATTAGCGATGCCTTTGAATACATGGAAATAGAATATGAGACTATAAGAATGAGGATGTTCGCCCAAAGCCTAGGTGGGGAACCCAAAAAATGGTTTAAGAGCTTAACTCCAAACAACATACACAATCTCCCAGAACTCTACCAAACCTTCATAAACAAGTGGGAAATTAGAAATAACCCCATTCAAATCCTATCAGAGTATAACAATCTAAAAAGGGAAAATAGGGAAAGTGTCCAGGGATACTGCACTAGGTTCAAGTGTGTATAACGCCCTCCCACCGCATTTCAAACCTCCACTTGGCTCAGCCTTAGCAAATTTCCCCAAAGGTTTCAACCCAGACATGACTTATCAACTAAGAGACAAAGACCCCCCAAACTTAGAGGAAATGAAAAAAGTGACCATAAGTGCAGAAGCCAACTTAGGAGAAAAGAGAGCTAGGACCAGATCAGAAAGGAAAGTCACATACCGGGATGAGGTCTCCCCTTCAGCCCCTTCCTTAGATCCTATAATAGATGACTTGGTTAGATCCATGGTGAAAATGTGGGAAAAGATAAGTGAAAAGACACCTCTTAGGGACAACTAGCCAAACCCTCCAACCAAAAACCAGAACCAAAACTTTAGGAGAGAGTAGCCTCAAAACAAACCAAGGGAAACTGACCAACAAGTTAGGCCACCTTTTAATGAAAATTATGTTGATGAGGATGAGAGGGATACAGAACCCATTGATGAAAATCATTTGAACCTTATAGGTTCTGATAACGAGAGTGAGGATTACCTCATAGAAGAAGAACAAGCTTTCTTCTCTCCGAATCAAAATGAAACCAATTATGAAGATCCCGAAGATCCTGCTATAGATTTTCAGAATGCCATAATAGAAGCTCATAGGTAGTATGACCTTAGAAGTAGAAAAAACCAAGACAACTCCAAGAAAGGTAGCTCAGACACTGCTAAAACCCCTGATACCATCCTTAAAAGAGCTGCGGATAGCGACAAAATAGTGATCAAGAAAAATGACCAAAGGAAATATAAAGCTATTTTGATAAGCCTTGGCCCAGATTTTCCCAGTACCTCCACCAAGATTCCCGAGATGGCTATGTCGAACAAAATCTCGAAATAGAGTCAGCAAACTAAGAACATAGAGAAGGTCATGGCTAAAAAAACTGAAGAAAACATGTCTAAACTACAAGCACCCTTCAGTTTTGAGGGAGAAATCTCCAAAATAAAGATTACCATGCCTCTCACTGAACTTATCACCCAAATATCTTATAAATCCCAAGTGTTAAAGGTCTTGAATATAGGAAATGATGCAAACACCCTTAATCTAGCTAATGACACTCTTGAGGTGTTGTTTGGTCCAAAAATAGAAGGGAAATTCCAAGAAGGAACCACTCTTCTCTTTTACATCAGTCTGAATATCCATGACCAAATCCTACACAATGCCATGCTAGACTCCGAGGCGTCGCATAATCTCATGCCAAAGGTTGTGATGGAAAGATTATGCCAATAAATAACAAGACCATATAAAGAATTATATTCATTTGATTCGAGTAGAGTCAAGTGTCTAGGCTTAATCAAAGATCTTTGTTTTAGTTTGGCCCAAATACCTGCAAAACACCTGATCATGGACATAGTGGTAGCAAACATTCCCCTCAAGTATGTAATGCTTTTATCCAGAACTTAGGGAGCTAAGCTTCAGGGAAATATTCAACCTGATATGTCCTACACCGCTATTCCTGTGTTTAACCAAACTAGAATACTCTATTGGGAATCACACATGAAATATATGGTCAGTAATCAAGAAAGGCTAGATAACATCCCGATTTACTCCTTGCATTATGATCTGAACTCTTTCATTTTACACACTGATGAAAACATTGAAGAAAAGTTAGAAGGATTTGAAACAAACTTAGGCCCACCACATCAGCTGCCCCAAGTTCTCTATGATGAACTAGATACTCAAAATTATCATGACCATGAGAAGTTATGTCTTGAGAAAAGAGAATTTGTTCCTTTTGAAACAGGGATATAACAAGAAGCAAAAACCATTATGTACCATCAAGAAAATTTCTCAAACATTAGGCAAACATCAACAGTAAATCAGGAGACTTTTTCAGAACAGAGGCATTAGAAGACTTGCATATCACAAACCTCTTTCGAAATCAGGGGCAGGGAAGCTTAATGTTCTTACCATACCTTAATGATTTTCCATCACATAACTCTACCCCTTCAAATGAAACTTTGACTGTAGCCATAACAGTTCAAAATCCAGCAAAAATGTCTAAAAAACGTTTTATGAAAGGATATGATGACTGCAGCCCAAATATACCTGAATTGTTTGAAATAGCTAGAATTCTGCCACTCCACCAAAGACTTAGAACTGCTATAATTTGCAATCTTGTTCAAAATACTACTTCATATAGAGAAAGCAGTGAGAAACACTATGCCACTGCCATCACTCCAAGAAGCAAATTCGACAAAAGAAAATACAAAAATCTTGACCAAACAATAATAGTCAAAGATAAAACAGCTGGTCATAGGATCTGTTTTGATTTCAGACATACTAATATAAACCCTTGTGATAGAAGTTTTATCCTTCCTACCCAAGACCATGATATACAAATGATAAGTGATTTTAATCACGTGTCTTGGCAAAATGATGTTTCAGGATATAGCCAAATAATTCCTTTTCAAAGCAGACGGCTCAAAGAATTTTTCAAATATGTTGGAAGTAGTTCCATCTTCAAACCCAGAATTGCAAAACCACTAGACATCGAAAACATGCTCCTAAAAGCCATGTTTCCAGTTCTAAATTTCTGCATTCTGACATACCTTGATGATGTCATCACATACTTCAAAAATGACAAAGAATATCTGCATTATTTGAAAAAGATGTACAACAAAGGAAGGAGTGGAAATCAGAGGTATAAATAGGTACAACGAGAAGATACGAGGTTGTTCAGAGATTCATGCATGAATCCTTATGTCATTCTTGAAAGAGAAAATTTTACAAATTTTTCTTTTCAAGAGCTGAGTGGACCAAGAGTGGTAGGAGATCCTTATGAAGATAAGATGCTTAAGTTTCACCATTTCCAATATTTCTGAGTTAAAACATTTTCAATCATTGTATATACCATTTCTTGAAAAATAAATCAAAAAACAGAAAATTCAAAAACAATAGAAAAATAGAAAAAGAGGGCGGTTTGAAAAATAGAAAGAAATCCCCATGTTCAAAAAATAGTCATTCTGAAAGTGCGCAAGTCTAAATGCCGCTACTAGTGCTCAAATGTCTTGTTCAGTTATCTAGCCTAATCATGACTGAACATGTTTTACATTTATTTGCTGATAATTTTGTGAGAGGAAAAGATAGTCAACATTGTGTAAGCTTGACTTATCAAGGAAATTAGATTAGGAAAAGATAATGGCTCCACATGTTCAAAACAGAACCAAAGAGGAAAGCAAGGATGAAAAACAAAATGAGTATCGTAGCCCTGATTTTCTAGATTTCATTTTATGCAAAATAATATTTGTGTGCAGCTTGTCTTTCATGCCACAAGTACATAACAAATCAGACTGTCTAATCCTGATTTGGTCATTTTTCAATTTCATGTTTTAGATTAGAGAATGAAATCCTGTCAAACAGCTTAACCTTGACAGTCGATCCAGTATAGGTAGAGAAACCAAGGAGTTGATCAGCTTAATCTGAACTCCTGACGAATATAAGTGTAGAATTAGATAGTGTCATTTTTAAAAAATATTATGTCAAAGGGTTGCTAGTCCAAATGCACCCGAAAGAAGAAAAAATGTTAGGAAATGTAGCGGGGTAGGTAGAGATGTCTTGATGCTAATCATGCTTTCAATTTTCATGAATAGCATCAAGGAAGAAAGAAATTTGCACCAATGGATAAGGGCGTTGGTCTTCAAAGAACCGAGATCTGAAATTCTGGACACCTCCTGAAAAGGAGCTGCTCTCCCCAAATGGAGCCACTGTTAGTCATCATTATTTTTCACCTGTTGATGATGACTAGTTGTTAAAGCCAAGTTTTCTAGTAGCTGATCTCAAATTTGTCAAAATTTGTCAGCTATAAAACACCCATAAAATTTTTTCCCTCCTACCTTTTACATCAACCTATGATGAGAAAATCCTAATTGCCAAGCCCTAATCTAGTCTCAATCATACAAACTTGTCCATCAGCTCCAAAAAGAATACTCCAAATCTGTCAAAAATATCCCCTAAGTTAGGTAGTGGCGCTTTAGGCATTCCTCCCTTGGAAAACTATCCTAAAGCCAAAAGAACCTCTGTCTAATATCAACCAGTCATAGATGACCTTCCTTTTCTGCAAATAAAGCTTGATACACCCTTAAGTTGTGCCACTAACAAGCCTTGATGTCTCAGCAGTGCATATGTCACAATTCAAACTGATATTAGGTGGATTTATAGTGTTTCAATGTTTCTTTCAAAAGCAGAAGTGTACCAGTGTTCCAGAAGACATTATTAAAATTAACATGAGAAGACAACTACTTCTCATGTGGTTTTGAGCCTGGGATGCAAGTACTAGTCAGAGAGGTAATTCAATGAACTCCTGCAAACACAGTCAAAAGGTTAGTGACCTATGACTAGCAAGTAATACTTTGTAGACATAGGTCAATATTTCTCCTGTTTTCTAAAGATGCATAAGTGTATTCTATCAAACATAAATACACATTTCAGAGCATGCCCCCCATGGCATTTTGTCAATTTTTCACTTTTTATTACTTATTGTGATGTACTAAGAAGAGATATGCAGTGAAAGGAAAGATTAACACAGTTTGAAAACAGATGAAATGCGACTGTGTAAAACCTCCTCCAAACATGAGTAGAGTGTTGGGTCACTTGTTGTAAAACCTCCTCTAAATATGAGCAGATGGTTAGGTCATTGGTTGAAGGCCTCCTTCATTTAACGAGCAGAGGGCTAGGAATAGAGGTATG
Organism: Pinus albicaulis; assembly: GCA_034641835.2. Classification (NCBI taxonomy): domain Eukaryota; kingdom Viridiplantae; phylum Streptophyta; class Pinopsida; order Pinales; family Pinaceae; genus Pinus; species Pinus albicaulis. The sequence goes on along the minus strand of CM076583.1, from coordinate 133,614,108 downwards.
GCCTCATTTAAGGGCACAAGGCTAACAATGCTGCAAATAGCCTTAAAAACATGTTTTACACCTTTTTCTCCAATAGATGAAAACCACTAACACAACAGTGGTGTTTCAAAGATTGACTATATTGTTTCACTGATTGAAAGGAAGAGTTTAAGTGCAGTGGGAAACAATTGAAGGCTTATGAATAGAAAAATGTTGTTAAGCAGATGGCCAAGCAGTGATATTATGATAATCAAAGAGGTTTGGTTTTTCTTCTATCAGAGATCTCCTTCAAAGGTAATCTGAAGCTAAAGTGAACAAAGCATGGACAGGTTCATCAATGTGAAGAAAATGATATGATAAAATGTCTCAAATTCAAAACAATTTTCAAAGAATCAAGCCATATCACTATCATAGAGAAAGACCTCTTATGGACATATGAACAAACCCTGCTATGGTATGTAATTACATTAAGAGTTTCCAAAGACTTTTCTCCTTGATCAACATGCATGAATCTAGCCATTGGTAAGTTCAAACTAGGGTTTGACCGACAGTCAAAAAGAAATGTCATTGGAAGGGGGCATCTACAGTCCCTGATGTGACTTTGTGTAGTTTTCCTTTAAAAGACAGAGTTTCACCTTAATGAGAAACAGTGAAAGGAGTTTTTGTTTCTTGAAGAACCCTTTTTACTTCAACAAAAGCCATGACTTTGGTGTCATTCAAAAGCAGCCTCCACAGCATTTAAAATCGAAATATGGGCCTGTGTAGTGTTTTAAAGGAGATTAGTGTTTCATTATGACCAAAAATCCTTTTCAAAAGGCATCCAAAACCCTCACAAAGTAATTTCAAAAGGTGGTTGACTTTCTTTCATATAAAAGTTGGAGAGACCATTGGCAAAGTCTCATTGTGCAAATTCAAAACGCATACAACGTTCCCCTAAGTTGTCCACTGGAGAAACAAGGAACTTCGAGAAAATTTCAGAGTTTTCAAGGTTTAAATATTATGAGATGCGCCTGTAAAAGCGCGCGGCGCGCCTGTAAGCAGAAATACACAGGGTTATAACGGCTGCGCGGCGCGAAATTCAACGAGTTTTGGTTTTTTGTCATTTTTGGGTTTTTGGCTAAAACTCATGGGCATCGCCATTTCTGTTTGGGGAACCCTCAAAGGATGAAAATGGTATAATTGGATGCCATAATTTTAGGGGCATCTACTCAGTGATTTTCAGATCAATTAAGGATGATTTTCTCCCCCAAAATGGTGAAAAACACTCACTTTTTCCACACTCTGCCCCGTTTATCAGCAAGGTCTATTTTTTGGGTTTTTACACACAGGTCAGTTTTTTAGAGACTTCCATTGATTATTTTGGAGGAAAATAAGAATTTTCAGAAAATTAACATTTAGAGCTTTCCAACGAGCCATCACGAGCCTCGTTTTGACATCGGAAAGGCATTCAAAAGCTGCTTGCAAGACAGAGGACTTTCTGTTGATATATTTCTTTAGTATTTTTGAGAAAAATACACTTTTTTGAAGTGGCTTTTCCTAATGTGCGTTTTGTTATTTTTGGGCATAGTTAGTTATGAAAAATCAATATATTTTCCTTTTTTAGCATTTTTGAGATATTTTATTAGATATTTTGTGCCTTGGGCTTTGCAAAGCCTCAAGGACAAAATCAGATATTTTTTATGGGCCAATGAGATTGCAAGTTGCACTAGGAGGTTTTCCCTCATCTTGGCCTATATATTCCAAGATAATTCATTGTAAACAAGGTTGAACTTGATGAATAGAATAAATATATGGTTATACAAGCTTGGAAGAAACACTTGTCTCATGCATTGGATAGTTTCTTGAATGTTTTTGGGTGATGAAGGAGGTCTGTTGTTGAATTCCTTGACTTGGTAAAATGGTATAGTGTCCCTTTCTGTTATGCTTGTTAGTTTTCATTCATAATTCCATGTTCTTTCTTGCTATAAGACAGTAGAGAATAGATTTTAGACATGCCCTTGTAGGCACCTCAAATTTCCTGTTTCTTTATAGCTTCTATGTTTTCTTCCTTCTTAGTCATATCAAAGAATCCTTGATTGCTCTTTGATAATTGAAGAAATTGTTTGCTTGTTTCATTTATGGTTTTATGCATGCTAAGTATGATTCACGGTATACCCTTCTTACTCATGTCTAGTCATAGCTCCACCTCTAAAACCCTTCTTTGATTGTTTGATTTTCATTTGTTGAACCAAGAAGGTCTTGTACTGATCTTGCCCTTTGCCTAAAACTATGCAATCTTGCTTCAAAGTGCCCAATAGCTTGAAATACTATGCTTAGGCATTTCCTCATAGTAATTTGAGTTGTTTGTTTGTTTTAAATGTATTTCCCCAAAGTCTGATAGCCATTTCCTAAAGTTAGAGAGTCATATATCTCTATGCATGGCTTGAATGTTTATTTCTATGCATCGATCATTTTATGGTTACATTTCTCATGATTAATGGTTAGCCCTACCATGTTTATTTCAGCTATTGAACTATTTATGTTTGAAATCCTTTGTTCTTCACAAATTTAGTGTCCATCCCACTCCATTTTACCCAAAGATCCATTTTACCTCGAATCAAATCGACCCTTCAACAACCTTGTATCACCATATGAAAGCTTTGTTGACCTTTTCGACCCCATAGCCCAGTTGATCTGACATATTTTTACCTATCTCAGTCTTTTATCAATTCATCCCTCACAAACCTAAAAACCAAAACCAAAAACCTACTTCATAACTAGCCTAAAATCAGAAACACAAGAAGCAAACACACAGATATCCCTTATAGAAATAGAGAGAACCCTCTCTGAGTCCAGGAAGGCTAGGTCCTTAGGCTCCAAAGACTGCTTTGATGTTACACTGTCATTTGGCTTGCCAATCAGCCAAATCATGGGACCCTCACACATATCTTCACTGATTCTTCTTTTGTTTTTTGTGTGAAGGGTTTCTTTTGTCGTAGTGCTCGAGGGTTTGGTCAAACCAATCAATGTCCATGAGACATTGATTAATTCATGAAATTAAACCCTTAATCTCCCTTTGCATGCTTGTCCTTCATAGATCATCATCCTGGAAAGAAAAACCACTTAATTGGCTCGCTGGAGAGCCTGCATATTCGACTGGTGGCCATTAAACCTGCACCACACATTAAACATGTTATAACAACATGCGTTCTTGCGATATACTTCATTTCAGCAGTTCATGAGGTATTGGAGTGATGTACAGAGGAGAGTCAGAGTGCAAGGGAGGGTTTATGGGTCAAAAAATGCACAAACGGGGTTTAAAATAGGTTTTACGCGAAACTGGGCGAAAGTGGTTTTGGAAAACCACTGACAGTTTTCACGTTGACAATCAGTGGTAAGTGGTTTGGGAGCCAATGAATGTGATTCAATTCAGATTTGGACACGTGTCCTGGAAAAAAATTCCCATATCATGTAGAAATGGGGTGTTAAAGCATAATGAACACGGAATGAAATTTCCACCGTCAGATCTCATGGAGTGAGATCGATGGTTTGGGAGGAGTCTGATGGGGGGCATAGGTTGGTAGAGGAAAACAGGTGGCGGCTAAGGATTGGATGGGCGATGGAGCAATGGGTGGTGGGCCAGCGGGCAATGTAAATCCTTTGTTGGGATGACGATATATGGGCATCGTTGGATCTGAGGGTATCCATGGTGGAGATTAATCCAGGAGATGAATGGATGGGAGGATGGTGGAGGGGGTCGATGAGTTGCAGGAGTGCCATAACCGTCGGATCTAAGGGGTCGACAGTTGGGATTGGCTTTTGGAGAAGAGTAATGGTGTGGGGTAAGAGATCATGGAGGAGGCATGGTCCTATGGGGAGAATAGGACCAAGGGTCAGAAAAGGATGATGGCTTTAGGACCTAGCGGATGGTCGCGCCCTTTGGGTTATATGAATAGAATGGGGCAAGGGTTTAGATTATAAAGGGGTTAGGCTTTAACCATTGGTCATGGGCCTTGGGTCATGTGGGGAAGAAAGGGAAGGGGGCTTAAAAGCCCGAAAGGAGCGGAAAAGATTATACAAAGGATTTTATGGGCTTTTATGGGATTTTCAGTGTTTTTTAGGTTTCGGGTAAGGTCAAAAGGATTTTTTTTTAAACCAAATGAAAAGGGGTTAAATGGGTTTTAAAGGGGATTTTGATGAAATGGAGTATAAAAGGGAAGAGAAAGAGGGATTTGATAGGAGGAAAGGGGATTTTCAAGGAAAAATTATGGAATGGGTGAAACGAAGGAAAAGAGAGGCTTTGAAACAGTCTTTTATACCAGCAAGTTGCCTTGAAGGTTTTTTAAGTGAATATAATAATGAGATGGGTTTTTTTTGGACATGAGGCATAGTGAAGTTCCAAGAACTCACAGATTTGCAGAAATTTGTTTTTTGGAAACTTAGGAACTTGATTTAGCCATAATTTTATATGAAAAATTTTTATAGATGGCTAACAGTGGCTCCACTTGGGGAGGACAGCTTGAATTTTCAAGGTGTCCAGAACCTCAGAAAATAAATCTTTGAGTTTTAGCAAACCAGTGCCTCATCCATTGGGTAGAATCTCTTTTCTTTCTTGCTAATCTTTCTCTGAAAAAGACAAATTTTATCAATCTGAAACATGTAATCTCTTTTAAAACAGCATATCTACCTACCCAATCTTACTTTGTTCTAGCATTTTTTCTTCCTTTGAGTGCATTTGAACTAGAAAACGCTTTGACATTTTATTTTTGAAAACAAAAATAAACTATCTAATCCTATCCTTATTTCTTCCAAGAGTCTAGATTAAACTGTTGAACTCTTTATTTCTCTACCTACCTATCTATCTGTCAAGATTAGGCTGTTTGATAGATTTTATTATCTATTTCTAAGATGGGAAATTTAAATACAGTCAAATAAGGATTATACTATCTGATTTTCTATGGTGTCTATGGCTATATGTACAAGCTGCACATAGACTTCATTTCCAGAAAATTAAAACAAAATAGTGAAGGCTTAAGATCTGAAAATTAAGAACATCCTTCTTTCTTTCTTCAGCTTTGGTTTTGATCTATTTAGAGCCATATTTTTCTTTCTTTTATTTGGTTTAGATTTTGAGCATGTTTGAACCATTTCTTCTTCTATCCTAATCTAGTTCTACATGATAAGTCAAGTCTGAAATAATCTTACCAATCAATGCTTCTACTAACTTATCAACATAAATTTAAAGCATGCTCAGCCATGATTAGGCTAGATGACTGAACAAGATATCTTTTAGAATTTAGTAGTGGCATTTATATTTTCTCACTTTTAGAAAATTCTATTTTTTGGGTATGGGGCTGTACCTTTTTTGAATCTACCCTCTTTTCCTTTTTCTATTGTTTTTATGTTTTTCTCTCTTCTTGGTCAAAACAATCTAAAACTAAAGGTAAAAGGATGCTCATAGAGCTGAGCTTATTTGCTTGCCTATCTATCGTAATCTAACCTATACATGATATACATTTAGCTGGTGAACTCTCTTTTCCAATACATCCAATCAAGTAGATGATTCCATGAGGGATCTTGGTTTAGCTCTTTGAGGGTACTGACAAAATTAAAAATCCACTCCCATCTCACTTGTTTTCGAACAGTAGTGCCTAAAATTTTTCTCACACTTTGCAACAGACTGTTCTTGGTAGAACACACTCCTTCTTTAGATTTCTCAAGGAAAACAACAAATGGATCTTGGAATAATACATGATCTAGAGGATTTGAGACATAAGCTTCATTCAGGACTACTTCTTCTTCCACTTGGCTATGCTTGGGATTCTTTTGGGAAAGAAACTCCACCTCTTCCTCATGACTATTTGAACTGGTAGACTCATCATATATTGAAATGTTATAATCTAGAAAGCCTAATTATTTATGAATGAATGGGCTAAATTCTGTGAGGAGGCCATCATGTTGATGAGTAGGAGCACTCCTTGGTAGTAAGTCTTCTTGTGAAGGTAGTTTAGCAATTCTTATGTGATTATTATTTTCCAAGTCTTCATCTACAATTTGAATTTCAATGGGACTTGGTAGCTGCAAATCTGAAGCTAAATAGGATTTTGTGTCCCAAATGATTTCCTCATCCCTTTCAGGAAAAGTCTTTTCATTAACAACTGGTTCAAGAAACTCATTATCTTTCCCAACCTCATCATCAAAACTGAAAGACTGCTGATTTCCAATCATATGAAAATTATTTCTAAAGGACTAAAGTGAAGTAGAGCAAAGAGTTAGAGACTCCTCACTTACTTCTAAATTTTCAAGGATTTCCTCATCAGTGTCATAGATGACTTGTCTTGGCTGATTACTTTTTTTAAGCTAATGATATTGATCTTCTTCCCACAAATGAACAGTTGATTTCTATACAAGGTTAGTTTCTATTTGGAGAACATCATTATCAGAGTGATCAAAATTTTGAGAATCATCAACATAAATAACATCACCAATCAAACATATTGGATTATTAGTTTTTTCTTCTTTGAATTGATCTACAAGTTCACCTTTTGATTTATGGTAGATGGGATTGGTAGGAGAATGAACAAAAACTTCTTGTTTACATGAAGGTTTAGAGGCTGGTTGCATGTTTAACATCTAATTTATTTCCTCTTCAGTCAATAAAGGAGGCATTTTTTGTTTTCCTTGGATTGGGCAACGATTTCTTTCCCTCTTTTGTGGAAGTTGATCTTGTGGCTGAATGTCCTCTTGTATTTTACAAAAAGGGGCATATGGATTGTTATTTGTTACAACATTTTCAAAGAGATCTTGTGGATCCTCTCCTATTTTTTGATGGATTTCATCCTTGATCAACTCTTCTTGGCCATCTTGATGGTTAATTTGGGTAAGAAATGTATGGATCTCGTCTAACAGATCTACATGATGCCAATTTCCCAAATCTCCATCAATGCTAACAAGGTGTTGTATAAGATCTTTAGATTGATCACAACAATTTTCAGCTAAGGATAGATATGGACAATACCCTATATAGTGTTTGTAAAATACCTTGTGGAAATCCTTTAAAGAAAACAAGATGCTAGGTTCTAGACATTCATACAAATATTTTTCATTACCTTCTAATGTTGTCATGAACATTTTCATAAGACAGTCCTCATGCCATTCAACTTTTGACCTCCATATGTGTATATGAAACATGATGAGATGTAACAAGGGCTCATCAAACTTTTCATCCTGAAAAATAGGTAGGTTTTTCATCGAATCTATTTCAGGCATTTTGTGTGGAAATATAGGGATATGATCTCTGTTCATTGGAGCATATCTCCTTTGTATCCTTGGATCCATGTTTGTAAATAAAAAAGGGGTCACTGAATCTTTTCAACTAGTCTAGAGTTCTCTACCAGTGGATTTTTTATGTCTATTGAGAGTTGTGGAGTCGCCAGGTGGAGAGTTTCAACTTTGTTGTCCACCATCAACATGATTTTGGTTTGCTCAATGCATTCCCAATGGATTCTATAAGGACTAGTGAAGTAATAGGCCTACTAGAGGCCAGCCGAGTCACCAGGTGGAAATTTTTAGCTTTTTTGGAGGTAAAATATTCTATGCTCCACCACCAATGTTTATTATCAAACCAATCTGAAATGTTTCTGGGGTTTTCTGAGTTTCTATGGTTATTGAAGGACTTAGTGAGTCTACAAGAGCTTTCTAGGCTATTATGTACTTAGAGGTCCCGTCGTGATCGCCACTATGTTAGCTCCCCATAATTTTCTAGATTGATTCAGATATAAATTGACAAGGGTAGCATCTGTTAGCCACCTATAAAATTTTGGCATAGAAAACAGGTGGCTAAATATGTTTTTGAGTCTTCAAGAGAGAAATTTCCTTTGTAAATTTATCATTATTGAAGCCTTCATGTGTCTTTTTTCCTTTGAATAAATCTTCACTGTTGTTTCCATTGAAAATCCCTGTTGTTTTGTGAAAAAGACTACTTTAAAAGGCCTCCATTTGCTCCATTTCATTCCCACAAAATCCCCATTTTTCATTTACATTGACTCCACAAAACCCCTTTGTATTCCTTCAATTTGACCTCTAAACCATCCTAAATCACTTTTAAACTATGTATTTCCCTCTTTTTGGTTTAAAAAACCATCCCTTTCATCTACCGAAACCCCTCATTTGGCTTAAAAAACACTAATTTTGGGCCTAAAATAAGCCTATTTGCACTATGACAGGCTTAAGCTTCCAAGGGATTATATTTTGTACCCCCTTTCCCCATGTAACCCCAGCCCCACAACTGGGCACTTATAAACACAAATTCCACTGTTAAAATCCCCAAAATCCATTTAAAGGGCCTAAAAAGCATTTCTCTACTCTATATAAAGTTTAAGCCCCCGAAGGCTTATTCCCTTTAGCCCCTCCTCCATGTGACTCAAAGCCCCACAAACAGGTGCTTAAAGGCTTAAAAAACCTTTCCCCGACCCCTCTCTCCTTTTTTTTTCCATTCTCCCGATGTTTTGGGTTAAGCGAATATAGACCGTCGATCTGTACGAGATCAACGACTATCAGAAAATCCAGTATCCATTCATCTTCCCAATCTATTCCACCTTTCCCTGAAATTAAATTTTTCAAACGAATCTGGACCGTTGAATCCACAAGAACAAACAGTCTAGATTTCGTCGCACTCCGCCCATCCATCTAGCACCTCTTACCCTTTCAAAATATTGTCGCTTTATCCTTCAATCTCGATCGTCCATCTGAGAAATCTAATGATCAGGATTCAACCCGATGGCCCGAGGCCTTTCCACGGCACACCAATTCCACACACGTCACTAAGGGTCCCACCTGTTCTTCCGCCTGCGCATCTCACCGGCTATCACATCCAATCCACACCGTTCGATCAGCACACCTCTATCCGACGGCCACCGATGCATTTCGCATAATTTTTGCGCTAGAACTTTAACGTTTCAAAAAAAAGAGAAATAGGTGGTTTTGTATTTCCACGTGTCGAGTGCTGAGTGGAATCACATTTTTTTTCGGAAATCCATTTACCCCCCTCGGTGCCGTGCAAAAACCAATCCTATTTCTGCTTTACCACCCTCAGCAATGCAATCTCCATTTTAATTGTAGCCGTCGATCGATCTAATCTGACGACCCACATTACATCGCGGCCTATTCATTTTTTTTTTCACCTATACTCCCAAATGAATCCATATGCGATCTTTTCCGTTGATTTTTTCTGATCTAACAACCCTGATATAACCTCGTCCCACCCTTTCTCCATTCATCCAAATGCCTTTACCAATGAATCTCTGTCGTAGATCACCATGGATTGATCTAATCCAACAGTCCATAACTCACAATGCACTAAACCTCCATCAAACCTATTTTTCATCATTCCTCCATTATTTTCATCCATTTCTCCGCTGCATCCACCGTTTTTCATCACTACGCCACCGTTCCCTCGAGCCTCCAAAGCAACCCTCCCTCACTCCCTCTAGTTTTCATAACGTGTTTATTGTATTTTTTCAGTTTTTAAAGGGCAATAAGCCATATTATCTCTTCATTCATAGTCAGGGTGATGTAGATCGCAGAAAGACATTTCCAGAGTCAAATATCACAGAAGAGACATCCCTGGAGGGTTTAAAGCACATTTCATTGAAATATCAGTGTTACTAACCCTGATTAAAACCCTCCAGCGCCTCCATAACCTGTACATTCACACAAACAGGTCAGCAAAAGCAAAAAATTGTATCAGTGAGAGATTAAAGTGATTAAAGCCAAATTTTGAAGACTTAATGCTTATAATCCAGTGTTTAAAGGATAAATACATAGATGAATACCATAAGAATGATCAAGGAGACTTAATGAAGCCTAAAGCACATAAAAAAATTATATCAGTGCTTTCATATCAACAGAATGTTATTTTTCCTAAAAAGGACAGGTTCCCACAGCATTCTCCATTCCTCATCAAGCCCATAACAGTTATTATTCTGACAATAAGTCCTAAAAACTGTCAGTGCATTAGTTACAAAGCATGGAAGGCCTGAAAATAAAATCTTCATCCTTTCTTGTCTCAGAGTACAATCAGAGTACTACAGTCAGAGAGTACTTCAAGAACATACCTTGGAGTTATTATCAACCTGTCGAAGACCCCTGATTCAGCCAAAGGGCACTGAAAGTTAATACAAAGATGTTAAAACAGAATGGGCTTCATAGACTCCTCTTCCTTTGTTTTAATGCATCATTTAAGTTCTATCTGCCACTACTATCACTTTTTATTCTATAAGAACTCCTGAGAAATACATGGTAAAAGGATGGTTGGTTGGTTGGATATTGTAAAAAACATTGATTGTAAGCTATTTACTGAGCTAGAGTTCCCTGAGTAGTAGTTGTAAATAGGTTGGGAGATGATTTCTGGTTGATATCAAGCCATTGGACAAGGATGTATGTGACAGGTTTTTCTCTTCTAATATGACAAGCATGTTCATTGGATCTTGATCTAAGTCAGTGGTGATGTGTTCTATCTTTGTTATTGTTTTCCCCCTATTATACATCATGTTTCATTTTCTCTGATAAGAATCAGTAATTTTAGCTTAGGATATACTACTGCAAGTACCCTAATGCTCCCTACACTCTCTTATCTTTATTTTTTCTACTATTTGTGTATCTAAGTAAAAATTCAACATAATTTAACCACTATAGAAGTTGGTTTGCCCATGCTTACTGATGTATGAATTTAGAGTTTGTTTCTTAGATGTTCTTGTTTGTTTCAGCTGAAAGAATTAGGAAACTGGGAGGTTTAGAGTTAGCCCTATCCCGTAGGTTCTTTTTCCAACAATTAGTCTTTCTAAGATCCCTTTGAGTTGAATTCCAAAAGAAGAGAAGGTTAAAATTCTTTCTCTGATCTTAGGTTTCACTCTGTGTTAAACTTGAATGTTTCTTATCATCCAAAAGTAGTCTTCTTATCATCTGAACGTAGTCAGGAAGACTGTTGGTTGTTGTGTTTGGAGTTAGCCTCATTAGGAGCTTAGATCATAGAGGTTAAGGCATGCCCTGTCCCTAGATCTACTAAGAAGTGGTCACCTTGGAAGGTTTTCCTTGTCATTACCATTCATTTCCTTATTGTTTCATCCCATACTATCATCTTAACAGATCCTCTATTTTAGATGACTAGCCCTTTGAAAGCCTTGGATATTTGAATTGCAAGTAAATCCTTTTAAGACCCCATTGCCCAATGGACTTTTGTTATCTTTTAATTATCTGCCCACTACCAAAAAGTCCTTCCTCATTTCCTTTACCTTACATTGAACCCTTCTTTCATGTTTCCCAACCAAACAAACAAGCAAACAAAACAAAACCCTTGTGCCCTATAACTAGCCTAACACCTTAAATTGAACTTCAAAGATATACATTTCTTTGCCTTTACAGAGAGATCGCTCTCTGGATCCAGGATGGCTAGATACTGAGATCCCAAAGTGGTTTGATGTTGTCTTGTCATTTGGTATTGCCAAATCTGCGAAATCACAGAAACCACAACATAATGGCGATTCCGGTGGGGAAAAACACTGAGTAGAATGTTATTGTAGACATCTTTGAGAGCTCAGAAGAACAAATTAGCCTTTATTTGGTAGTTAATCACTGTGGTGGATAGTAAATCTCTTTGAACATTTTAAACCCTCCACCTGGTGACTCCACAGTTCCTAAATGACCAAAAGACTCCACTGGTGATCAGTAGGCCTGTTGATTATCTCCGTTTTCTCAAGACTCCACTGGGAGACCAATTTCATTACAACATCATCCATATTAGAAGAAACACATAGGACTAAGCCTCTTTGTTCAAGGATATTTTACCTCTTAAATATTTGTATACTTAACATACTATCTTCAAGAACAATCCATACCAGAGCTTATCCTGATCCAAATCCCCCTGAAATAGTTGACAATAAAGAGAGCATTCTTAGGAAGTCTTTCACATCTACAGATCCAACTATTTTCAGATCCATTCATAGAGCTAACTCAACACCTGAAAACCTTGCAACTCTATTAGATACTCAATTCGACTTATATTTACCAAGCAATTTACCAAGAGCTAAGTCATTCAGTGGTATAGATCAGACAGAATTTGAGCCTAAAAGTTCACCACCACATAGTGGTTATCACATTGATAACAGAGAAACCCATCTATCCACACCTCCTGATATACATTTCATTCATAACTTGGGTCTCTCTCACCCTAAATATGCTCAACAGTTTGTTGCTGGTCCAAGAATTTCTGTCATCCACATACCTGCTGTCCAAGCCCCTCCTTTCCCTCCACAGAACACTATCATGGCAGCATGGTATGCTCCCCTAGTGTTACCATAGCCTTTGGATCCTTTACCTAACGACTATCAGTCTAAAATTCCCCATTTCACATGAAAAGAATCTACCACAGCTCAACACGATGTAGATAGGATGGAAGATGCTTTTGACTATATGGAAATAGAAGATGAAACTATTAAAATGAGGATCCTTGCTCAGAGTTTAGGTGGAGAAGTAAAAAAATGGTTTAAAGGCTTAACTCCTAAGAGCATCCAAAACCATCCCTCTTTACATCAAACTTTCATAAACAGATGGGAAATCAAAAGCAATCCTCTATAGATACTAGCAGAGTATAGGAATCTTAAAAGAAATCAGGGAGAGAGTGTTCATGATTACTCCACTAGATTTAACAGTGTTTGCAATGCCACCCCACATAAAACCTCCCCAAGGAATGGCCTTAGTGAAATATCTCGAGGGCTTTGATGTTGACATGGCCTATCAACTTAGGGAGAGAGACTATACAACTCTAGAAGATATGCAAAAAGGAGTTGTAAGTGTAGAGGCAAACTTAATCGAAAAAAGAGCTAGGATTAGGGCTGAAAAGAAGGCAACCTATAGGGAAGACACCACATCTTTTACATCTGATCCCAAATATGATTATCTGGCCAAAACCATGAATAGGCTAGAAATAATGATAGAGAAGATGGTTGTCCAAGTTAGTAATCAGAATAGAAACCAAACTCAAAACCAAAACCAAAACTTTAGGAGAAACACTACCCCTAATAGACCGAGGGATTCTGACCAACAAGTCATACCTCCATTCCAATAAAATTTCCTTGATGAGGATGAGGGAATAATATAAGAATCAGAGGGAACTACTATAAACATGATGGAAGTGGATAACCAATATCACACCTTTTTCACAGAAAACAACTAGACCCCATACACGCATTGGGATGAGGAAGGGTTAGAGTCTGAAGACTATAGGTTAGGATTTGAGAATGGCATCATGCAATTCTGGGAATAATATGATCTCAAAAGAAAAAATAACATAGATACTCCCAAACCAAAAACCTCTTAAATCACCATTAAGAAAAGACTTGAAAAGACTCCTAAAGGGACTGTTGAAAGCAACAAAGAAGCAGCCGAGAGTTCTGGCAAAAACAAGGACAAAGACATCCAGACCATTGAAAAACCAAGTCAAGAAACTAGAAGCACTAGCATTGTAGCTAATGCTCCCGAAAAAACAGCCTCAACCAATGTACATATTGAAAATCAACAAGCTGATTTTCCTAATAAAACAGTGACCAGCAAGACAGAATTGAGCCTTTCAAAGAACCAATCTCCTTTCAATCTAGAAAGTGAGATTTCCAAAATAAAAATTTATATCCCTCTCACTGAGTTGGCCACCTAAGATGCATATAATGTCAAATCTTGAAAGCTTTAAACTTAGGATAAAACAGTGACTCCGTCAACTTAAATGATGATCAAGCAGCTCTCTTGTTTGGCCCAAAAATTGAAGGAAAATTTCAGGGAGTAGTGCCTCCTTTCTATATCAGTCTAAATATCCATGACAAAATCTTACACAATGATATGCATGAATCAGGAGCTTCACACAATCTCATGCCAAAGGTGATCATAGAAAAATTAGGCCTAGAGATAACCAGGCCTTATAAGGATTTATATTCTTTTGACTCTAGCAGAGTGAAGTGTTTGGGCCTGATTAAAGATATTTGTGTGAATTTGACCCAAATCCCAGCCAAGTGCATGGTAATGGATGTAGTAGTGGCTAATGTACCTCCTAAATATGGCATGTTACTATCAAGATCATGGGGTGCCAAGCTACAAGGTACAATGCAAATGGACATGACATATGCCACAATCCCTGTTTTTAGCCAACTTAGAAGATTATATAGGGAAGCACACAAGAAATTCATGGTGAGAAGCCCAAAGAAACCAGAGAATTCCCCTCTTTACTCTGTCCATACAGATCTAGACTCTTTTATCCTTTATAATGATGAGTTTACAGAAGAGAAAGAGCTAGAGAATAGAAACTTAAACAACAAAGTAGAGGCCACAAATCTTAACACAATGGCAGCTCTGAACACAAAGGAAAACAAAGGAGAAACATCTGAACAATCTGCAGAGTTAGAAAATCTGAAACAAGACTGTAGAGAGCAGATAACCCATCATCCTACTGACCTCAAGAAACAAGAAGACATTAAGGTGAAATCGATAAAAAATCTACAAACAACCCTTTATGGAGCATGAATTTTGATGGGTCTTGTACTAAAAGGAATGCAGGAGCTGGGGTATGGTTGCATAATACTGAAAAAAATTATGCTGAGAGTCATGCCTTCAAGCTAGATTTCAAATGCACAAACAACATAGCAGAGTATGAAGCTCTCCTCTTAGGACTGCATCTATAGAAAAAATTAGGAGCTAAGAGGATAGTTGTCCATGGAGACTTAGAACTAGTCATCAAACAAGTAAATGGAGAGTACGCTACTAAACATCCTAGATTAAGGGCATATAGGAATGATGCCATGGATATTTTGAAAACATTTGTAGGATATGAGCTTGTGTTTGTCCCTAGAAGTCAAAACATACTTGCAAATGGATTGGCCTGCACATAGTGACAAGAAGATCATTGTTCAAACCAAATATAGTCCAGCAGTGCCAGATAATTAAAAATATTGGCAAGTTTTTTAGGGTGACAAACAAATAGATGATTTCTTGCTCTATAGGAATGAGTTTGAATTACCTAATTCAGACTCCAAGTCTGATGAAAAATGTCTGGATAAAGAGCCCCTAATGAAGAAAAACCATTCCCTACTTTACAAATAAACATGCTGACCAAAGAATTTGATAAACAAACAAAAAAACATGAAAATAGATAAAGAAGGCATAGAGGTGCTGCAGTCCAAAGAAAAAAGCATACCAAGAGGATTAGCACCCCTAGAGGACCTCTTTGATTTTAATGATGTGGAAAAGAGGCCCACTATAGAACAAACTAAATCTGATGTTGAAGAATGTAATATAGGCAGCAAAGACAAGCCTAAAATGATCAAATTATCTAAAACTTTGCTAGACCATATCAAGCAGAAATACATTGATTTATTTAAAGAATTTTCTGATGTTTTTGCTTGGAGTTACAAAGATTTGAAAGCCTATGACACAGAGATAATCCAACATAAGATTCCATTGGAAGAAAACCAAAACCCTTTTAGGAAAAAACTGTGCAGAATTAACCCTGTACAGTTACCCCTGGTAGAAAAGGAAATAAAAAAAATGTATGAGGACGGAATCATATTCCTTGTGAGGTTTTTAGATTGGGTATCTAACCTTGTGGCTGTAAGAAAAAAGACAGGAGAAATTAGGTTGTGCATTTATTTTAGAAACTTAAACAGAGCCTCCTTAAAAGACAATTACCCCTTGCCCAAAATGGAACACATCCTACAAAGGGTAGTTGGTTCTAGGAGGATTTCTCTGTTAGATGGCTTTTCAGGGTATAACCAGGTCTTAGTACTCCCAGAAGATCAACTTAAAACAGCCTTCACCACTCCTTGGGGCACTTTCATGTATGTGAAAATGCCTTTTGGATTAATGAATGCTGGGGCCACCTTCCAAAGATCCATGGACATTGCATTCTTAGAGGAAATAGTCCACTTAATTGTAATTTACCTTGATGACATAACAATGTATTCCAAAACTGATGAAGAGCACCTTAAAAATCTGAGAAAAGTCTTTGAGAAATGCAGCAGGTATGGGCTATCTTTATATCCCCAAAATACTGTGTTTGGTCTCCAAGAAGGTAAACTCCTTGGTCATATTATATCTGAAAAAGGGATTAAAATAGACCCAAAAAGAGTTGAGGAAATATTGCAGATTAGTCACCCAAGAAACATCAAGGAATTGCAATCATTTATTGGGAAGATTAATTTCTTGAGGAGGTTTATACCCAACCTAGAAGAACTCCTTAGAAACATGACAAACATGCTTAAAAAAGAAGTAGGAGTTAAATGGACTCTAGAATCCAAGAAGTCCTTTGAATTGGTAAAACATGCACTCACTCAAGCACTAGTCCTAATCAACCCTGATTTTTCTAAAGACTTCCTCATATTCTCTTTTGCATCAGAACATACTGTGGCTACTGTCCTATTGTAGAAAAATCTAGAGGGACAAGAGCAACCAATCACATTTTTTAGCAAAGCATTGAGAGATGCACCTCTAAAATATAACATCATGGAAAAACAGTCTTATGCTTTGGTAAAGGCCTTAAAGGATTTCAGAGTGTATGTCTTACATTCCCATATTATTTCCTTTGTGCCTAACATAGTGGTGAAAGACATTTTGTCACAAGATCCAGATGGCAAGAGAGGCAAATGGATTGTTGTGATAGTAGAGTATGATTTGGAGATCAAACCCACTAAACTCATCAAGGGTCAAGGCTTAGCACAATTAATGGCTGAATCTAACCTACAATCCCTTGACATTAATATGGTAGATGCTTTGGATGAACAAGAAGGATTACCAGCTCCCATTGTAGAAGAACAGTTCCAAAACTCACCTTGGTATGCTGATATCTTGTATGTGATTGTAAATCTTAATGCTCCTCCCAATTTATCAAAGAAAAGGCAAGGTTTTTAAATTTTAAAGCTAGAAATTATTGCATCTTAAATGAATGTTTATATTGGAAAAATGAAAATGGTTTATTGCTTAAATGTTTGCTCGAAGCTGATGCAGAGAGAATCAAGCATGAATTCCGTGAAGGAGAGTGTGGAGGCCATCTCTACTGGAAAAACACTGCCAATAAAATCCTTAGAGATGGCTATTACTGGCCCACCCTTTTCCAAGATTTCCACAAGATGATATTTTCTTTCCACAAATTCCAAATCTTTGAGGGCAAAAGAAAACTCCTTCCTTTACCTTTACAACCAATCATTATTGAAGCTCCTTTTCAACAGTGGGGCGTAGACTTCATAGGGGAAATCTATCCTGCTTTATCTACCCAACATAGATGGATACTCACAGCCACTGAATATTTCACCAAATGGATAGAGGCCATCCCTTCTAGGAATGCCACAGACTCAGTTATCATAAAATTCCTTAAAAACCATATCCTATCTAGATTTGGCTGCCCTAGGAAGATTATCACTGACAATGTTGCTGCCTTTGGTTCCAAAAAGATGATTGATTTTTTCCACAGGTATTAGATTACACTTGGTCATTCTACTGCTCATTATCCTCAGGGTAATGGGCTAGCTGAATCATCAAATAAGATTTTGGTGACCATCATCAAGAAGCTGCTAGAAGAGAATAAAAAATCATGGCACAATAAGTCAGTGCATGCTTTATGGGCAGATAGGTTGACAACAAAGAAATCCATTGGAATGTCTCCTTATCATCTTGTTTATGGAGCTGATGCAGTATTCCCTACCAGTTTGTGAGTACCAGTGATAAAATTGGTCCAAGAAATACAATCAAAGGAAGAAAGAATGGTAAGGAGGATCAATTAGACCATACATCTCTAGCAGACAAGAGAAGAATCTACAACAGAGCTTAGAAAGTGCAAGAGAACATCAAAAAGTTATTTGATAAGAGAACAAAGGCCTGTGATTTCAATATTGGGGACAAGGTACTAAAATGGGATTCTAGAAAGGAAGATAATTGTAAGCACGGCAAGTTTGACAGTTTATGGCAAGGCCCTTATATCATACAATCTACCATTGGTCCCAATGCATTTTTCTGCAAGAATTAGATGGTACAGATCTATTTGGGGGTCCTGTCAATGGTAGGATGCTCAAGAATTACTACTGTTGAAGTTCAGATTAAAATTTTTCACTTCCATTGTAAATACCATTGCTTTTTTTTTGTTTGGAAAAAAGAAAAGGAAAAATATACAAAAAAGAGAGAAAAGAAAGGTTCAGACAAGCTCAAATCTTGAACCTGTGAAGTACTAAAAGGACTGGCTCAAATCAGATCAAAACCTAAGCTAGAGAAAGTGAAAGGTTGGCTCTAACATGCTCAAAACTTGAACCAGTAAAGTTAAGAAGAAAAAAACTCTAACAGAGTGAAAATCAAGAGCTGAAATGAAGAAAATGGTGACTCTAATAAGCTCAAAACCTGAGTCACAAGAAAAAAAAGAAGGATGCTTTAAAGTTTCAAAATTGCAAGCCTTCACAATTTTGGTTTAAATTTCCTGCAAAGTTTCAGTTCATGGGCATTTTTTCTTTATACCATGGACCCACAACGAACTAGAAAGTCTAATCCTGGTTTGGATGTGTTTCAATTTCTATTTTAGAATGTAGAGAATGAAATCAGCCAGACAGTTTAATCCTAGCAGATATTATTTAGGTAGAGAAATTTATGAGTCCAATTGTTTAATTTAGTCTCATGTAGAAATAAGGGTAGAATTAGATTAGTTTTCTGCTTTCAATAAAAAAATAATGATGAAGAAGGTTTGCAAGTCTAAATGCACCTTGAAGAAAAAATGTTAGGACAATAGGATGGGTAGGTAGTTTGTTTGTGGAGTATTGCTGCTGATATAATGATTTCACTTGTGTAGAAATTGATTAAAAAGAAAATAAATATGGTCAAGTACCAGGCATCTGGCCTACTTCCAAAGATTATTTTTGAGATTCTTGACACCTTCAAGAAGATGCCATCCCCATGTGAAGCCATTGTTAGCCACCTTTAAAATTTTGGCATAGAAAACAGGTGGCTAAATATGTTTCTGAGTCTTCAAGAGAGACATTTCCTTTGTAGATCTATCATTATTGAAGCCTTCATGTGTCTTCTTTCCTTTGAAGAAATCTTCACTACTGTTTCCATTGAAAAGCCCTGCTGTTTTTTGAAAAAGGCTGCTTTAAAAGGCCTCCATTTGCTCCATTTCATTCCGACAAAATCCCCATTTTTCATTCACATTCCCTCCATAAAACCCCTCTTTATTCCTTCAATTTGACCTCTAGACCATCCTAAATCACTTTTAAACCATGTATTTCCTTCTTTTTGGTTTAGAAAATCATCCCTTTCATCTACCGGAACCCCTCATTTGGCTTAAAAGACACTAATTTTGGGCCTAAAATCAGCCTATTTGCACTATGAAAGGCTTAAGCTCCTGAGGGCTTATATTCTATAGCCCCTTTCCCCATGTAACCCCAGCCCCACAACCGAGCGCTTATAAGCACAAACTCCACTGTTAAAATCCCCAAAATCCCTTTAAAGGGCCTAAAAAGCATTTCTCCACTCTATATAAAGTTTAAGCCCCCGAAGGCTTATTCCCTTTAGCCCCTCCTCCATGTGACACAAAGCCCCACAAAAAGATGCTTAAAGGCTTAAAAAACCTTTCCCCGACCCCTCTCTCATTTTTTGTTTCCATTCTCCCGACGTTTTGGGTTAAGCAAATATAGACCGTCGATCTGCATGAGATCAACGGCTATCAAGAAATCCAATCTCCGTTCATCCTCCAAATCTATTCCACCTTTCCCCGACATTAAACTTTTCAAATGAATCTGGACCGTTGAATCCACAAGAACCAATAGTCCATATTTCGTCAGACTTCGCCCATCTATCTAGCACCTCTTACCCTTTCAAAACATTGTCGCTCTATCCTTCAATCCTGACCGTCCATCTGAGAAATCTAACGGTCAGGATTCAACCCGACAGCCCGAGGCCTTTCCACGGCGTGCCAAGTCCACACACTTCACTAAGGGTCCCACCTATTCTTCTGCACGTGCATCTCACCGGCTATCACATCCATTCTGCACCGTCCGATCATCGCACCTCCATCCGATGGCCACCAATGCATTTCGCATAATTTTTACGCGAGAACTTTAACATTTCAAAAAAACACGAAATGGGTGGTTTTGTATTTCCATGTGTCGGGTGCTGAGTGGAATCGCGTTTTTTTTCGAAAATCCATTTAACCCCCTCGACCGCGTGAAAACCACTTTTGTTTCCTCTTTACCACCCTCCGCAAAGCAATCTTCCTTTTAATCATAGTCGTTGATCGATCTAATCTGACGGCCTGCATTACATCGTGGCATATTCTTTTTTTTTCACCTATACTCCCAAATGACTCCATCCGTGATCTTAGCTATCAATTTTTTCTGATCTGACGGCCCTGATATAACCTCGCCCCACCCTTTCTCCATTCATCCAAATGCCTTTACCGATGAATCTCCACCGTAGATCACTGTGGATTGATCTAATCCAATGGTCCATAACTCATGATGCACTAAACCTCCATCAAACCTATTTTTTGTCGTTCCACCATGATTTTCATCCATTTCTCCGTTGCATCCACTATTTTTCATCATTGCGCCACCATTCCCTCGAGCCTCCAAAGAAATCCTCCCTCACTCCCTCTAGTTTTCATAACGTTTTTATTGTATTTTTCAGGTTTTCAAAGGGCGATAAGCCATATTATCTATGCAGTCACAGTCAGGGTAATGTAGAGCACATAAATACATTTCCAGAGTCAAAGATCATAGAAGAGACATCCCTGGAGGGTTTAAAGCACATTTCATTGAAATATCAGTGTCACTAACCCTGATTAAAACCCCCCAGTGCCTCCATAACTTGTACATTCACACAAACAGGTCAGCAGAAGCAGTAAAGTGTATCAGTGAGAGATTAAGGTGATTAAAGTTGAATATTGAAGACTTAATGCTTATAATCCAATGTTTAAAGGATAAAGACACAGATGAAGACCATAATAATGATCAAGAAGACTTAATGAAGCCTAAATCACATAAACAAATTATATCAGTTCTTTCCTATCAGCAGAATGTTCTTTTTCCTAAAAAGGACAGGTTCCCACAGCATTCTCCATTCCTCATCAATCCCATAACAGTTATTATTCTAATAAGAAGTACTAAAAACTATGAGTGCATTAGTTACAAATCATGGAAGGCCTGAAAAGAAAATCTTCATCCTTTCTTGTCCCAGAGTACAATCAAAGTACTACAGTCAGAGAGTACTTCAAGAACATACCTTGGAGTTATTATCAACCTGTCGAAGATCCCTGATTCAACCAAAGGGTACTAAAATTTAATACAGAGATGTTAAAACAAAATTGGCTTCATAGACTCCTCTTCCTTTGTTTTAATGCATCATTTAAGTTCTATCTGCCACTACTATCACTTTTTCTTCTATAAGAACTCCTAAGAAATACATGGTAAAAGGTTGGTTGGTTGGTTGGATATTGTAAAAAACACTGATTGTAAGTTGTTTTACTGAGCTAGAGTTCCATGAGTAGTAGTTGTAAATAGGCTGGGAGATGATTTATGGTTGATATCAAGCCATTGGACAAGGATGTATGTGACAGGTTTTTCTCTTCTAATATGACAAGCATGTTCATTGGATCCTGATCAAAATCAATGGTGATGTGTTCTATCTTTGTTATTGTTTTCCCTCTGTTATACATCATGTTTCATTTTCTCTAATAATAATCAGTAATTTTAGCTTAGGATATACTGTTGCAAGTACCCTAATGCTCCCTACAGTCTCGTATATTTATGTTTTCTGCTATTTTTGTATCTAAGAAAAAATTAAACATAATTTAACCAGTATAGAAGTTGGTTTGCCCATGCTTACTGATGTATGAATTTAGAGTTTGTTTTTTAGATGTTCTTGTTTGGTTTAGCTGAAAGAATTAGGAAAATGGGAGGTTTAGAGTTAGCCCTATCCCCTAGGTTCTTTTTCCAATAGTTAGCGTTTCTAGGATCCCTTTGAGTTGAATGTCAAAAGCAAAGAAGGTTAAAAGTCTTTCTCTAATCTTAGGCTTCACTCTGTGTTAAACTTGAATGTTTCTTATCATCTAAAAGTAGTCAGGAAGACTGCTGGATTGTTGTCTTCGGAGTTAGCCTCATTAGGAGTTTATATCATAGAGATTAAGGCATGGCTTGTCCCTATATCAACTACAAAGTGGTCACCTTGGAAGGTTTTCCTTTTCATTTCCATTCATTTCCTTATTGTTTCATCCCATACTATCATCTTAAGAGATCCTCTATTTTAGATGACTAGCCCTTTGAAAGCCTTGGATATTTTAATTGCAAGTAAATCTCTTTATGACCCCATTTCCAAATGGACTTGTGTTATCTTTGAATTATATCCCCACTACCAAAAAATCCTTCTCTACTCATTTCCTTTACCTTACATTGAACCCTTCTTTCATGTTTCCCAACCAAACAAACAAGCAAACAAAACAAAACCCTTGTGCCCTATAACTAGACTAACACCTTAAATTGAACTTCAAAGATATCATTTCTTCACCTTTATAGAGAGATCCCTCTCTGGATCCAGGAGGGATATATCCTGAGATCCCAAAGTGGTTTGATGTTGTCTTGTCATTTGGTATTACCAAATCTGCCAAATCACAGGAACCACAACAACATCAAACCAAGCTTTCGAATCCAAGGACCTAGCCTTCCTAGATTCGGAGAGGGATCTCTCAATGTGTGCAAAGATATGTATTGCTTACTAATTTAGGGTTGATTTTAGGCTAGATGTTAAGTGCAAGTTATTTTTATTGTTTTTTTGGTTGGGTATGATACTTTGATAGATTTTAGATGTGAAACATGGAAGATTGTTAATTCATTGGGCAATGGAGTCAAAAAAGGTCATGAATGAGTTCATCAATGGTGTCAAGTGCATTTTCAGGACAATTTAACTTGGTTGGTGGATTTTTAAGGTTGTGAAGGATCATGATATGGACATTAAAGATTGAGAACAAAAAACTAATAAAGGGCTGAAACCAAATCCTTTATATACTTGTAAACCGAGGGAGTTTTAAAATTGATAAGAATAGTAAGAGAATCAAAGGCATAAGCAGAACCTAATCCATTTGATTTCAAACTGAAAACATATAATTAACCAAGACAAACATTTAGATAAAAACTGAGAAAGGTAAGAAAGATATCCAACTTTCAGAGCTTTTATCATCTCGAGCAGAAAAACATTTAAGATACATAAGTAACTATAACAATAGAAGGAGAGAAAACTCTAACATCCAAAGTTACAGCTATAAGGTTTCCTTAAAACAATTTTAGCTAAGTAAAGGCAAAGAGCATGATTTTAAATAGACTTCTTTGACAAACCTAGACAAAGCTTCTTTAAAGAGATGATTCCAAGAACAAAATATTTCAGTGGAAACAATATGCAGGGCTAACCATAAATCATAATTGATGCTAACTGATCTAAATTATTCAAGAAATGGACAAGCTAAGAACTTGTTAGAGAGCAATAAATGATTTCTCTAATGTATCTTAGCATAAGAAAACATTAAGGCAGTGAAGGATAAACATATTTAAGGTGCCATTAGAAAAAATTTCTTAATATAAATTCTTTGTCCTACTGCAACATAGCAATATGGTGTTAGGTCTATGTAGTTTTGGCAGATTAGAAAAACCAAAAGACAAGAGAACATCAAACCACTTTGGGATTCTAGGATGTAGCCCTCCTAAATCTAGAGAGGGATATCTCTACAAGTGTGTTTAAAGATATGATCTCTAAGGCTTCTGAATGTGATTTTAGGCTGTTATGAAGAACAAAGTTTATTTGGTTTTGGTTGGGGAAGGATATGATGAAGGTGAAGGTAGTATAAATGAAGGGTGAAGGTGCAAGTAGGTGAAAGAATGGTTCAACTACTAATATAGGCAAGGAGAAGCTTCAATACATTGGGCTATGGAGTCATAAGAGGGTTTAATTGAAACAACAAGGTTCAAGAGTGGTCTATGGGGCAAGTCATCTATGTCAAAGGATATCTTTAAGTTGATTTTATGGAATGAAACAATAAGAAATGGAGTGAGGGAAATCAAATAGATGAAGAAAAAAAGAGCAGCCTAAGATCAAGTAAGTACTTTGAAATTATCCTGCTTTTGGCATGCACTTAAGGAAAGACACAAACTAATCTAAGATCAGGTACGTACTTCTAAACTAGCCTGCTTTTGATGTACTTTCAAGAGAAAACATTTAAAACACATAGAATATCTTAAGATCAAGTAAAGAATTTTAACTTAGCCTACTTTCAGCATATTCAAAAGGAAAACATTCATGATAAACATAAAAAGTAGTCTAATATGAGGTAAGTACTTTCAAACTAGCCTGCTTTCAACATACTCTTAAGGGAACTCTTCAAAGCAACTGTTGGAGACAAACCAGAGGACAGTGCTAACCATAAACTTCCCTAGCTCATCTTTAATTAGAAAAATTCTCAAGAAAATTCAAAGATAAAATCTCAAGTTGTACTCAGGAAATACGGGCTTACCAACACTTCACTGGTTATACTCTATTGAATTACCTTCAAATAAAAGATCAACAGAAAACATAAAGGATAGATATTTTCAATGAGATTTAGGGTACTTCAGGAGTAAATCCTAATCTATATTTGTTGTTCTTTATCAAAGAAAAGTGGACATAATGGAAACATAAATAAAAATAAAAATTACAGTGAGAAACACATCACCATTGACATAGAACAGGATCCCGTGAATCATCTTGTATATTGATGTTCAAACCAGTTACAATCATCAAGTCTAGTAGGTTTCTACAACTTCAAACTTCTCATCTCATCTTATGTATCTTAAATTACAAAAAGGGCTACAAAAGCTTCAGAAAACTATTTACATGCACCAGATATCCAGAGACCAACCCTTTACAATGTGCTCCTCAAGGAGATTTTATAAGAAAATGAGGAGGTGGAAGAGTTCCTAGGGTTGAAGTGTAATTAATTCTATACTAAATGCAACTCCTAGCCTTGAAAACCATGCAAGGCATAAGCTAGGAAAGCATTCCATATACAACTTTGTTTTCTACTTTTCAGGCTTGGTGGGTGAATAGATTGACTTTAAGGTTATTTTTATCTTTTACAATAACTTTCCTAACAATTTAAAATTTGTTCTCTTGTTTGTAATAACTATTCGGCATATTTGGCCTTAATATTTCTAATTGAGATAGCTTATGCCTTCATTTGATTTATTGAGGCTGTAGGTGGCACTTTGGTAGCTGGGGGATTCAATTAGCCCCTTTGATGTGGCTCTGAGGTGTCCTTCGTTTTTTTCTCTATTTACCTTTAAACACTTTTAATTTCCTTTTGGTGTGTGTTTAGGCTTAATTAGCCTAGATCTTCATTTTCGAGACTTTGTTTTTAAACATTGTCTTTATATCTTTATTCGGTGGATTAAAACTCTGATCCTCAAGCTTTGGCTTTAATCACCCTTTAACATTAATTTCTTCACACTGATACACTTTGCTGCTTTGTTTATACAGGCAGCCTTTTGCTATTTGGAGGGTTCTTGTTAAACCCTGGATCGTGATCCAATTGATTTAAACTTGGATCTCAAACCTTTAGTTCCCTTTATTCTTTGATAAAAACCACAAAATCTTCATTCTGGGTTGAATATGTTACCAAACTATGACTATGGGATTTCTCATAACAACCACCATTAAAACCCTGCAAAAAACATGAAAAACTGTTAAGAAAACCTACGGGAGTGGTATAAATGCGTTATAGAGGGTTAATGGAGGTGATGGAGCGCTTTAGGATGGATAAAATGTAGCGGGAGAAGGATCGAAAGCTGGCAGAATAGCTAACCAGGTAAATATTTGAATTATGGTGCGAATACGAAGAAGGGTGGTTTCGGGAAAACCATTAATGGTTTTCGCGCAGTGTTTGGGGGGAGAGGTGGTATTACAAAAAAAAACATGATATGATACATCACTTGACATGCATCCCTCTGAATACCACCCATTTCACAAAATTTTTTGGCATTAACGTTTAGGCACAAAATTTTTGTGAAATGCAACATAAGCCATCGGATCATCGAAGGTAGATCGGACGGTGTGGAAAGTGCGTGACAAGGGAAAAGAGGCACGGACGAGGGATGGTGAGAATGATGAATGCATCAGTACCTTTTTCACGTAGCAGACAGGCGCAATGGACTATCGGGTTAAATCCTAATCGTCAGATCTTTTTGATGGACGATTAGGATTGAAAGAGGGATCAGATATATGGATGGAAAAAATGAAGGGAAAGGGAACAGGCGGAAGGATGGGGCCCGATGACCGTTGATCTTTATTGATCAACGGTCCAGATCTATTCAGAACCACTATGTCAGGAAAGGAAAAATAGAAGGGGCAAAGGGGTTCAGAAAAGGTTTTTAAGCCCTTTAGCGCCCAATTGCGGGGCTTTAGGTCATATGAGGGAAGTGCTTAAGGTTATAGGCTCTCAGGGGCTTAAGACCCTCAGAGTGTGGAAGACTAATTTTGAGGCCAAATGAGGGTTTTGGTAGATGAAAGAAGGGAATTTAAAACCAAATAAAGGGGAGATATAAGATTTTAAGGGGGTTTTGATGATTTAGAAGCCTAATGAAGGTATTTTGAGGGATTTTATGGAAGGGAAAAATGGGTGAAAATGGAATTATTTATAAGTGAAAGGAGTGATATGATGGAGAATGGAGTTTTTATGAGCAGTTTTCTCTTGGTGAACAGCACATACTTTAGGATTAATAGTGAAACAATAGTGAAGATTAATTCCAAGGATAATTATCATCATAAGACTTTAAGAACTCACAATTTGGACATAAATTTTTTATTTAAGGCTAAAAAAGGTTTAGCCACCATTTGGTATGAAAATTTTTTATAGGTGGCTAACAGTGGCTCCACATGGGGATGGAATCTTCTTGAAGGTGTCAAGAACTTCAAACAATTTTCTCTCGAAGCTGACTAGTGCCTTGCACTTGATAATCTCTTTTATTAGCTGCTAACAAAGATGATTAGAACTTGATATATCTGCTGAAAAGTATTCTTCAAACATCTACCTACACAACCTACTTCCTAACATTTTTTCTTCAGAAGGTGCACTTGGACTTGCAGACCTTTTCATCAATAATTTTATTCTTTTATTGAAAACATAAAACTAATCTAAGTCTAAACTTATTCCTCCATGAGTTCATATTAAGCAGTTGAACTCATAAGTTTCTCTACCTAACTACTATCTATTAGGATTATACTGTCTGACAGATCTTTATTTTCTAAATTCTAAAACAGTAAATTGAAAAGTAGACAAGCCAGGATTAAGCAGTTTGACTTGCTGCAGATCTATGGCATAAAAATAAGATGCACATAGACTAAAATTTGCAGAAAAGTAAAACAAAATTGTGAAGGATTAAGATCTGAAAAAAATAAAAAAACATCCTTCATTTATTCTTCAGCTTTGGTTTTGATCTTGTTTGAGCTGTTTCCTCTTTCTTTTCTAGTTCAAGTTTTGAGCTTTTTAGAACCAGTTTCTTTTTCTATCTCAAAGGTTCAAGATTTGAGCATGTTTGAACCTTCTTTCTTCTATCCTAATCTACCTTAATGATAAGCCAATATTAAGCTATTTGGCTGATCTAATTCACTAACCTATCAACAGTAAATTGAAAAACTAATTAGTCATGATTAGGCTCTATGACTAACTAGAAGTGTGTTTTTAGGAGTGGCATTTGAGCTTGCACACTTTCATATTTTGTCTCTCTTTTTTTGTATGGGGATATACCTTTCTTGTTTTACAATCTGCCCTCTTTTCCTTTCTATTGTTTTTGTATTTTTATTTTTCTATCAAAGAAAATATCAACAACTAACTAAATACTCAATGACTGAGCTTTATTGACATTCATATCTAACCTATTCTAATTTGGAATATTTATATTTTTAACTTACAAACTCTCTTTTCCAATACATCCAGCCAATCATATGGTTCCATGACTGGTCTTTGCTCATCTCTTTGAGTATGTAGGATAAACAGGGTCATTCCCACTTGCTTTGTTTCTCAACAGAAGTTCTAAATTTTTTTGTTGTACTTGGTGATATACTGTTGTTTGCAACCTTTATCCCTTCTTCAGATGTCTTCAGGAAATCAACATAGGGATCTTGAAATAATGCCTGGTTAAGAGTATTTGGAAGACATGTTTCTACTAGGATCATCTCTTCTTTCTCCACTGGATCAAGGTAAATATTCTCTTGAGAAAGAAAAACTTCCTCATCTTCATTATTTTCTAAACTAGAGGACTCAACATATTTGGCAATGCTATCCTCTTGAAGTCCTGAGATATTCTGATTTAGTGGGATGAACTCTCTGAAGAGGTTATTATATTCTTGAGCAGGGGTATGTTCAATTGCTTCCTCTTTTTCAAGAGAAGGCTCCTTGGTTTCAACCTGCTCAAAAATTTCTTCATTTCTTTCCTCCTCAACCTTTGAGCTGAAAGGCTGCTCATCCCCAATCACATGGAAAATATTACTGATGGCCTGAGATGAAGTAGAGAAAAGATCCAACGAATCTTTACTTACTTCCAAGCTGTCATAAAATTCTTCATCAGTATCATAAATAGTCTGTACTGCCTCATTACTTCTTTGAAGGAACTGATCTTCCTCCCACAAATCTGCTAATGATGGTCCTGCAAGATTAAGTTCTGTTTGGGGAGCATCATCACTAGACATATCAAAGTTATGAAAATCATAAATTGAAGTAATACTACCAATCAAACATATTGGGTTATCAGCAAGTCCTTATTTATTCTGATCTACAAAAGAACTTTCTAAATCTGTACAACAAAGTTCTCTGTATGAATGGGAAAGAGTATTTGTTTTGAAAAAAGTTTCAAAGACTGGTTGTTTATTAATAGTCTGATCTATTTATTTTTCTGTCAAAGGGGAAGATGTTTCTATGTTCCTTTGAACAGAAGTACAACAGTTCTTTGTCTCTTGTGAAGACTGATTTTGAGGCTGGATGTTTTCTTGAGCCTCAGCTATAAGGGATGATGAATCATTATTTGGGTTTTCAGGGATATCTTGAGGAATGTCCTTTATTTCTTGGTTGATTCATTCCTCAACTGATTCATCTATATTATTATAATTTGTCAATAGGATATTAAACTCATGAATGGCTGTTAAAATATCTTCAGGATGTATTTCTTCCAAATCCTCATCATTGTCTATAATGTGTTGGGTGATGTTTTATGATGGATCATAATGTATTTCACCCCATGATAATGATGTAGTGTTTCCTTTATAGTTCTCATAAAACACATATTGAAGGTCCTTTAAAGAAATCAAACTACCAGATTTCAACCATTCATACCAATCCTTTGCTTCTCCTTCTAATGTCAACATGAACATTTTCATAAGGCAATCTTCATGCCATTCCACTTTCAACCTCCATACATGTATATGAAATTTGATGAGATGTAATAAAGGGTCATCAAACTTTTCACCTTGAAAAATAGGCAGGTTGTCATCCAAATTCACCTGGGGCATCTTATGTGGAAGCCCAGGGATATGATCTCTACTCATTAGGGCATATCTTCATTGTATCCTTGGAATCATGTTTGTAAATCAGGAAAGAGGTCACTATGTCTATTCAACCAGTACAGATTCTTCTACTAGTGGAGTCATTTGGTCTTCTGAGAGTAGTGGAGTCGCCAGGTGGATGATTTAAACTTTTTTTTCCACCAACATTATGATTTGGTTTGCTCAATGCATTCCCAAAGGGATGTACAAAGACTAGATGGGTAATAGGCCTATTAGAGGCTAGTGGAGTCACCAGGTGGAAATTTTTAGCTCTTTTGAAGGTAAAATTTTTTATGGTCCACCACCATGTTTATTATGAAGCCAATCTGAAATATTTTTGGGTTTTTTCTGAGTTTTTTAGTCCTATAGGTTATGAGAGTGTCCTAAATCTGTTTCAACACTTAGCTATGGTGATGAGACAAACATTGTTTACTCTTATGGCTTAGCTAGCTGATTCCTTGAAGGTTTGATAAGGCTCTATGAGAATCCTAAGGGTTACCTAGTTTGTCACTAATTCAAATAAGTCCTATCATGATCACCATTTGCTTTGGTAGTGCTTGAAGAGAGCTACTTATACAACACTGAATGTTGAGTGTCTTGTTTTAAGGATTTTACTCATAACTCCTGAGCGGATTCGCCATTATGTTAGGTCTCTGTAGTTTTGGTAGATTAGAAAAACCAAAATAAAAGACAACATCAAACAACTTTGGGATTCTAGGATCTAGCCCTCCTGAATCCATAGAGGGATCTCTCTGCAAGTGTGTTTAAAGATATGATCTTTAAGGCTTTTGAATGTGATTTTAGGCTAGTTATGAAGAACAGAGTTTGTTTGGTTTTGGTTGGGAAAGGATATGGTGAAGGTGAAGGAAGTCTAAATGAAGGGTGAAGGTGTAAGTAGGTGAAAGAATGGTTCAGCTAATAATATAGGCAAGGAGTAGCTTCAATCCATTGGGTTATGGAGTCATAAGAGGGTTTAATTGAAACAACAAGGTTCAAGAGTGGTCTATGGGGCAAGTCATCTATGTCAAAGGATCTCTTTAAGTTGATTTTATGGAATGAAACAATAATAAATGGAATGAGGGAAATCAAACAGATGAAGAAACAAAGAGCAGCCTAAGATCAAGTAAGTACTTTGAAACTATCCTGCTTTTGGCATGCACTTAAGAAAAGACACAAAGTAATCTAAGATCAGGTAAGTACTTCTAAACTAGCCTGATTTTGATGTAGTTTCAAGAGAAAACATTTAAAACATATAGAATAGCTTAAGATCAAGTAAAGACTTTTAACTTAGCCTACTTTTATCATATTCAAAAGGAAAAAATTCATGATAAACATAAAAATTAGTCTAAGATCAGGTAAGTACTTTCAAACTAGCCTGCTTTCAACATACTCTTAAGGGAACTCTTCAAAGCAACTATTGGAGATAAACCAGAGGACAGGGCTAACCATAAACTTCCCTAGCTTAGCTTTAATTAGCAAACTTCTCAAGAACATTCAAAGATAAAATCTCAAGTTGTACTCAGGAAATATGGGCTTACCAACACTTCACTGGTTATACTCTATTGAATTAACTTCAAATAAACAATCAGCAGAAAACATAAAGGATAAAGATTTTCAGTGAGATTTAGGGTACTTCAGGAGTAAATCCTAATCTATATTTGTTGTTCTTTATCGGAGAAAAGTCGACAGAGTGGAAACATAAAGAAAAATAACAATTATAGTGAGAAACACATCACCATTGACATAGACCAGGATCCCATAAATCAGCTTGTATATTGATGTTCAAACCAGTTACAGTCATCAAGTCCAGTAGGTTTCTACAGCTTCAAACTTCTCATGTCAACTTATGTATCTTCAATTACAACCAAGGCTACAACAGCTTCAAAAAACTATTTACATGCAATAGATATCTAGAGACCAACCCTTTACAATGTGCTCCTCAAGGAGATTTTATAAGAAAATGAGGAGGTGGAAGAGTTCCTAGGGTTGAAGTGTAATTAATTCTATACTAAATGGAACTCCTAGCCTTGAAAACCATGCAAGGCATAAGGCAGGAAAGAATTCCATCTACAACTCTATTTCATTAGCTCTGTTATCTGATTTTTAAGCTTGGTGGGTGAAAATATTGACTTTAAGGATCTTTTTATCTTTTACAATAACTTTACTGACAATTTAAAATTTGTTCTTTTGTTTGTAATAACTATTCAGCTATCTTTGGCCTTAATATTTCTGACTGAGATAAATTATGCCTTCATTTGATTTATTAAGGCTGCAGGTGGCACTTTGGTATCTAGGGGATTCAATTAGCCCCTTTGATGTGGCTCTAAGGTGTCCTTCGTTTTTTTTTTCTCTGATTATCTTTAAACATTTTTAATTTCCTTTTGGTGTGTGTTTAGTCTTAATTAGCCTAGATCTTCGATTTCAAGACTTTGTTTTTAAACAATGTCTTTATCTCTTTATTCGGTGGATTAAAACTCTGATCCTTAAGCTTTGGATTTAATCACCCTTTAAACTTAATTTCTTCACACTTATACACTTTGCTACTTTGTTTATATAGGCGGCCTTCTGCTATTTGGAGGGTTCTTGTTAAACCCTGGATCATGATCCAATTGATCTAAACTCAGATCTCAAACCTGCGGTTCCCTTTCCTCTTTGATAAAAACCATAGAATCGTCATTCTAGGTTGAACATATCACCAAAATGTGACTATGGGATTTATCGGAACAACCACCATTAAAACCCCACAAAAAACATGAAAAATTGTTAAGAAAACCTGCTGGAATGGTATAACTGCGTTATAGAGGGTTAATGGAGGTGATGGAGTGCTTGAGGATGGATAAAATGTAGCGGGAGAAGGTTTGAAACCTGGCAGAACAGCAAACCAGGTGAATATTTGAATTATGGCGTGAATACGAAGAAGGGTGGTTTTGGGAAAACCATTAATGGTTTTCGCGCAGCGTTTGGGGGGGGGGGAGGCGGTATTTCCAAAAAACACACGATACGATACGTCGCTTGACATGCGTCCCTTCGAATACCGCCCATTTCACAAAAAATTTTGGCGTTAACGTTTAGGCGAAATTTTTTTGCAAAATGCAACATAAGCCGTCGTATCATTGAAGGTAGATAGGACGGTGCAGAAAGTGCACGACAAGGGAAAAGAAGCACAAACGAGGGATGGTGGGACCGACGAATGCATCAGTACCTTTGTTGCGTAGCGAACGGGCACAATGGGCTATCGGGTTAAATCCCGATCGTCGGATCTTTTTGATGGACAGTTAGGATTGAAAGAGGGATCAGATATATGGATGGAAAAAATGAAGGGAAAGGGAACGGGCAGAAGGATGGGGCCTGATGACCATTGATCTCTATTGATCGACAGTCCAGATCTGTTCAAAACCACTATGTCAGGAAAGGAAAAATAGAAGGGGCAAAGGGGTTCGGGAAAGGTTTTTAAGCCCTTTAGCGCCCGATTGCGGGGCTTTAGGTGATATGAGGGAAGAGCTTAAGGTTATAGGCTCTTGGGGGCTTAAGACCCTCAGAGTGTAGAAGACTAATTTTAGGCCAGAATAAAGGTTTTTTTAGGCCAAATGAGGGTTTCGGTAGATGAAAGAAGGGAATTTAAAACCAAATAAAGCTGAGATATAAGGTTTTAAGGGGGTTTTGATGATTTAGAAGCCTAATGAAGGTATTTTGAGGGATTTTATGGAAGGGAAAAATGGGTGAAAATCGAATTATTTATAAGTGAAAGGAGGAGTGATATGATGGAGAATGGAGTTTTTATGAGCAATTTTCTCTTGGTGAACAGCAGGTAATTTAGGATTAATAGTGAAACAGTAGTGAAGATTAATTCCAAGGATAATTATCATCATAAGACTTTAAGAACTCACAATTTGGACATAAATTGTTTCTTGAAGGCTAAAAACGATTTAGCCACCATTTGGTATGAAATTTTTGTATAGGTGGCTAACATATGGAAAACATAATGGAAAAATAGAAAACATAAACAAAAGAAAACTTCACCATCAACCAAGCCTATGGATCCTGCAAGCAATCCTTCTCTATCAAAAAGAAAATTAGATCATGCATGAGTTCCAAGACATAAATTTCTCTTCAAGAGCTTCAAAGGACTATGTATTATTCCAGCATCATTCATCAAAATCCAACATTTACAATGAGTTCCAATGCAGTATTTATACTGAAAATGAGGAGGTGGAACTATTCTAGGGTTCAAAAAGTTTATTAATGATAGAGTAAATACATTCCTAGCCTTGAAAACCATGCAAGGCCTAAGGTAGGAACATGTGTGCAACTACTTCTCTGTTAGTAACTCTGTCTTAACTGTTGGAGTAAATATAGGAAAAAAATTTGACTTTGAGGCTTTATCCTCATCTTTACAATAACTGTCCTGATAGGTTTAAAATATATTCTTTTGTGTAATAACTGCTTATTTCCTTTATAGATAAAGAGTAGGCCAAAGGTGTCAGTTTGATTTATTAAGTGAATAACTGCTTCTTTTGACATATTCGAGGCAATATTTAGGCATAATTATTCTTGATTTAATCATAAAACTGCTCTTTAGGCCCTTTAGCCTTGATTTTCCTTATTAATTGATCTTCTTTGCTGAGATGTTTGCTTAATTCGACTGTTTTTATTAAAAAAAACTTGCTTAACCTTTGATCCTTTATCTTTCGACCTTTAGCTTCCTAATCATTGACTTAAAGGACTGATCTCTGTCTCTTCATTCATTTACTATGATAAATTCTTTGGTCCTTTGTTTCTTCATATCTTAACTGATTCTTTTTTGTTTTCTGTGTGCAGGGTTTCTTTTGTCATAGTGCTGGAGGGTTTGGTCAAACCAATCAATGTCCACAAGACATTGATTAATTCATGAAATTAAACCCTTAATATCCCTTTGCATGTTTTTCCTTTGTATATGATCATCCTAGAAAGAAAATCCCCTTAATTGCCTCGCTGGAGAGCCTGCATATTTGACTAGTGGCCATTAAACCTGCGTTCTTGGGATATACTGAAGTTCAGTGGTTCATGAGGTGTCAGAGCGATTTACAGAGGAGAGGGAGAGTGCAGGGGAGGGTTTATGGGTGGAAAAATGCAGAAACGGAGTTTAAAATAGGTTTGGTGTGAAACTTGCAAAACCACAGATGGTTTTCGCATTGACAATCGGCAGTAAGTGGTTTGGGAGCCAACGAATGCGATTCCATTCAGCTTTGGATGCATGTCTTGGGAAAAACCACCCATTTCGCGTAGAAATGGGGCATTAAACCCCTACAATAAAATGAACGCGAAATGAAATTTCCACCGTCAGATCTCATGGAGTGAGATCGACGGTGTGGGAGGAGTCCGATGGGGGGCGCAGGTTGGTAGTGGAAAACAGGTGGTGGGTAAGGATTGGATGGGTGGTGGAGCAGTGGGTGGTGGGCCAACAGGTGATGTAAATCCTTTTTTGCGGTGAGGATATATGGGCGTCGTTGGATCTGAGGGGATCCATGGTGGAGATTAATTCGAGAGATGAATGGATGGAAGGATGGTGGAGGGGGTCGATGAGTTGTGGGAGTGCCATAACCGTCAAATCTAAGGGATCGACGGTTGGGAATGGCTTTGGTAGAAGAGAAAGGGCATGGGGTAAGAGATCACGGAGGAGGCATGGTCCTGTGGGGAGACTAGGACCGAGGGTTAGAAAAGGATGAGGGCTTTAGGACCTAGCAGATGGTCACACCCTTTAGGTTATATGAATATAATGGGGCGGGGGCTTAGATTATAAAGGGGTTAGGCTTGAACCATTGGTCATGGGCCTTGGGTCATGTGGGGAAGAAAGGGAAGGGGGCTTAAAAGCCCAAAAGGAGCGGAAAAGCTTATACAAATAATTTTATGGGTTTTTATGGGTTTTTTAGTGTTTTTTAGGTTTCGGGTAAGGTAAAAAGGATTTTTTTAAAGCTAAATGAAAAGGGGTTGAATGGTTTTTAAAGGGTATTTTAATGAAATGGAGTATAAAAGGGAAGAAAAGAGGGATTTGACAGGAGGGAAGGGGATTTTCAAGGAAAAATGATGGAATGGGTGAAACGAAGGAAAAGGGAGGCTTTGAAACAGTCTTTTATACTAGTAGGTTGCCTTGAAGGTTTTTTAAGTGAAGATAATAATGAGATGGGTTTTTTTTGGACATGAGGCATAGTGAAGTTCCAAGAACTCACAGATTTGAAGAAATTTGTTTCTTGAAAAATTAGGAACTAGATTTAGCCATCATTTTATATGAAATTTTTTTATGGATGGTTAACAAGTACCATATCAACTGGTCTCCCAGCATTTGGAGAAAATTATTTTCTGTCTTATTATCCTGCTTATGCTGGGGGGAAACCTTTGGTCACCCAATATGACAGTACTCAGTCATTTTTTGGTCAAACCAATGTTGACATGAATGTTTGTCAATGGCAGCGCACTCTGCCTATCCAACCACAAATGATTGTACACTCGTATAAACCTGTTCAACCTGTTACACCCACTTTATTACCACTTGTTAATACATCTATACCCCTGTTACAAAATCAAAATATTGTACATCAACCTTATCAGGTGGGTTCTTTGACTCAATATCATCAAATGTTGGGTCCACAGACTCACAATCCTTTGGTTAATTTACAACAACTTGTATCAGGAATCATTTATTCACAAACTAGTATACCATTTATGGGATGTCACAAACACAAACTGGTTATACATATCAAACGAATCCAATTTATTCTAATTTGGATTATAACATTGGTGGATAGACCCCTTGGCAGCCACAAACACAAATGCCTCAAACTTCATTTCAAAAATTATCATATCCAGGTTTTTGTCAACAGAATTCTCAAGCATTTTCTATGCAAAACAACCTCTATCTGGGTTACCAGCAACAGATTCCATATGCTGGTGCTTAAAGGCCTATTGCTCAAGAAATTCCATCTTACCCTAGCTATGCTCAACCTGACCTTAAAAAACAGTTTCCTTTTTTTGCAACCTTAGAATTACCATATTTAAACCGGTTAACTAATGATCCTATCAATTATGCTCCTTGGTGGCCGATGATACCCCATAAATTACCCTATGATATTCCTAAATTCACTGGAAACCCTGGAGAATATTTGTTGATTCATGTTATGACTTATCATTTATGGTGCTCATCAAATTCCCTGAATGATGATTCTGTTGGACTACGTCTTTTCCAATGTATGCTCATAGGTACAACTGTTAAATGGTACATTGAGTTACCAAGAGCTTTTTTCGACAATTTCACTGCTTTAGCTACTATCTTTTTGACCCATTTCTAGTTACTGATCAGATACAAAACTGGAATAGAACTCTTGACCAACTTCAAATAGACTAATTCTACACAAATTTCTAATCATATTCATGAGTCGTGTTATCAAAAAATATAACCCTGATAGACTACTCGTCAAGTAGACTTTGTGTAGCTCTTTCAGACCAATATTTTGGCCGAGGCTTAGCCTCCTCAACCTGAGAGGGCTCTCTCAAAGGTTTATGATTTTTGTTTAATGGATAGATGGCTAACTCTAAGATAAAAAGATAAAATGGTATAACTGGTTGTATCACAGATTAGAAAATTTTCATTGGGCCATGGATTCAAGATAATATTCAAAAAAACATCACAATCTGTTAAGCATGGAAGTCAAGGCATTTGGAGTCTAGATAATTGAATAAAATAGTCACATAGTGAAAAACACAGTCTATTTGCATGTAAAGGAAGTTAGAGCATTGTCAAATGAATTCTAAGTATCACATACAAATACTACTGCAAATAGATAATGAAGGAAGGCCATAGAACAATGATAAACATACACTCAGTAATATTGAGTTATCAAAATAGATCTCTGTATTAAGTTGAAAAATACATAGTGACATACAATAACTCAGTCTATTGCTAATGAAAATTTCCAATCCTTGTAGATTTCAAAATCGTCTTATTTATATAAAATTTACAAGATAGGATTCCCTTATCCTCCACTAGAGAATTCGAATTCATAGTGTTTGACACCTTTCCTAATCATGAAGAATGATATTTATTACAAATTGACAGCTAGAACCCTAATGAGCAGTCCTATTTCAAATAGGACTAAAACTCTTTAATTTCCTTCCTAAAAACCTTATCCAGTCTTAATTACATATTTTTCCACCTGCAATCCCATGAAGTCCAATTTAGATGATGATATTTAACTTGATGTAACCATGTTTTTGATTATAATATTCTCCGAGAATCTAAGAAACGTGTTTTCCTGTTTTTAAGCTTAGGATCCTTTTAGTTTCTTGAGATATTCTAACCACTTCTAATTGATAAATTTGAGGTTTATTGATTTTAGGAACATGATTATAATAAGTCCCAAGTCATCCCTTCATGCTAGCTGTGCAAAATCCACTTTTAACTTCTCAAAACAGTGAAAAAAGATCTACGCTACGAAAGTAGCACAGTTTCGTAGCGTAGTTTTTTCACTCATTTCTTCAACATATTTAAATATTTTTCTTTAATGATAGCCTTTATATTCACTTGACACACTCCTGCAAGAATTTTCAAAACCAAACTCAGAAAAATTCCTTCAAAATTTGTTTTGAAAGATGATGAAAAGACTACTTCAGCAAATTATTCCTGTTTCTTTCCTAAAAATTAGGTCTTGGAACAGAGACTATATCTTCTCATCCATGATTTATTTTAAGAAACTAAAGGAGTTTTTTGTACTCCATTTCGTATTGAATAAAAAACTCTCTTTGTTTTTTGAAATACCTCTCCTGCTGACCAGAACCTGTCTTTGAAGAACATGTGTAAAATAGGAAAACTCTGTTTTCTGGAAACAGGGCTTCAAAGGAAGCCTTGTATCTCCCAACTGATAACACTTGTGAAGAAAATAAGAGAGTTTTTCTAGCTAGGTATGTTAGGAAGAAAAATCTCTTTCCGTTTTCAAAAATTCGTTTTCAGTTTCCCATAAACCCCCTTGGAAGTTGACTACTAAAACTGGAAAACAGAATTTTTCTCTTCATGGTGAAAAAGCTGCTTCAGAAATTTCATAGCGCATTTGATCAAATTTTCACTAGCTGTGCTACGAAACTGTTGTGTGGGCAGTTTCATTGAAAATTTCTTCAAAATTTGTAATTTGGAGATACTTAAACTTTAAGGGTATTAGTGCCATTTCAAAAACACAAAAATATGACCCTGAAAATACAATCTTCATCAAATTTTACCTTGATTTTGATCAGAGATTGTCTTGTGGATTTATCATTCTATTTCACTGCCCTTTTAACCTTTCTTAAGAGTTTGTAAATTGTATCTCCAGATCTTCCACCTGTCTTTTTAACCTTCTGTTTTCAG
Source organism: Pinus albicaulis (assembly GCA_034641835.2). Classification (NCBI taxonomy): domain Eukaryota; kingdom Viridiplantae; phylum Streptophyta; class Pinopsida; order Pinales; family Pinaceae; genus Pinus; species Pinus albicaulis. The sequence continues at coordinate 133,575,158 of CM076583.1, read as the reverse complement.
GTTCATATCTCAGACAATGACCCCCTCTATGGATCTTTTTCTCCTCAGCCATGTTTCTTTCATAGAAAACCATGTTAGTTTCTTTAGAAATCTGAAAAAACATCCTCGCTTGCAAACAAACTCTCTTGATTACATCCATGATTGATTTAATATAGCAGCCTCACTTGATTATAGTGAAAGTTGTCTGTGTATATAGAAACCAACGACTAATTGTCACTGTTTCAGAGCTCATGCAGTTTCTTTGGAGATAAATGAACCGAGGATGGCTCAATTAGGCAAAGAATTTGAATTTGAGATATTCCTTCATAACCAAATGATGATGTCTTGAATTCCTATCATGATTATGATGAGTGTAGGACAAGTGGGTACAATGGATTTGATGACTAATTGACTCACCATACTCCTATCCTATCATTCCCAAACGAATATGACAGTTTTTTGGCTTATTTGACATGAAAACTAAGAAACAATGCTTTCGTATTGCACTTAGTGTAAAATTTTCATTTTGCGCTATGAAAGTAGTAGCGCTTTCGTAGCGCATTTGAATTGGCTGTGCTACGAAACTGCGGATTCCTGGCTAAATGTAGAATTCAACTCGAAACTTCATGGCATGACCCCTAAATGAAAAATATGACTTTTTTTATCATGAAATGAGCCTAAAGGACTTTATTTGAACTTGAAATATGACCTTTAAAACTTATAAAATTATGACCTACCATTTACCAAGACTTAAAATGACCTTTAGACCTACTTGAAAAAATGACCAAAAAAAATGTAGACACAATGATGTTTTGAGAATTTTTGAGTGATAACAGTGGCTCCACTTGGGATAGTGTGCCCCTGTGGTACACTAAGAACCAGCAGTTCCAGTGCCATCAATCTTCTTAGAAATAAAAACTTTGAAATTTTACCAAGGCTGCTTCAAAATTTTATGGCCCTCACCTCATGCTCAAGTTCGATGATCTCTGCAAGAAGCATCCAAACTGTACCTAATAAAAAATTCTCAGCCAACTTTGAGCTTATTCACATACTCCTACCTACCCTAGTAGTTGCAATCTTCACTTTAACTCAGGCAACATGAAATTTCCAATGAAGCCAATCATTTGTCTTATCTGATATTTGAGGCTCATGACTGCGCTTGAAACAAAAGTAAACATGATACTGAAATGACCAAGGAAAAATGAGAAGTAACTGATATTGATAATAAAAATGAATCTAAAACACTGGGGAGAAAAGATCTTCCATGTATTTAGCTATAGGGTCCCAGAAAACATGATCAATTTGATGATCCTCATAACATTCTATAATTTCAGACAACTGATTCTCAGCCACACAAGATTTCTTTTATATGCTATCCAACTGCTGTTCAAACTGATTCCCACAAATAATGTATTCTTGCTCATTAATATAATCATTATTTGATGTAAGCTGCTGCAAGGAATGACATAAAAAATCAACTTTTTCTATACCTTAGGATTGTAGCAAGCATTTTCCAATATTTCCTCTTGTTGTTTGAAATGATTCTCATACTCATGATGATCAAAGGATTGACAAAACTGCTACAAATTTTCCTCAAAATCAGAGGACGTGACATGATTTTCATAAATAAACTCCTGCAGGGTTTCATTTTCATCTAAGGGAGATATTATCCTTTCTTCTTGGTGTTCTTCTTGTTGATGAAAGGTATTGTCATGAAGGGCTTCTAAAATTTCCTCATCCAAGAACTGATCATCTTCATAACAATTCGCCAAATATTCAATAATACTCTGAGAGTTTTTATAGCAGTATTTGACCATTAATAAAGAGGGATGAAACTCTTTATACATCTCATAAAATACATCATGTAAATAAACAAGAGAATATAATGAACCATTTGGCAAGCTTTCATACCAAGACCATGCTTTTCCTTCTAAAGTGGCCATAAAAATTCTCATGAGACCATCTTTAGGGAACTGAACCTTAAGACTGTGTACATGCATATGGAACCTAACCAAATGAAGAACAACATTTTCTCTCTTTTAATCTTTAAATATTGGAAGATCATCTAACCATTCAACCTTTGGTATAGGATTTGTAAGACCAGGGATATGAGACCGATTCATAGGGGCATACCTGGAATTAATTCTGCAATGAAACTCATCTTGAAACTTCATCAAGATATTGATCTTTAAGCAGTGGAGTCACCTTCCAATTTTATTATTTGATGTGTTGAGTCGCCAAGGTAGATGCAGCCTTGAAAAGCTTCCTGAGCTCCTGCTACCTTCAGAAGTTCAGCTTCTTGATTTCGGGAATAAGTAATCTTTAGGCTCCCGGCAGACGCACCAAAATGTTATCACAAAATCTGACCCTGATATGTTTCTTGTCGAGTAGACTTTGTGTAACTCTTTCAGACCTATATTTTGGCTAAGGCTTAGCCTCCTCAACCTAAGAGGGCTCTCTCAAAGGTTTATGGTTTTTTTTTTAATGGATAGATGACCAAATCTAAGATAAAAAGACAAAATGGTATAACTATTTGTATCAAAGATTAGAAAACTTTCATTTGGCCATGGATTCAATATAATCTTCAAAAAAACATCACAATCTATTAAGCATGGAAGTCAAGGCATTTGGAGTCTAGGTAAATGAATAAAAAAGTCACACAGTGAAAAACACAATATATTTGCATGTAAAGGAAGTTAGAGCATTGTAAAATATATTCTAAGTATCACATACAAATAATACTAAAAATAGATAATTAAGGAAGGCCATAGAACAATGATAAACATATAGTCCTTATGAATCTTGAGTTGTCAAAACAGATCTCTGTATTAAGTTGAAAAAGACACAGTGACATACAATAACTCAGTCTATTGCTAATGAAAATGCCCAACCCTTGTAGATTTCGACCTCATGCTCTTTATAGAACATTTACAAGATATGATTCCCTTATCCTCCACTAGAGAATTCAAATTCACAGTGTTTTACACCTTTCCTAATCATGAAACATGATATTTATTACAAATTGACAGCTAGAACCCTAATGAGCAGTCCTATTTCAAATAGGACTAAAACGATTTAATTTCCTTCCTAAAAACCTTATCCAGTATTCATTATATCTTTTGCCACCTACAATCCTATGAAGTCCAATTTGGATGATGATCTTTAACTTTATGTAACCATGTTGTTGATGATAATGTTCTCCTAGAATCTAGGAAACATGTTTTCCTGTTTTTAGGATTAGGATCTTTTTAGTTTCTTGAGATATTATGACCACTTATAACTGATAAATTTGAGGCTTATTGATGTTAGTAACATGATTAGCGTAATTCCAAAGTCATCACTTCATGCTAGCTATGCAAAATCCACTTTTAACTTCTCAAAACAATGAAAAAAGATCTGCGCTACAAAAGTAGCACAATTTCGTAGCACTTTTCGTAGCGCAGTGTTTTCACTCCTTTCTTCAACATATTTCAATATTTTTCTTTCATGATAGCCTTTATATTCACTTGAAACACTCCCACAAGAATTTTCAAAACCAAACTCACAAAAATTCCTTCAAAATTTGCTGTGAAATATGATGAAAAGACAACTTCAGCAAATTATTCCTGTTTCTTTCCTGAAAATTAGGTCTTGGAACAGAGACTATATCTTCTCATCAATGATTTATTTTGAGAAAATAAAGGAGGTTTTTGGACTCCATTCTTCCTTGAATAAAAACCTCTTTTTTTTTTTTAAATACCTCTCCTGCTGTCAAGAACCTGTCTTTGAAGAACATGTGTAAAACAGGAAAACTTTGTTTTCTGAAAATAGGGCTTCAACAAAAGCCTTTTATCTCCCATCTGATAACACTTGTGAAGGAATTGAGAGAGGTTTTTTGAGTTAGGTATGTTAGGAAGACAAACCTCTTTCCGTTTTCAAAAATGAGTTATTTGTTTTCCATAAATCCCATTGGAAATTGACTACTAAAACCAGAAAATAGAGTTTTTCTCTTCATGGTGAAAAAGATGCTTCATCAGTTTCATAGCGCATTTGATCAAATTTGCACTAGCTGCGATACGAAACTACTGTGTGGGTAGTTTTGTTGATTTTTTTTTCAAAATTTTTATTTTGGATACAATTAAAATTTAAGGGTATTAGTACCATTTCAAAACACACAACAATATGACCCTGAAAATACAATCTTCATCAAATTTTACCTTGATTTTGATCAGAGATTGTCCTGTTGATTTATCATTCTCTTTCATTGCCATTTTAACCTTTCTTGAGATTTTGTCAACTGTAGCTCTAGATCTTCCACCTATCTTTTTAACCTTCTATTTTCAGGTTCATATCTCAGACAATGACCCCCTCTATGGATCTTTTTCTCCTTAGCCATGTTTCTTTCAGAAAAAACCTTGTTAGTTTCTTTAGAAATCTGCAAAACAACCTCGCTTGCAAACAACATCTCTTGATTACATCCTTAATTGATATAATATAACAGACTCGCTTGATTATAGTGACATTTGTCTATGTATATAGTAGCCAATGACTAATTTTCACTGTTTCAGAGCTCATGTAGTTGCTTTGGAGATAAATGAACCGAGGATGGCTCAATTAGGCAAAGAATTTGAATTTGAGATATTCCTTCATAATCAAATGATGCTTTCTTGAATTCCTATAATGATTATGATGAGTGTAGGACAAGTGGGTATAATGGATTTGATGACTAACTGACTCACCATACTCCTATCCTATCATTCCCAAACGAATCTGGCAGTTTTTTGGCTTATTTGACATGATAGCTAAGAAACCGTGTTTTTGTAGTGCACTTAGTGTAAAATTTGCATTTTGCGCTATGAAAGTAGCAGTGCTTTTGTAGCGCATTTCCTAATTTTTGAAATGGCTGCGCTATGAAACTGCGAATTCCTGGCTAAATGTAGAATTCAACTCGAAACTTCATGGCATGACCCCTAAATGAAAAATATGACTTTTTTGATCATGAAATGAACCTAAGGGACTTTATTTGAACTTGAAAGATGACCTTTAAAACTTATAAAACTATGACCTACACTTTACCAAGACTTTAAATGACCTTCAGACCTACTTGAAGACATGACCAAAAACAGTGTACACACAATGATGTTTTGATAATTTTTTAGTGATAACAAGTGGTGTCGTCGTCGACAAATGGTTAAAACCTTTGTTCTCGATCAGCTACTTGTTGAATGGTTCATCAAGTCCCTGTTACCATCTATAACTGAGGATGTGGCTAAAGGTGGCGTCATTATAGAAGAGCAATTTATCACTCGTACCCAATATTTAGACTTGATTTACACTCAGTCTAGCGTGCTCTATGAAAAAATTCCTAATGTGACGCGATCTAATTTCAATGTTCCTCCTCAAATAAAGGACTCATGCCGGATACAACTTGATAGGCACTGCAAACAGACACCACACTACTACATCTGATATTGCTCCTACTTCCGAAATTAATGTCGTGTCATTTGACAAAGGCAAAAGTGACAAGCAACCAAGAGGTAAGAAAAAGGGGAAATCAAAGAAAAAGAAAACTTCTAACCCACAGGAAAGATCATCTGATCAACCGTCTGGACCATTGAAACATCGTTATCCATGCATAATCTGTAACAAGGAACAGTTTGTTAGGGATTTTCCTGACCATTCTGAAGTCTCAAAAATCATCAAGACTTCTCATTTATCAGTTGTGTTGATAGACCCATTTCCAAATATGGACACCAATTTGGTTTCTATGGATCCAGCTCCTACTTCCCAAGTGTTAATGTTATCCACCACAAAACTTTCACAAGATATTTTTGTGTCAACGCAGAATAAATACTATGGTAGTCTGGCCACTGATCAACCTACTACCTCGATAATGAATCCATCTAATGAATTAGTACCACCTACTATTATTCTTGAATTGACAATTAAGCCACCTAAGGGAGTAATTCATAAATCGACATATAATCCTCGAGCAAGAGCTGCACAAAATTATAATATAGTTGAAGATTTGGCTCAATCCCCTTCAACTATGTCTGTTCTTGAGGTATTACAAAATTTTCCCTCCCAAAAACAGGATTTATTGTTGGCCATCAGTGGAATTGATCCGACTAATTCTAATATTTTCGTCTTTAATCATACGAGCTATGTACCGCAGCTACCAGCAGAATTGGCATTCTCCATACAAGTAAATGTTCTCAATCACCTTGTTCATCACGCTATTATTGATAAGGGAGCATCTAAATGCATTATGTCTCTAAACTATTGGAAGTCACTTAGCTCGTCGTGATTATCACAATCATCAATGATGTTGAAGGCTTTTTATGGAAGAACATATAAACCTTGTGGTATTATTAATAACCTGCATGTTGAATTAGGGGGCAAAAAAGTGAATATTTATGTTGAGGTTGTTGACGGACCTCTTGACTATAATATTTTACTTGGAAGACCATGGGTATATGAAATGACTGCCATTGTTTCTACATATTTTAGAATGATTTCCTTTCCACATAAAGGTACAATCATAGTCATTAATCAATTATCCTTCTTTACCTCCTCTTCGCAGGTAATTGGGAGCATTTCGTTTGTCCACTTACCCCAACTAGAAATCCTTAACATTGGTGTATTACCGCCACCTACTACGTCAGTAAAAATTTCAAATATAGAGACCTGCTACATGATCTCTTCCACTCTATCTGGCTTAAGGAAGAGGACGGGTGATTCTAATATTTCTACGTTGGATGATTTTTTCCCACCTAGCCCTATTGAGCTAGCATAGCAATAAATCTATTTGGCTTGGGAAGCAAATCCGAAATCAACGTTGCTGAGTGTTTGGGTTGATCGTTCATTAGATTTTGGTACTCCATCTAATCCATTTTCCTCAATTTTTTTGACAAATGAAAATATTTTGGAAGCTATGATGTCAGAAGGAGAACCATGGGAACATTATCATCATTCTTCCCATATTCCTGATTATGAAGAAAACTATCTCAATGAAATATATCACCCATCCATCAAAAATTTATTTTTGAGTTCTTTACCGATTAATGAAATCGATTCTGAGTGAAATTTATCAAATATCGAAGGAACCATTTCTATCGATATTTAAACCAAACCTGGCATTGTAGAAAATATTCATGTCGGTGTATCTTGTTCTCCATTAGAACTTGAATCATATCACTCTCTATTTCGTGAATTTCGTGATGTATTCTCTTGGTCTTACGAGGAAATGCCAGGCAAAGATAGTAGTATAGTTGAACACACTATTAATATGTATCCTGATGTCAAACTAGTGCGCCAACGACCTCGTCCTAATCATCCAAACAAAGATGCTGCCATCAAAGCAGAAGTTGAAATTTTTTTTCGTGTTGGTTTCATTTACCTTGTTTCGCTAACTGAGTGGGTTTCAAATATCGTTCCTGTTATGAAAAAATAAGGAACCATTAGAGTGCATCAATTATCGAGATGTCAATCAGGCTTGTCCAAAAGACAACCATCCTACTCCCTTTATCGACCAGATTATTGATGATTGTGATGGATGCGAAATATTTTCGTTAATGGATGGATTTTCTGGCTACAATAAAATCAATATCCGCCCAGATGATCAACATAATACATCATTCATATATCCCTGGGGCATATTTTCTTATAGGAAACTTCTGTTTGGTTTAAATAATGTTGGGGAAAATTTTCAGAGAGAAATAGATTATGATTTCAACGACATCAAGCACATTGTTCAACCATATCTAGATGATTTACCAGCGCATTAACAAAATAATACTGATCACCCAATGTATTTGAGAGCCATTTTCTTATGCTGACGAAACTACAAGATATGCCTCAATCCACATAAATATATGTTTTGTGTTGGTTCTGGTCGATTTCTCGGATTCATAGTCTCAAAAGAAGGAATTCGAATAGACCCATTGAAGGTTCAGACCATTCTTGATTTGACTATGCCATCAAATTTACTTCAGATAAAAAAACTTCAAGGAAAGGCTAACTGCCTAAGAAGGTTCATTCCAAACTATGCCAAAATGGTTAAAGGATCTACTCGACTATTGAAAAAGGGGGTTCCTTCCATTGGGACCAAGTTTCGCAAGCTTCTTTTGATGTTGTCAAGGACCATGTTGTCCAAGCGTCATTAATGTATCCTCTTAATTATCAAAATGATTATTTCCTATATATCGCCACAGCTGCAATGACCATTGCTATGGTTTTCGTCCAAGTATAAGATGGAATTGAACATCGGATCTATCATTTGAGTTTTAATCTCAATGATATGGAAGTTAAGTACTCGTACGTAGAAAATATTGCCTTGGCAGTTGTTCAAGCTGTCCAAATATTTTACCATTATATCCTGCTCTGAAAAACAACAATAGTTTCAGATTGCAACCCCGTGACTTAAATCTTATCACGTCAATTTCTAGGGGGGAAATATTCAAAATGGATTGCCATTTTGCAGGAATTTGATTTGGAATTCATCAAATCCAAGTCAAAGAAATCTTTAGTTTTGGCTGAGCTTCTCTGTGACCTTCCCTCTGATAGTACTGCTACTACGTCAGAACCATCTATTCCAGATGAGTCTCTGTTTCTGATCGGATCATCTGATCCTTGGTATGTGGATTTCATCATTTATCTCCAAACTCAAAATTTTCAACCTAATAGCTCTCGCTCTAAACAGTGACGTATTCGATACCAAGCCAAAGGTTATCTGATTTTCGGTGATACACTTTATCGTCATGGTGTCGATATCATTTTAAGGAGGTGCCTCACTCATGAGGAGGCCAAAAAAGTGTTAAATGATTGTCATGTTGGGGCTTGTGGTGGAAAATTATCTGTATATGCTACCACGGACAAGATACTCCGCGCTGGTTACTTTAGGCCTATTATTTTTCAAGATTGCATCCTTGCAGTCAGAAGTTGTCATGCATGCCAGATTTTTTATCGTAAAATACGCAAACCGCCAGCACCAATGCATCATGTTGTCTCTGCTGGACCATTTACGAAATGGGGTACTGACTTCATGACCTGTAACCCTCCTTCGTCTGGGGGGCATGGTTATATTATTGTCGCAGTCGACTATTTTACCAAATGGACCAAAGCGATGCCTACATTCAATAACGCGGGACAAACAACTGCATTGTTTTTATTCAATCATGTTATTGCATGGTTTGGGGTCCCACAAGCTATAGTTACAAATCATGGGAAGCATTTTTGCAACCATATGATGTTTGAATTGACTGCCAAGTTAGGATTATCACATGTTAATTCTACTCCTTATTATCCACAATCAAATGAACAAGTTGAGGCTATTAAAAAAATTATTAAATGAATGCTTCAACGAATGATAGGAGTCCGTAAAAGGTATGGGAACCTGATCCTATACTTAGCTTTGTGGGCATATCGAACCTCGGTGAGAAATGCAACTGGATTTACTCCTTTTCAATTGGTGCATGGTCTAGAAGCTATCTTACCAATCCAATGCAAAATATCATTATTAAAACTCGTGATAGACTTGTTACCTGACACCTCAGAAGAAGAAGGGCATCTCCTTAACCTCATACATCTTGATGAAATGCGTCGTGAAGCCCAATTTTCCAACGAAGCACATAAGAGATGAATAAAGTTGTAATACGACAAAAATGTCTAGCCTCGCATCTACTCAGAGGGCGACCTAGTCCTCCTTTATGATCAAGACACTGATGTAATAGGTACAGGGAAATTTGAGCCATTATGGTATGCCCCCTATATTTTCAAAAGAGTTCTTGCTAAGGGTGCCTATGAGTTAGTTGATTACAATGGGATTCCATTGGCAGAGCCTAGAAATGGGTTGTATCTTAAACGTTACTATGCTTAATCATGATCATAGTAATTTTTTGTATTATATTGTTTATATGATGTTGATTTTCATTCACTATATTAATTTGTTTTTAGAGTTTTCTTGATGTTAGTAATCCAATTTACATTTCATTACAGATGTCTGAATCTTCGGAACCATTTATTGGATATACTGATGGTGCTAGTCATAGTACGCAGAATCTATCCTCTACAGTGTGGGCCATTTTTGCTCTGAACGGAAAGTTAGTGAGCATTCAAGGGATTTGTATTGGTAGGTTGATGAACAATATCACTAAGTATAGCGCGTTGATCAAACTTATCTCTGATGCCATTTCATTTGGTATTAACTGCATAATCATAAGGCTAGACTCACAACTTGTGGTATTACAAATTACTAGTGTTTATGCTGTTAGAAATCCAACACTTCTTAGATTGTTCCTAAGAGTTCGACTTTTGGAAAGACATTTTGATTTTATTCAATATCAACACATTTCTAGAAATTTGAAGACATTGATTGATTCATTATCTAATCAAGTTTTAGACAGACATTTGCGACATAGGTAAAGAAAACATTCACATCATTGAATAGGATTGCACAATAAACATAGGAAAAACTCTAAAATCATATAGATAGATAGTTATAGGTTTTTACAAAATTTGTGCCAAAGACAAATTGGTCATCTGACCTCAAAATGTATGCAAAATTTCACAAGAAAACTAGTGGTGCTCGTGGTAACATGCTATAGATCTAGCAATCCTATGGAGAAACCACATCCAATGGTTAGGAACCCCAATAGTGTGTCGCTGCAGTCGCATGGGAAGCTCTTCGACCTGGAAATCCAAAATCCCGAAGGTCAACCCCTCTATGTGCTGCTAAAGCTTAGCTAGAGTCTCAGCCATATCAAGGTCCTGAAGGACTGCTCTTTTGACAACCCTCTCTGTTGGCGCATCTGCTTCGTGCTTTGGTTCCTCTACTGGTTGAACACGACCAATATATGCATTACATAAAAAAATTAGCTTAGCCTTGGGAAAACATCAAAATAAAAAAACATTGTATAAACCTTAGGAAAATAAAAAAAACATGGTCAAAAAATTCTTACCTATTGCACCCCACTGAGTGCCTTCTGGTAATACTAGATCTGGATCTCCTCGGAAGTCGACGCCTATGTATGCATACTCATTGATGGCGACAATCTGTTGCTGGAACCAGGTGAAGAATGCAATAGAGAAAACAATGGTCGATTGGCCTGCATGCCGACCCATGAGTTCTACCCATCTCTGCATTTGAGGATCACTAAGACTAGATATATCCAATGTTACATGTTGTTGCTGCATCAGTGAAATCCGCTCCAAAGCGAAGGAGAGAAGGATTGAACCATAACTGAAATTTTTATTCTTTCCTCCCTTTTCCTTGTTCAGTTGCTCCTTTATCTGAGATAGAACAACTTCAGACTAGTTGAGAACTATTGGCTCTAAGCACTCTAGCGCATAATGCATATGCGATCTGTTCGCTACATGTAGTGTAACAGTGCCAACAAGTTTAGCGATTATGAAAAGGATAGTTCTCATAGGCAAATCCCTGACATCTCGGATGTTTATTTTTCCATCTTTGCTAGGCTATACCCCTAGATAGCAATACTGCATAACATAATCCCTCACTATCTATCCTCCAACGGTAGACCCTATGAGAGAAATGGGCAAGCCTCTCCTTGACAAACCTGTGAGAAAATATACATCCTCAACTGTTATGGAAACCACTTTGTTCTTAATGTGAAATGCCTCTATTGTTGGATCCCATGCTCAAACTAAGAACTCCAAGGGTTCTATTTGTTGGCTCATTCCCGATAATTTGAATTACTTCAGCAGTCCAAAATCTCTTAGGGCTCTTACAATACCCGAATCATTCAAGGTAATCATATCTTATTCTTCATGTTCTCTTTCCCTCCATGTAATCATCATTATAATCCGATGGAAACCTGAAATACAACCATAAGATCCATTCGATTCCATTCATTGCAAAGAAACTAGGCAAATTTTGGGCACAACATGAAAAACAAAAATTTGAATTGTGCCCAACGCACTACCTAGGTTGAGGCAATGTGTTTCATATGCAGGTACCCTTCACTGTACCTGCTATGCAATGCAGGTTTCGACATTCAGGGGTGTGTTGCCCTCATTTTGGGCAGAATTTACCCTAGGGGCCTCAAAACCCTAAAAATATATAGAGAATAGGAATGAAATGAATACCAAATGGAAGAGGAGGTTCATGGTACTAACGTAGATCAAACGGAGATGAAATTCGTCCACAGAAACGACCGCAATCGACGACTGAAGTTTGGGGGCAAAATCAGGTTCAGAGCTCCAAAATGAAAATGGTAACTATGGAATGGTAAAAATGAATAGTGAAACTACTTTTTATAGTCATTTAATTGTTTGCAAGTTAAATTTATTGCTATGACTATGTTTTTATTATTTTTTTTATCATGAAACAAGTATTTTTAATCCATTTGATGTTGCTCTGAACAGGAAATACAACTAATGAACAGATTAGTCGTGAAAATTTATTCAAAGAATGACTTGACCACAAAGCATACTTTTCCTCCTTATTTTTCGAGCTTTGTTAAAAATGAAAAAGGATTTGAAGCGCACTTTTATCTCTTTTTTGAGCTTTAGTAACAGTGAAAAAGGAACCCTTGGAGTCTTCTTTTAGCTGTTTTTAGACTCTGATAATGTGAAAAGATTGCCGAGCACTTGTCTTTTTTATCTCGTTAAAGTAAATGAATTGATATCTACTCAGTATAAGTTTAACCCTTTTCCGAACTGAGATAGATTATTTACGAAAAAGGAATACCTTGGTTAACCATGATGAAAGAGGTTCTCTCAGATATTATTTTACACTTTTTCAGGTCTTAGTGACAAATTTATGAAAAAATACTTATGGATTTCTCTTTCGTCCTCTTTTCTAAACTCTCTAAATATGAAAAAGGACTGGGCTATCAATGTCGTTAAAATCGTTAAAACATAAAATAGCGACGGGCTTTTCGATCATGGCAAGAATCGAGTTTCATTCATCGCTAGACTCATTAAATTATTAAATAGAGATACTGTATTCGCCCGAAGGGTTGAATTATAGATCAAGCAAATTTTATCCTCCTCAAGCTTGTTAAAAAATAAAAGGGTATTGGTCGAAAAATGACTAGGGAAAATTTGGGAAAAATGAGCAAGAATTTCTTTATGGTAGCAAGTCGCTCTTGAACATGACACTTCTTTCACTCCATGTCCATGACTGTTTGGGTTGGGTAATCATCTTGATGGTTCATTCACACCTATGGTTCATCATACCTTCACTTCAGTTTTGAGTCAATGCTGCCAAATCATCACAATGTTTCCGATATGTTCAAGAGAAGTCATCCAGTGATTAAAAACTCATCCTTCTGCAATACTCATAAACCTTCATTCTCATGACCATCATCCCTGAAAATTGCTATATCAATTCATACCCTTGTCTCCAAAATCAAAAACTCCAGTTTTTTAATAAGGTGACTTCCTGTCGACGACAAATCAATATCCAGGAAGTTTGCTTAGAAACATCAAATTCCAGTACCATGAGGCTTGTTACAGCATCGACAAGATCCTCGCTTCTGGACCTTTGACCAAAATATTTTGTTTGGTGTTCGACATCAAATCATCTAGTCATGCTTTATGAAATGTACTGCAGTACCTTGAGAGCCATTGACATTAATGGTGGTTCTCTCGTGTTTTTTAACAACACACAACATTGGTTGGTAATCAAACGATGTATTTCCATGTTCAACTACAAATCTTATATTCGCATGGCTAGACTTGTACCTGAATGATCGAGTGAACAAGATAAGAAGACCCCGGATCTAGTTTCAGCCATCTAGGCTGTGATTTCAGGATTGTTGTACACATCATCTATACGGTGACCTTACATATAGATTGTCATCCAAACATGGGCCTATATTTATAGGCATGTCTGCATCTGGGCAACATTCCAATGAAGACAGCTTTCTGAATTATGTACATGTTATTATATTGTTTTATGTGTTGAATATGGTAATGCCTACCCTCAGAAGTTATGATCAAAGAGGATATATCATGATGTAATGTATTGTAATATTCATGTAGGTGACCACTCCGCTTCATCTCCATCCCATCACAGTGTAAAGCATCTCAATCAAATGTTCTTATTATTTGGATCTCATGCTTTAGGGGGCAATTGTTATAGGTCAATTTGGGCACCATTCCCAATGAAATTGTTAACTGGAAATCATCTCTAGAATCAATGATCAATGGCCTATCATTCCCTATCATTTCAGTTGCTACATTCCCTAAGACAAGAAACAAGACAAATCGAGCAAGACTTTCCTCAAGAAAAAGTTTCCATGGTTTGAAGCTTGTTATATAACATATGAGAGCTCACCAACGCAGGCTCTAAAGGGCCTAAGTGCATTGCATATGTAGGTAGCCCCATGCAAGGCTGCTCTGCAAAGCACTTACCAACATTCACATGTACGTTGGTCACATTGGGAGCGCAATTCTCATTGTTCCGGAATCTCCACTTGGCTAGTGCCTTCTAGAAGAGTTCACATGTGCCAAGCTTTGGATCCAAGTGTGCATTTGACATCTACATGACTCGAAACATGTCTTGCCTATTATTTGAAATTCATTGATTGAAAAACAACCTACAGTTCATGTATAAATTGAGCACAAATTTGAGTGCTTGAAAAAGAAGAATTTGAGTAGAGAAATGCTAGAGGATTTTCAATTGAGAGCTAGATTTGTGTAGCTGCTACTGGAGAGATTTATATTGTGATGAGGCTTGGGGACGTTGCTGGAAGGGTCACTTCAAATCAGTCACTTGGTTGTAACCTATCCTTCTATCATCAATAAATAATACTTCTTGTTTTTCCCTGTATGCATCTGTATTGGCTTTGATTTTCCATATTACAAGATCTTAGTTGATGTATATGGTTTATGCTTTACTGATTTAGAAAAATAATTTGAATAGATATCTATATTATTGCATATTCTTTTGTTTCAGTGTTCTTTCTTGCAGGAAGCATTCAAACCACAAACCTCTTGAATTTGAAGCTACAAGGGAAGTGATAGAAGGAGCCATTGGGAAGCGACTGACCAAGTAAGAATCCAATCCTCTCTGTGTATCTGTTCTGAGTTAGGAAAAATAGTCGTATAGTCTTTCACCTATTGTTCTATACTAGCACCTTTCTAGGGAAGTGTGATTTATTCGTATTTCATAATTCTATCCCAACAAACTTGATCACCACTAAATCTGTAGCATTTCTTGTTGGAATTGCTTCTACCCACTTGGTGAAGTAATATGTAGCAGCGAGGATGCATCGATGTTGATTTCTAGAGGCCAAGTGAATCTCTGATATGAAATAAATTCCCCGTTTCTTAAAAGGTTCTTCAGCATGTACTAGGATCAACAGGAGAGGTGCATACCTTTTATTTTCAATGAATGTCTGACACTTCTCATAGGCTCGGACATGATCATGTACATCACCCAACAATTTAGGCCAAAAGAAACATGCCCTCAAGATCTTGTGTGCAGTGGATCTCCAACTATAATTTCCACCATATATCCCTTCGTGGAATTCAACCATCACTTGGTCCACTTCCTGCTCTCTAAAACACAATAGTAGGATCCTCGAAGGGTCTTTCCTGTAAAGTCACCCATTTTCCATGATATAATTTTGAGACTTTAGCCTTAAGGTGTGGTACTTGGCCTTATCATAGTTAGGATGACATCTTAGTGTGAAAATATATTCCACTACATATTTAAACCATGGGGAGAGAAGGTATTTCACGTGTGTTTTTTGAGTGGAATATTCTATGTCTTGATGTTCCCTTGTGTCCTCCTATGCCTCTCCTCTTGTCATAGACAGATTTATCCCTAGAGCTTGACAGTTGGATTCAGACAAGATTTTGGCTAGTACTTGCCCTTTAATGAGCTTGGTAGGCTTTATTTCCAATTCATACTCCTGAATCTTGGCTATCCACTTTCCCCTTCTTCCTTCACTATCGCCCTGTACTAAGATATCATTCACCGCTATTGTGGGAACATAGGTAGTTATAGCAGACTGTAACACATACACCCGAATGAATTTAGAGATTTGACTAGGCCATAAGATTTCTTCTCCAGGATATCATATTTTAGGTCAGCGTCTCGTAGACTTGGTTGAAGAACAAAATGGGCTTCTCATTCCCTTCAAAACTTTTCTGTAAGAGTAATGAAGCTATAGTGTGAGGAGAGGTGAAAGAGAAAATCCTGAATGGCTTCCCATAATCTAGACAAGCTAGCAATGGAGCTTCTGAAAGTGCCTGTTGATCCTGCTAAAGGATTCCCTTGATTCAGGGGTCCATCTAACTTCACTATTCTTCTTCAGTATCCTAGTGATATTTCATAGAATCTCGACATAGTTGGGAATAAACCTTCTGAGGAAATTTATTCTTCCCAAGAACACCTGTAACTCCTTTTTGTTTCTTGGTATGGGAATTCCATCTATCACCTCTACCCACTTTGGTTATATCTTCACTCCCTCCTTAGTTACTATGTTCCCTAACAAATTTCCTTCCTCCAAGGAAAACATGGATTTTTTAGGATTCAGACACAGGCCACACCTGCGGCATTTTTTAAATATTTGTTGGAGGTGTGATATGTGTTTAGTGTCACTCTTTGAAAATATGGTGATGTCATCTACGTAAATCACCACAAACCTATCTTACTCTCCTATTAAAGAAATTTCCATTGCACACTGGAATGTAGCACCAAAATTTATCAGGCCAAAGGGAATTCGAGCGTACATCAAGGTCCCTTAAGGCGTGGTGAATGTCACCTTCTTCTAGTATTCAAGGAGGAATGCCACCTGATTATATCCTGGGAAGGCATTCATCATGGACATGTAGGAGGATCCTACTACATTTTGCAGGATGTGGTCCATCTTTGGGAGGGGCTAGTTATCCTTGAGTGAGGCTCTGTTCAGATTGTGAAAATCCACGCAGAGTCTAATTTCACCATTCTTCTTCCTTACCGGTACCACATTCACCACGCATTTGGAGTATCTTAAAGGGACAATAATCTTGGCTTGTAACAACTTCTTTATTTCCTTCTCATTAGCTGGGGCGAGAAGGGGGTTGATCTGTCTCAGCCTCTTCTTATGAGGCTTCACGTCTTCATTTAGAGGTATCTTATGTTGAATAATGTCTACGTCAAAAGTCTTTAGATCCTGGTACGATCAGGTGAAGACGTCTTTATATGATTGGAATAGACTAAGATACTTACCTTGGTATTCTTCAGGAATCCCTTTTGGTAGCTTCACTACCTTCAGATCTTCTTCTGTCCTGATATTCACATCCCTGATAGGCTCGTCGAGGGTCATTTTGCTGGGATTTACTGGGATGTCATTCTTGTCAAAAATTATCTCCAATGGCACAAGCCCACTGGGGATGGAATTTCCCTTTAATTTTAGAACAAGGTGCCCAGCTAGTGTCTCTTCCCACCTGGTTTTTAGTTGTTCACTTTCATCCTCACGGACTGAATCGATCACCATATTTAAAAATTTGTATACCATTTCCATGAAAAGTAGGACCTTCTCTTCATCTTCGAAGACTTTCCAATGCTTTATGTTGTCCGGAATGGAAGAGAGGTATCGCACTTCAACCTCATCTTTGAGAAAATTATTCTGCAGGGGATGAAAATTACTAGTAGCCATAGCTAGGGAGCCTACCATTATGTTTCTATCCCTTGGCATGAAATGAATATTAAATGCAGAAAAGAAGTTCTCAAATATTTCCTATACTTCATTCTTGTAGGCTCTGAGCCGCGGGTGTTTAGTTTGGAATTAGCTCCTGAATTGTCTCACTACAAGCTCTGAATATCCAAACACCTTGAGGTTTTGTATGTTCATATTCCGCGTTGTCTGCAACCCTAATAGCAGGGCTTCATATTCATCCACATTATTCGTGGCTTCGAATTCCTGCTTAAAGGAGAGGGGATCTAAGCATCCTTCTGGTGATACCAAAAGTACCCTGGCCCCATTCCCTTCTCGTGAAATAGCTCCATCAAACTGCAAGGTCCATATCTTGTTTTGCTCGCTACTCATAGGATTCCTCTGTATTATAGAAAAAATATCTGTTTCTTGCAGGAAATATTCATCCTCCTCAAGCATAAGACAAGATAATTTTCCCTGCTTACCATATGCTATAGAATTCATGGAACCATTGGTTTTGGTGACCATCTTCACGAATCTGGATTCACGGGAAAACCTTCTTTCCTCCCCACCGAATACTGGAATAGTGGAATAAGTGAGGTCCAGTTTTATGGACCCTCAAATCTTGGATCTCTAGGATCTGGATAGTAACATTGCAAACTGAGATGGGATGTCAGCTACAACGATGTCCATCACCACACTTTTGGCTGGAACCCAGGCCAAGTTTACTACCAGATCTTTTATCATGCCCAAGCACTTTACCCTCTTTGTAATATTCCCAATTAGCTATAAGCTAGTTGGAATATTAATTTTTTTTTTTTCTCCTTAGTTAGAAGAATAAGAGGGTATGGAGAGCCATAAATCTCCTTAGTAGGAATAAAATCACTGCTATTGTGAGTGAATATCATTTAGTGGCTTGAAAAAGTACTGTTGTTTGTGAAAAGGGGCTGGAGCATGTAGACTGGGTCAATTTTGACCAAATCAATAGCACTGGTATGGAAGGAGTGGCATTCGTTGAGAGACAACGCAGTTTTGGAGGGAGAATCCATGCACGGAAGTAGTGGCTTTAATGAGTGGGGACCAAGGTGAGGAAGCTCACCAAGTGTATAAGGAAGGGGATGGTAGCCATTGTGGGTAGGTTGTTGATTATAATTTTGATATGTTCTATGCGACTAGTTGCTATCTTTAGTTGTTTAGTGGATATTGCAGTGTTGTTTAGCACAAGAGTGTTCCTGAGCTGAAATCCCACCCTCATCCTCAGGGGACTTCGAGTTCCAACTTAGGAGAGGTGATTAATCTACATTTCCACATTCAGTCATTGGGCCAAAGCTTCAGACTTACAGTACAACTCAGTTTCTTCCAGATTTGTGTTGTGTTGCATGGTAGAAGTAGTGGAGGGTTTGTAGGGCCATTTTCTGAGCTTGTGTTTCAGTGGAGAGGTAGCCTTTCTATTGGAGGATCAGAAAGAAATTTCTTTGATCATTTTAGCACCATTTGGAACTAGTAAAAACTACCACCACCATCTACAGTGCAGTTTTATTGCATGACTGCGTAATTTCAGAGATCAGTTGCAGGGGTAGTTTTTGTGCATGATTTGGGGAGTTGGTTCTTCAGTGGAGGGATCAACCTTTCATCTGGAGAGTCTATTGGAGGAGAGCCACATATTTTTATATCAGCTTCAGCCACATCTCCCAGCTATTTTTTTGCAGTGAATCTTCAACCCTAGGGTTGTAGTTCATTATTGTATTTTGATTTATTTTTGGAAACCCTCTTGGGTTGTCTAGGAAAAGTGATATAGGGCCTTGTTCTTCATATATAGCATCTTGTGAGCCATATATAAATTATTATATATCATTCTATGATTACAGTAGTAGTTATTCTCATTAGGACTATGTTTTAGCACCTCTTCGGCATTCTGTATAGTAGCAACACCTCATTCTTGAAGGGATTTACTCATTGAAGGCTCATTAGTTCATGTTGTGTGATTTGTGCCTCATTGCATTGAACTTATTTGCTGCTGATGTATGTAATAAAATTTATCCATATTGGTCTCTCATGTTTATGCATTGATCTTCACTGCTACTTTCCATTGTTATGTCTTATATTAATGATTTCTCCATATGGGAATATTACAGTGGCATCAGAGCATAAACTTGGCTCAGCTTGTGCATCATAAGCCAATATTTCATCAGAAGAGGTATCTTAGAAGAAACCAGAGATATGATTATACAAATGATAAAGAAGCAAGGATAAAACCCCTTTATCAGGAGAAGATGAGGAGAAGGAGTTCCCTATGCTTCTTCTTCGAACTATGGAAGACATTGCAAGAGAAATAAAAAATATGAGGACTGATAAACACAAAAAATCCCCTAAAGGATTTCCACATGGAGAAGGCTCTGAAATTTCTCATCACTGGAGTGATCAACTAGTGAAGAAAAATATTTCTCAACACTCCATAATTCCTACATTTTTAGCAGTTGGAAATGAAGTGTTTCAAGAACAAGAAACTCTTGAAGACTATTTTATTGAGTATGAGTCTTAATCTCAGAGATTCAAGGACCATTTGAGCTTTCAAGAGTTCTATCAGATCAAGGATAATAGGAGACCCCGACATGAAAATATAGGTTGAGGATTCATACAAAATCATGATATACATTGGATTATGGGCAGATATTTCTTACCCAATTTTGACAGTTCATCAAAATGCACTACCAAATCATGAGTAGAGAAGCTAGACATCTACTTCTAGCTGAACCAAGTACCGGAGATGGAGGCCATCAAAATAGTAGCGCTGCACCTTGAGGGCGAAGCACATGATTGGTGGTTTCATGGACTTTCTACATTGGTTCATGCCAATGTGACTGCATATTAAGAGTTCACAAGGAGGTTGGTGGAGAGGTTTGATCGAAGAGACCTAGAGGAGCCTTTCATTGGGCTAGCTAAGCTGAAACAATCAGGTAATCCAGAAACTTATACTTCTAAATTTTTAAAACTTTTTGTTATGGTTCCTTCTTTATCTACAGCAAGGAGGGTCTATATGTTTATTTATGGGCTAGCAGAACCTCTACATGGGTTGGTTAAATATACCAAACCCACTACGCTTCAAGATTCCATTGAAAGGGCTATAGATCTAAAGTGTGACTTGCCTAAGACATTTAAGCAAAAGACCACTTTTCCATGAAAGGGAAAATAT
Source organism: Pinus albicaulis (assembly GCA_034641835.2). Classification (NCBI taxonomy): domain Eukaryota; kingdom Viridiplantae; phylum Streptophyta; class Pinopsida; order Pinales; family Pinaceae; genus Pinus; species Pinus albicaulis. The sequence continues at coordinate 133,554,395 of CM076583.1, read as the reverse complement.
GAGAAGGCTCATCCTTCAAAAGAGGGCCAAGAAAAAGTACCTTTTAGTAATGATGTTTGAAGAGATTTGAGGAGGAGGAAGCTTTGCTCCACATGACAAGAATCATGGGCACCTGGATATAGATGTGAAGCAGGAAAGGCACACTATATAGAGGTATTTTCAGATGATGGGGAGGAAGAAGAAGAGAAACTAGAAGGAGGTCACAACACTGGGATAGCAGGAGAGGATCCACCACCACCAGAAGGTGGGAATGGAGAATTTTATCCAATTGGAGGGGTCCTTGCATCATTGAGAGGAGTACCAAAGTACTTGACCTTGAGGGTTCGAGGTTCCATTCAGGATTAGAGGGTTTCAATTTTGATTGACAGTTGGGCTACCCACAACTTTATTGATGCCCAACCATTTTAGAGGAGGGAAATACCCACTGATGATTTTGAGGGTGTTAGTGTCAGTCTAGTCATACTTCCATCAGTGATCAAAGTTACTCTTTGCATTTTCATATTAGGAGTCCCATAATAATCAATTTTACCATTCCGCTAGGTCATGGATTCATTGATGGTGGTAATTTTTATCAGTTGTCCCTCATGAGGTACTTGCTGATTTTCCTTTCTATGGTATTTAGTCATTAGTCACTTTCATTCTCAAAATCATATCAGTAGGTCATAGGATGGGTCTCATTAGTTTCTATGGTCTCCCCATTGTCAAATTAATGAGTCAAAGGTCAATAATATCAGCAAGGTCATGCGGAAGTCAATAAATTCAAAGTCACAGCACCTGGAATATCAAAGAGACATTTTATTCAACTTGATGTAATTTTCACCTCAAAACCATGTTTTGAGGTGAAAACATGATAGTCTACCTTTATTTTCATTCATTATGTAATTCTATATCATCATGTGTAATAAGTCACAATACAGAAGTTGTTATCTCCACAGAGTGATGTCCCTGACTTCAGAGAAGTTTTCCGTAGCATGTTCAGCACCAAATCATCTTCCAAGTAGATCCATTAGAAAGAGCTCTCGAATGGTATACTACACTCTCAAAACGGACTTCTGGATTGAAATTTATGCTTAAGTGAAGTAAAATTCCCTAAACCTCCCCTATTTCCCATGTTCCCCTTTAAATTTATGTTTAAAGTTTTATATTTCCCTTTAAAAACCCCTTTTCCTCTTTCCGATTTACAACATCACATCATAAATCATTTAACACATATGCGATTGAATTATTAACCACTTCTCCTCCATTCCCCGTAGAACTTTATAATAAAAGCTTTATATTATAAAGTTCCGTCACATTGCAATACCAAACCACTTCCCCACCATGCTTATGATAAAACTTTATAATATAAAGTTTAAAGTATTTATTATAATAAAAACCCTGCCCATCCAAAAACCTTTCATCGTAATCGCAACATTCTCCGATCCACCGATCACACCATCCCCCGATTCATCAATCACAACAAATATTTCGATCCTTCGATTGCATCACTTCCTCCGATCTTCCGATCACACCCCTCCTCCGATCGGCCAATCGCAACATCCTCCGATAGGCCAATCGCAACATCTTCCGATCAGCCCATCACAGTCCCTTTCCAATTACTGCGATGCGATTCATCGCAAGTCCCTCCTCCGATCGCGTCGCAAACCCTTTTCCTCTGATGCGATTACCCATCACCCCATCTTCAATGTGATTGCGATTGGTCGGACCCACCATACAATACATTTGCCCGTTCATATAATAAAGGGCCTTTTCCTTTGTTAAACCTAAATTTTGGTTTTAATTTATAATACAAAGGGTTCTTCCCATCTCATCGGAAATGTTGTTTCAAATAACATTCTGCCTGCTCCGATCCGGATTCCGATTGCAATGGCGCCAACTTCAAAACATATTACAATATGTTTTTATCATATTTAATGTGTTTTATATATATCACTCCGCCCATCTCCTGATTCTGATCCTTGATTGTGATTATAATCTCCGGTCCCACCATTTAAGACCCTCCGCTATTCATTACAAAACCCATTTCTCCTTTGTAAAGGTTAAAATCTATCCCTTTTATTTATTACAAAGGCCTTCCTCCCCATCGCATCGCAATATTTGTAATATGTTACTCCCCTCTCCCAATTCCGATACTGATTGCGATGGCACCGCCGATTGTTATATTACGATTGTTTTATTAATATGATATCCCTCCACCCGGCTCACTCCGATTGCGATTGTAATGCGGGTCTCGCCTCCTCTCACTTCCTTCCTATTCATTATTTTCCCTTCACTAAAGGCAAAGTTTCATTCCGTAGGCATGTTTATTAAAAGGTCAGTTTTATTCAAACAGAATATGGAAAGAAAAATGCCAGAGGCCGAGAACCAATGTTGTAATAGTCACATCTTCAGTTACGATTCAAAGGATCTATGCAAAAGGTTTTGCCTCCTCATCAATTATCAACAAATTTCAAATGTAACGCAGCCCTTCCTTTAGGAAAGATTATTGGCTCTTTTTTTCTATATTTAGTTTTCAGTTCTTGAGCTGTTATAATAGCTCCTCTTTTTGTCGATCTATATTCCCACAAATCAGCCTATTTAATGTAATTGTAAATCATTTGTAAAGGGGTCTAGAGAGTCTGAAGAATTTGTAACTCAGAAAGTAAGGGAAAAGTGTGGAAGAACATCTTTGCGCTACATTGTACAGTTTGACAGGAATTAATAAGAGATGCAGCTCTGATTTGTGGGATTCATGTGGTATGAGATTTAGCATTTGTTTTTCCTGCTTTTTTTCATATGTGAATTTTTATGTGTTCCATTCATCCATAAAAATTTCCTTTTGAATGCTTTCAAGATAGAAATGTAGAATCCATCTCTGTATGCTCTGCCTTGGGAAATCATTCATACTCTGTATTTTTCTTCTGTTTGAAAAGGATCCATTTATTGTGCCCTTTTTAGCTCCGCACCAGTATTTCCATCCCATCCTCATTAAATTTTAATTGCTAATTTTCTTGCCTATCTTGCCCCATGAAATACCCTGTGTCCTGATTTAATTGCCGGTTTCAACTGTCCCTTTTTCTCCCACACGTCCCTGAAAAATTCATTTCATTTTATTTAAACCTTTTATTGCCATCATTTTACCTAGCCTAATATCAGATTCCTATTGCACTTTATTGAATATTCTTTTACGGAGAGAGCCCTCTCCTATCCTTGTAGGGCTAGCTACAAGGCTGCACGTGGTTTAGTTGTTACCCTGATTTTCCTTTTTAAGCCTGAGGTTCAGAATTGGGTGCTAACATCTCTGGCGACCATACTGGGGAATATTTTTTAGCATAGAAGATTAATCACCCCAGTAATATTTTCCTAGTAAAGAATGACAGAGTATTATATCTGAATGTTGATGGTGAACAACAATCAGATACATATAAAGGATGAAAACATTCACCTGGCGGCTCCATTCACTGAAAGATCCAGAAAATCAAATCCTTCATGGTGAATCCACTGCAAGAAGATCGGTAGCTTTAAGATATTTTTTTTAAGATGGAACGTATTGCAAGAAGGTATTCCCCCATGAGCCGAGATCATATTCCAGGTTTCCCAAATAAAATTCCCAAGGTGGATTGGCTTCAGAATTTGCCTATGTTAAAAAATGTGGAAGGTACTGACGCTGCTCTTCATCTGGTAAAATTTCACATTCATGTGCATAAATTAAAGATCAATTTTCCTGAAGACTGTTTGATGAAATTTTTTATGGCTACTCTAGAAGATGAAGCTCAATATTGGTATGAAAGTTTGCCACCTGGTTGTATTTATTGTTCAAAATATTTTCATACCATATTCTTTGAAAGGTATAAAGAATCTTGTCTGTCTTTAATGTTAGTTCAGAACTGTTGCAAATATGTTAATAGTTTCATTGAAAATCTTGAGGATTTTTATGGAGATGATGAATTCATGGACAAAGAAATCATGGAATCACTCTATGAAAATCCATTTCAGCAGCACACAGAAATATTTGAGGATACTTATCAAGATCAGCAGGTTGAAGATCTTTGTACAGCTGAAAATGATGAAAGAAGAGGCTTTATTTTGAAACTGATTGAAATAAAGGATGAGATGCCACTAAAGGATGTTCCAATCTTACATAGTGATAAAGTTAAGTCAGATCTAGAGTTAAAATGTGATGAGGAAGAATACGATGTTCCAGGTCCCATAAAAGAGAGTTATATTGTTGAGGCCACCTCAAATGAAGAAAACCAAGTTATAGACCTGAGTTTTCTCATTCCATCAGAAAAGAGTCTTCACGAGGAGGTAATCCATTCCCTTAATGAAAAAAAAGGCGAGATCTTTGTTCAATTAAGTGAAAGAGTTTCTTTGGATGAAACGGTGGTAGACGACAAAAATGACAGTGTTGGATCTCAAGAACCATTTGAAGTTTCTTCTCTTATGATTGATGAATGTAATAAGAAACATGAAAATTTGGATGTCATATCATATGAAGATGACCAACAATATATTCAGATTATAGAAGATCAGAGCGTTCAGAACTGCCATTCAGATTCTTCTTGCTATGTCTCATGTTTTGAAATTCTTTTTCAAGAGGAAATTTTCTCATCTACTTGTTTATAATTTTTTAAAGACCAGGAACACACTCTTACTGAGGTACATTGTGAAGGAAGATCAGAATCAAGAGAAAAAGAAACCTTGTTTCTTCAGCAGGAGGTAAATATTCATGTTTTTCAGGATCCAGTGGCAAATTTATTGCAGTCAGCAGTGAAGGTAATTATTGTAGTATTTAGTGATGAAGGAGATCATGGCCAACCATGATTTTGGATGCCCAGTTGCAAGTATCTATTGTTGACCAGAGGATCTGATCAGGAGAATCAATGAAGGAGGCATCTACTTGATTGGTTACATTGGCATTTTGATATAGTCTGATGGTACATTGGCCTTCCAGAAACACAGGCGGTTATCATCAAGATTTGAAACCTCAAGTCTTGGTCATATACTGTCATCAAGCTTTAAATGTTAAGTTTTTTCTATATTAGCTTTGATTCACTTTTGAGTCAGTTTTTTGGGTCAAGTTTCTCCCAGTATTCAGTTTGGTTTTTAGCTTTTGACTCCATACCCAATGGATAAGGCTACTTGGTCTACGGTGTTCTTGGCACCTCCAAGGAGCTACCATCCCCATTGGAGCCAATGTTAGTGTCAATCTAGTCATACTGCCATCAATGATCAAAGTTACTCTTTACATTTTCATATTAGGAGTCCCATAATAATCAATTTCAGCATTCCGCTAGGTCATGGATTCATTGATGGTAGTAATTTTTATCAGTTGTCCCTCATGAGGTACTTGCTGATTTTCCTTTCTATGGTCTTTAGTCATTAGTCACTTTCATTCTAAAAATCAAATCAGTAGGTCATAGGATGGGTCTCATTAGTTTCTATGGTCTCCCCATTGTCAAATTAATGAGTCAAAGGTCAATAATATCAGCAAGGTCATGAGGAAGTCAATAAATTCAAAGTCACAGCACCTGGAAGATCAAAGAGACATTTTATTCAGCTTGATGTAATTTTCACCTCAAAACCATGTTTTGAGGTGAAAACATGATAGTCTACCTTTATTATCATTCATTATGTAATTCTATATCATCATGTGTAATAAGTCACAATTTAGAAGTTGTTATCTCCACAGAGTGATGTCCATGACTTTAGAGAAGTTTTCTGTAGAATGTTCAGTGCCAAATCATCTTCCAAGTAGATCCATCAGAAAGAGCCTGGAAAGATCTTTCCAACAGTAGACTACACTCTCAAAACTGACTTCTCGATTGAAATTTATGCTTAATTGAAGTAAAATTCCCTAAACCTCCCCTATTTCCCATGTTCCCCTTTAACTTTATGTTTAAAGTTTTATATTTCCCTTTAAAAACCCCTTTTCCTCTTTCCAATTTACAACATCGCACCATAAATCATTTAACTCATATGCGATTGAATTATTAACCACTTCCCCTCCATTCCCCATAGAAATTTATAATAAAAGCTTTATATTATAAAGTTTCGTCGCATTGCAATACCAAACCACTTCCCCACCATGCTTATGATAAAACTTTATAATATAAAGTTTAAAGTATTTATTATAACAAAAACCCCACCCATCCAAAAACCTTTCATCGTAATCGCAACATTCTTCGATCCACCGATCGCACCATCCCCCGATCCATCAATCGCAGCACATCTTTCGATCCTCCGATCACATCACTTCCTCCGATCTTTCGATCGAACCCCTCCTCCGATCGGCCAATCGCAACATCCTCCAATCGGCCAATCGCAACATCTTTTGATCGGCCCATCGCAGTCCCTTTCCAATTACTGCGATGTGATTCATCGCAAGTCCCTCCTTCGATCGCGTCACAAACCCTTTTCCTCCGATGCGATTACCCATCGCCCCATCTCCAATGTGATTTCGATTGGTCGGACCCACCATACAATACATCTACCCATTCATATAATAAAGGGCCTTTTCCTTTGTTAAACCCAAATTTTGGTTTTAATTTATAATATAAAGGGTTCTTCCCATCACATCAGAAATGTTGTTTCAAATAACATTCTGGCTGCTCCAATCCTGATTCCGATTGCGATGGCGCCAACTTCAAAACATATTACAATATGTTTTATCATATTTAATGTGTTTTATATATATCACTCCACCCATATCCCAATTCTAATCCCCGATTGCAATTATAATCTCCGGTCCCACCATTTAAGACCCTCCGCTATTCATTACAAAACCCCTTTATCCTTTGTAAAGGTTAAAATATATCCATTTTGTTTATTACAAAGGCCTTCCTCCCCATCACATCACAATATTTGTAATATGTTACTCCCCTCTCCCAATTCCAATTACGATTGCAATGGCACCGCCGATTGTTATATTATGACTGTTTTATTAATATGATATCCCTCCGCCCGACTCACTCCGATTGCGATTGTAATGCGGGTCCCGCCTCCTCTCCCTTCCTTCCTATTCATTATTTTCCCTTCACTAAAGGCAAAGTTTCATTCCGTAGGCATGTTTATTAAAAGGTCAGTTTTATTCAAACAGAATATGGAAAGAAAAATGCCAGAGGCCGAGAACCAACGTTGTAATAGTCACATCTTCAGTTACAATTCAAAGGATCTATGCTACAGGTTTTGCCTCCTCATCGGTTATCAAAAAATTTCAAATGTAACGCAGCTCTTCCTTTCCGAAGGATTATTGGCTCTTGCTTTCTATCTTTAGTTTTCAGTTCTTGCGTTGTTATAATAGCTCCTCTTTTTGTCGATCTATATTCCCACAAATCGGCCTATTTAATGTAATTGTAAATCATTTGTAAAGGTGTCTAGAGAGTCTGAAGAATCTGTAACTCAAAAAGTAGGGAAAAGTGTGGAAGAACATCTCTGCGCTACATTGTACAGTTTGACAGGAATTAATATGAGATGCAGCTCTGATTTGTGGGATTCATGTGGTATGAGATTTAGCATTTGTTTTTCTCCTTTGTTTCATATGTGAATTGTTATGTGTTCCATTCATCCATAAAAATTTCCTTTTGAATGCTTTCAAGATAGAAAGGTAGAATCCATATCTATATTCTCTGCCTTGGGAAATAATTCATACTCTGTATTTTTCTTCTGTTTGAAAAGGATCCATTTATTGTGCCCTTTTCAGCTCCACACCAGTCTTTCCATCCCATCCTCATTAAATTTTAATTGCTAATTTTCCTGCCTATCTTGCCCCATGAAATACCCCGTGTCCTGATTTAATTCCCGGTTTCAACTGTCCCTTTTTATCCCACACGTCCCTGAAAAATTCATTTCATTTTATTTAAACCTTTTATTCCCATCATTTTACCTAGCCTAATATCATATTCCTATTGCACTTTATTGAATATTTTTTTACGGAGAGAGCCCTCTCTTGTCCTTGTAGGGCTAGCTACAAGGTTGAGCATGGTTTAGTTGTTACCCTGATTTGACTTTTTTAGCCTGAGGTTCAGATTGGGTGCTAACAGAGGGATTTTTAGTTTTGGTCCCTGGAGCTAGAACTATGCAGTGCATGCATTATGTTCCATATTTATCTATCACCATGGGGACATATACATTGACTAATCACTTTTTTGTGGTTGACATACCTGACACCAATGCGATATTGGGTGTGCAGTAGTTGATTACTTTGGGGAAGGTCACCACATATTGGGAGACATTGCAGATGGAGTGGATGGAAAATAAGAGTGGAAAACATCAGATGATTAGGGACATGCACAAATATCCCTCACAGACAACTTCCACAAAAAATACAGAGTTGGATTTGCATAGTGTAAGAAAGGACCTAACAGTCTTATCAGTTATGTAGATGACCTTGGCCCCTGATACATTACTGTTTATTGGCATTCCACATGGGAGGCCACCTGATTAGGAGTTGGTGAGAAATGTCTCACAACTTGTTGCACCACTTATATATCTAGGAGGAGTGGGAACATTGGGAGGCCATGGGACAACACAAAGATTCTTTGGTAGGCTCAAGGAGGAGGGAGAAATTCTCCTAATATCATCATTACCAACTCTCACCCCACATCTTGCGTTGAGAGATGATGCTACAGGGATGGAGGATGGCACTATCATGGTGAAAGGAGACTACTCCTTGACTTTGGAGGCTTAGAAGATGTTCTCACTTGGGGAGAAATATTCAACACATGGTAGAGAATGGTGGCCACTCATCCATGCATTGGCCAGGCTTAGGAAGTTTTGGATGGGTGATAACTTCCCATGGAAGACTAACCCCCAAAAGCTTCAACCTTTACTTGAGCATGAGCAGCTACAGGAGGAGCAGCAGAGGGAGGATAGTAGCATCCCAGTATGTGACTTTGGCATGGGAGATGTCAAAGAAGGGGGCATCCACATGAGATATGCTTTATATGATAGATCATCAGCATTGTCACTATGGAGGATAGATCCTTATTGGAAACCCCACTTGTTGGTGGATTATTCCAAAGGTCTTTTTACATGGATGATACTTGATGAACAACTACTAGAGGAGGGATATTCAGTAAGAGATGGGGTCATCTACTATCAAAGTAGGATATTCTTATCTAGAGCATCCAAGCTCAAGGAGAAGTTACTACATGCAGCACATGAAGATTTTCTCTTCAGCCACACTTATTCCATGAGAGCATACCATACCATCATAAAGGGATATACTTGGGAAGGCTTTGAAGAGGAGATATATCAACATTTGAGGAGATTCATGGATCATGTGGAGATGGAGGAGATACATAAATCTTTGATGGAGTTATCACAACCACCTCTTTCCTCTTTGGGAATAAGAGGGGACCTATGTATGAGCCACTTCATTAGTGTCAACAAAGTATATGGTAAGGATCATGTTTTTGTGCATAATAATTTACTTGATAAATATTTGCATTCCTTTACCTTACATGTGCAAGCCATTTCTCGAAATGGAAGAATTCTTCCTTATAAACTTCATGGTCAAATTTGGGCCATAAATAGTGTTAAGCATGTCCACTTCATAGGAGGATATAGGGATATGACATATCATTCAGGGTGTACACCGTTGGCACCAAAAATTACTCACCTTCTCAAATCATGTGAGAAGGCTATGGAAGCAAACAAGTGGTGGGGAAACCACTTATTATATCATTATCTAAGGTAGTGAGGAGAAATACGGTGCTGATTCCACATGTGGGACTATGATCCTCCTCCAATATTACATATGGAAGTTCATTTATTCTTGGTTATGATCCCATACAACTATGATGTCCTTATTCTTATTCTGGGAATGATTCGAGGAAGGATCCAGGGGTTTAATATGCCCATTGGGAGTGAGATGCTCCATGTTTCTTATGCTTCCTATTTTAGGGAGAACATTGGGCAAACCATGATTTCTACGTTAGATCTTTGGCTTCCTTATGAGGTGAATCATTGGCATCTCATGAGTACTTGGGAGGAGCATTTCATGGAGGGATTCATTGGGAGACACTTGGCTTATGAGGAGAGCTTATCACATGGATGTTTCACCAAGGAAGGAGGAGAAGAGTTGCAACACTCACCTTAACAGTTGCTTGAGGACAAGCAACATTTAGGAGGGGAGGATTGCAATATGCCTAATTAGCTATCAGCTAGTTGGAATATTAATTTTTGTTTTTTCTCCTCAGTTAGAAGAATAAGAGGGTATGGAGACCCATAAATCTTCTTAGTAGGAATAAAATCAATGCTAATGTGAATGGATATCATTTTATTGGCTTGATAAAGCACCCTTGTGTGTGAAAATGGGCTAGAGCATGTAGACTGGGTCAACTTTGACCAAATCAACAGTGCTAGTATGGAAGAAGTGGCATTCATTGAGGGACAACGCAGTTTTGGAAGGAGACTCCATGCATCAAAAGTAGTGGCTTTAATGAGTCAGGAACAAGGTGAGGAATCTCACAAAGAATATAAGGAAGGGGAAGGCAGCCATGAAGATCATTCAGGGGAAGGCAGCCATTTTGCGTAGGTTTTTGATTATTATTTTGATATGGTCTGTGTGACTAGTTGCTATCTTTACCTATTTAGCGGAGACTGCAGTGTTGTTTAGCACAAGGGTTTTCCCGAGCAGGAATCCCGCCCTCATCCTCGGGGTACTTCAATTGCCCACTTAGGAGAGGTGATTGAGCTGCATTTCCACATTTTGGCATTAGGGAAAAGCTTCAGTCTTACTCTACAACATAGTTTCTTCCAGACTTGTGTTGTGTTGCAGGGCAGAAGTTATGGAGGGTTTGTAGGACCATTTTCTTAGCTTGTGTTTCAGTGGATAGGTAGCTCTTCCATTGGAGGATCAGCAAGAAAGGTCCTTGATAATTTTATCACCATTTGGTACCAATCAAAGCTACCACCATCATCTACAGCGTAGTTTCAGTCCATGACTACATAATTTCAGATATCAGTTGCAGAGGTAGTTTCTGTGCATGATTTGGAGAGTTGGTTCTTCAGTGGAGGGAACATCGTTTCACTTGGAGAGCCTATTTGAGGAGAGCCACATATTTTTATATCAGATTCAGCCACATCTCCCATCTATTTTTCTACGGTGAATCTTCATCCCTAGGGTTGTAGTTCACTATTGTATTTCAATTTATTTCTGGAAACCCTCTTAGGTTGTCTAGGAAAAGTGATATAGGGCCTTGTTCGTTATGTACAACATCTTGTGAGCCATATATCAATTATTATATATCATTTTATGATTATAGCAGTAGTTATTCTCATTAGGAATGTGTTGTAGCAGCTCTCTGGCATTATGTATAGTAGCAACACCTCATTCTTGAGGGAATTTACTCAATGGAGGCTCATTAGCTCATGTTGTATGATTTGTGCCTCATTGCATTGCACTTATTTCCTACTAATTTATATAATAAAATGGCTCCATATTAGTCTCTCATGTTTATGCATTGATCCTCACTACTACTTTCCATTGTTATGTCCTATATTACTACTTTCCCCATTTGGTAATATTACACTCTTTGTAATATCCCAAAAAGGGAAAATGCAGTAATACTTAAACACAATATAAGAACTTGAGAAAGATAAAAAATAAATCTTAAGAAAACATTAAAATTTATAGAGAATCTGAGCCATTTTATCATATTGGAGAAGAATTAGTTACACAATGTACAAAATATGAGTAGATCTAGCCAAAAAGCTGGTCTAGAATCACCCATAAAACTTGCTGCAATAGGTACAACGTAACTGGAGAGGCATTGAAGCAAATAATACACTGTCCCTTTAGAATAATATGAACATATAGTTGTAGGATGAATAGGAAAATTTATATCTACTCAAAACTGAAGCTTATATGATGCCAAGATTCAAGATCTGGCCAATGTGATGGATTCCCAAGATAACCCAAAAAGGATTTTCCAGATCTACAAATTTGGAAAATCACCTCCCTAGGATTTGATCCTTGATCTGCTAGGAAATATAGATCTGAAGCTAAATCTATCAAATATATGGTTGAAATATGTTGCAAGATCAAATCAAAGCTTGAAGGTCTGATCCCTTATTCAAAAGTACAAGCTAGAAGTTCTAGATCTAGCTTCTCAATCCTCCAATAGTGATTGCAGCTACTGTAACACAACTGCCAACAGAAAATATGCTGTGAGGGAAAGAGAGGCCTTATGCCTGCTGAAAAATGATGCAATAAACTCCAGGATGATGGCAAGACTGATGGCAATGTGAGGGGATGATCCGTCACTGGATTACTAGCTGAAATGCTAGTAACTTCCTTCCTCCTTTTAGATCTTCAATTTAGACAGTGTAATTCCCGAAGGAAGTACTGCTGCTAAAAGGTAAATAAATTTTGGCCTAATGCCAGATATGAAATGAAGCTCTGGGAAGCTGATAAATAAGAACAAGTTGATAGGAATAAACCCTCACCAGTTCTCCAGCTGAAGTACTGAAGACAACTTCCTCCTTCCAAACTAATCTTTAGAAATCTACATTTCTGAATATGGATGTTCTACAGAAAGTAGGAAAAGAGATGTGGCACTTAAAGCCTGATGTAGAATTAAGTAAAAGACTCTTTATAGAGCTACTCTAAGAAATAGGTGGGATTCCCGACCAAGAACACCCTGTGCTAAACAACACTTGCAATCTCTGCTAACAACCCGAGAAAGCAATGGAATGTCTCATGACAATTCTAGATCTGAAAAAATATTTACATCAAGAATAATTAGCATGCTCTCCTCCTTGCCTTCATCTTCTTTATATAATGTTTGAGCCTTCCCAAGCCTTGGCCCTCATCTATACTATGCGGTGCATGTGGGAAATATCCTCCAAGTTTGACTGCATTGTTTGACCAAATCCATTATCATGTCTAGGTGCAATGTACACCTTCTCCATCAAGTGGGCTTTGTTTGCAGAAAATCCTCCATCAATTTATCATGAATGTCCCATGATCTTTTGTTTGACATCTTCAAGATATTCATTGACTGAATCAACCTTCTGTTTGATCTCTTCAAGATCTTAGTTGACTGTGTCAACCTCCATGATCTATCTCATTAATGAGACAGGTTCTCCAATTCCATTCAGATTAGTAGTTTCTCAACTACCTTATTATGTAGATCTGGGCTTAATTAATCCACATTCACACACACAAAAGTGGATATTTATTCATATTGAGTCTTGTGGGTCCCTCCACCCTTTTATTTACTTAATTCATTAGGAAAATCAAAGACTATAATATTCCAAATATGATGTGGAAATTTGGGAATATTACAGTCCCTCCTGGAAAAATGTTGCTTGTCCTAGAGCAACTCCAAAAGTAGATGAAAATCCATATATTCCCCTCCAAATGGTATCCCCATAAGGAAGGCTTCCTCCATTTTCTACAATGGGTTATGCATGTTTGGTTCCAAATTTGTCTTTTAAAAACATAAATAATGACTTCTAACTATATGGTTAAATGTCCTCCTTCCATCATGAAGTACCAGGTGACAACCATATGATGTCCAACATCATCATCAATACATGAGGTGCATAAAATAAGGTGGTTCTCTTCACAAAGGAAAAGCCCCATCACACAATACATCCCTCCATCCCATTTTTTATGAATTTGATTGAGCATTGATATTCTCTCATACTTAGCCCTGTTGGCCTTATTGGATCCAAGAATAATTCCAATGTTATGCAAAAGAAGAAGGAAAGGAGCTATATGGGTAGAAAAATATGTCAAACCTTATTCTCCTAATAGTAACCACCGGAGCAAGGCCCTTTGTTGCCATCCTCCATCCGCTCCATGTAAGATGGACAAGGAAAAATCCCCCAAAATCAACCAAAGCAACAAGAGATCTTGCTGCTTTCTCTCCTCCTCATGTGCATCATGAAAAAAAAACATACTAATGGACATATGGAATGTCATATAGTCCAAATACAATGAAACATCATCAATGCACATCATGAGAGAATCATGCCAAGATTTACCCAATAAAAAACATATAGACATAGGAGATGTCATGTGGTGGCCATTCTCTCTCAAGTGAAACCAAAATGAACATGCCCTCTTTTGCTGCATTCTATCATTGATACATAAGGCATGAATCAGAAAAATATGATCTATTGGGTGGTAACCATACTCACCCAAGAGAAGCCAGTGCAGCCATGCCTCTTTTCTCATTTCATAAGTGTTCCTCAAGGCATGGATCAAAGAAATAAGAGCCTTTGGGTGGTGACAAGAATCTCCCAAGGGCAAACAATTTAACCAAGATTTTTGGCCCATATTAATTTTTCAATTGGTCATGCAACCCCTTGCTTATCTTCCTCGTCCACTTATCCCAATATGGAAGATGAGTGATGTGATGCATAGTCATGGTATTCTCCCTTTGTAGAATACCATTTTCCCCAAACTGATGAAGAAATTTTCACTCCATGAAATGTTGAAGTGCACCTCCAATGAGATCTCTTAATGAGACCTTCTTCTCATCAATGGTCTTCCAAAACCAATGAGGTTCTATATTTTCTGTAGGTAGAATTTTCTCTTTGATTTGTGAGATGCTCATTGAGAAAGGGTCATCTAGAAAGGAGAAAAGGTTTCTCATCTCAAGATTTCTACCATTTATCTTCTTTACCTCCATTGCTTCATGAGTGAAGCTACCTCTATAATTCTCCAAGAATAATGGGGCCTCATCATTATCACTACTTCTAAGTGACAGCGCTATAGATCTACAAGGTAATACATAAAATGTCTTAAAGAAATGTACAATACTGATCTCATAACTAGTCATTATACAAAGGATTATGCTCATCCCTTCTTCTGAAACTCTACACTTCAACTCAAGCAGTTGAATGTAGTTCATCCATGAAAAATTGGGATATATTTTCATCTCCTCCTTGATTAGATCAAGGGTCCTCTGTGCTGTGATTTTATGCTGCCTCAAATAAACACTATGTTATAACCCTTGGTTATGCATTGGCCCTGATGGCATGTCACCATAAGTTTCAATAATATCTACTGAAACAATAGGTGATGAATGTTTATGCATACCTTGGATCAACTAATATGTGGGAACCTATTGACAGAACACAAGAGTTCCTCCAATTGGGAAAATGGTTTCTCCAACTACTCGTAAGACAGATGGCTGCTCTTCTTCCAATATACCAGTGCTGGAATCTCCCTCCTCTTCCTTATGCATCTCCTGAATCATGCATGGGAGTCTGTATGTCAAGAGCTCAAGACCATATTTCAAAGGTACAAGTGTCTCTTATCCAGATGCAAGAACTTCTGCAGCTGGTTGTGAATGTAGTGACCTCTTGTCCAAAGTGACAAGATTGACAGCCCTCTCCTTAGGAAATGTCTCTTTGTAGCACATCTCTATCTTCTCCACATCAAACTTCTTCCTCAACATGTGAAAGAAACCTGAATATTTAGTCACCCTTGCATGCTCCATGTGACCAAACCACCAATCATTTGCTTAATCTAAAAGATGAAGTGCTGCAATTTGAACAGCCTCTCCTTCAGCTATAGGATGTAGCCTGAAAAATCCATATAACTCTCTCCTCCAAGCCGTAACAGTTCTTGAGAAAGATCCATCAAATGTAGGCATGTAGAATATATTATGCCTCTTCCTTCTATTGCTACTATAGGATCCTCTTTCTTCTTTGATTCTGAAAAATTGTTGGAGAGTTAGCTTCTCCTTGAATGCTCTAGACTATGCTTTGTACTCTTCAAGATATAGACTGAGAGTCTCATGAATCTCAGGTTCATTCCTTCCTTCATTTCTACACCCTTCACCTTGTTTAAAGAAAGTGGGCATAGTGGATCTATGAGGAGATCTAGGATTCTCCGCTTTTCTTCTTTGCTAATAGGAAGTGCTTGGACCTTCCTCATCACATCTTCTTCTTGGATCTTCTTTCTGCCTTTCCTCTTTCATTTGATAGACCTCCTTGGAGATATATTGCATATATATACAGAAATGAGTGCATAATTTTCTTCCTCCATGATAGATCTCATCTATCTGCTTCTTCTTTAGATGCAAAAGATGAAGTGTCCAAAAGCTAAGCCAAAGATCATGCTATGATACCACTGTAATATCCCAAAAAGGGAGAATGAAGTAATACTTAAATAAAATATAAGAATTGCTGCAAGATAAACAATAAATCTTAAGACAACATTATAACTTACAGAGAGGCTGAGCCATTTGATTAGATTGGAGAAGAATCAGTTACACAATGTACAAAATATGAGTAGATCTAGCCAGAAAGTTGTTCTAGAATCACCCAGGAAACTTGCTGCAATAGGTACAGCGTAACTGGAGAGGCACTAAAGAAAATATTGTGTTATCCCTTCAGCAGAATATGAGCATATATTTTCAGGCTGAATAGGAAAATTCATATCTATTCAAAACTAAAGCTTAGATGATGCCAAGATTCAAGATCTAGCAAATGTGATGGATTTCCAAGATAACCTGGAAAGGATTTTCCAGATATACAACTTTGGAAAATCACCTCCCTAGGTTTTGATCCTTGATCTGCTGGGAAATACATATCTAAAGCTAGATCTGTCAAATAGATGGCTGAAATATGTTGCAATATCAGATCTAAGCTTGAAGGGCTGATCCCTTCTTCAGATCTACAAGATGGAAGTTCTAGATCTAGCTTCTCAATCCTCCAATAGTGATTGTAGTTGCTGCAACACAACCGCCAATAGAAACTGTGCTGCGAGGGAAAGAGAGGCCTTCATTCTACTAAAAAATGCTACAATAAACTCTAGTTTGATGGTAATACTGACGGTAATGTGAGGGGATGATCCCTCACAGGATTACTAGCTGAAATGCTAGTAACTTCCTTCCACCTTTTATATCTGCAATTTAGACAACATAATTACTGAAGAAAGTATTGCTAATAGGAGGTCAATAAATTTTGGCCTGATGCCAAATATGAAAATTATGCTCTGGGAAGTTGATCAATAAGCCCAAGGTGATAGGAATAAACCCTCACCATTTCTCCAGCTGAAGTACTGAAGACAACTTCTTCCTTCCAAACTGATCTTCAGAAATCTGCAATTTCTGAATATGGATGTTCTGCAGAAATTAGGAAAAGAGATGTGGCACTTAAAGCTTGATTTAGAATTAAGTACAAGATTCTTTCTAGAGCTGCTCTAAGAAAGAGGTGGGATTCCCGACCAGGAACACCCTGTGCTAAACAACACTTGCAATCTCTACTAAACAGCCTGAGAAAGCAATGGAATGTCACATGACAATTCCAGATCTGAAAAAATATTTACATCAAGAATAATCAACATGCCCTCCTCCTTGCCTTCATCTTCTTTATATAATTTTTGAGCCTTCCCAAGCCTTGGCCCTCATCTCGACTGCATAGTGCATGTGAGCAAGATCCTCCAGGTTTGACTGCGCTGTTTGACCAAATCCATCATCATGTCTAGGTGCAATGTACACCTTCTCCATCAAGTGTGCTTTTTTTGCACAACATCCTCCATCACTTTATAATGAATGTCCCATGGTATTTTTTTTGACATCTTCAAGATCTTAGTTGACTGAATCAACCTTCTGTTGATCTCTTCAAGACCTTAGCTAATTGTGTCAACCTCCATGATCTATCTCATTAATGAGACAGGTTCTCCAATTCCATTCAAAGTAGTAGTTGCCCAACTACCTTATTATGTAGATCTAGGCTTAATTAATCCACATTCACACACACAAAAGTGGATATTTATTCATATTGAGGCTTGTGGGTCCCTCTACACTTTTATTTACTTCATTCATTAATAAAATTAAGGACTCTAATATTGCAAAGAAGATGTGGGAGTTTGGGAGTATTACACTCTTGGAATCAAAAGAATACAGATATTTATAAGTTCTGGTAAACCGCAGCCCCAACTGATCCATGGTAGACAATGGTAATAGATTATGTGAAGCCCCGAAATCTAGCACATAGTTGTGTAGTAACAGGTCAGGATAACTAGAGACACATAGAATGGGGGAGTGGCTAAGTCCAACTCTTCTACATGAGGTCCAAAGACTACCATGGGTATTTCCTCTTGGAGATTGAGGCTCTCAGGGAGAGGTCCTATGCTATGGGGCAGCATGAATTGAGACACTTGGGCTTTGTATGAAGGAATATTTAGGAACTCGATCAGGGGAACCGGGATCTTGACATTCTATAGCTCTTTTTGAAGGTTAAAAGCCATGGGAGATTTTTTTGAAATGAATTCTTTGGACTGCTCTTTAGGGTGATTAGGCAGGTTCAAGGCTATAGAAGATGACTTCTGGTTTGCAGAAGGATCAAAACCTTGCTTTTTGGAAGTGGACATAGTGGCTTTATGATGTGCATACTATTCTAAAGGCTTTTTCCCCTTAATAACAACACCAGAAGGGGTTTGTTCTCTTGGTATTGATTCTTTGTTTTGTTCTTGCACTCAGGTTATCTTTCTAGAGGACCTGAGGTCATACTTTTTATGGAGCTGAGCTTGCATGAAGTCAACAAAATTCTTAAGTAATTATCAATGTCTCGATCCTATGGGGGGACTTCCTTCTCTTCTAATTCTTCTTGCAGGGTGAGTTCACATTCTTCATCTTCTGAATAAGCGAGGAATTTATCTTCTTGCATATTAGTGATTTCCTTGGCTTTTCCCTCCATTTCCCCTTCTAAGTATAGAGGAGGTTGGATGTGATCTTGCTTCTCCTTCCTTTCCTACTATAGCAACTGTAGAGGGGGCTTCCAGTATTGGGGATTAAACCCATAGTTTGGAATCATTTGGTTAGTACAAGGAGAGGTATTCTTAGCCTCCAAATCAAGCTTCACCATCTTATTCAAGATGTTCTTGATCACATTATTCATTTCTTCAATTCTATACTCCTGTGACTACCTCTCCAGATTAGAAGTAGAAGCCTCCTCCTTGCTCTTTCTTATAGCTTAATGCTATTTCTTACCTCTAAAGTTACCAATAGAGGAAAAAATTTCTTCCACCTCTAATGCATTAATCTGGATCTGATCCAAAGATGTGAACTTTCTTTCTCTTAGGGTGAACCCAAACTAAAGTTCAAAAGCTTCTGTGAAAACCACCTTAGCAGCTACTTGGGGAGACTTTATCTCGGAAAGGAGATTATGCTAGAGCTTATTGAACCTCTTTATGAATTATTTCACATCCTCATTATGTCTCTTTTTAAGAGCATTGAAATCTGTGAGGACATATCCATGGTCCCTTTCTACTCAACTTAGTGTTCCTAAATTGATGTCATAAATTGTCAACCAGGGCTAGTAAACTGTAGAAGTGAAGTGCACTATATGTGCCTAGGTATCTTCTTCCTACTTCGTTGTGTTTAGTGTTTTTCTAATGTTTTTGGTTTTGTGTTTTTTTGCTAAGAGGAAAAGAACTAGATTGTTGGCAAAGAGAAATTATTGGTCACACTAAAACAGAGCAAAATCGACTCTAAACTATGTATGGCACCTAAGAATAGAAAATGTTGATTCACCAATTGAAAAGCTTGACAAGGAAAATAACTCATAACATTAACTCAGTACAATTCATTTCATTAGAGGTATGTTGGAACAACTTGAGAAAATGATAAGTTTGATGCAATGAGGTCCTTTTAAGTAAACAACAATTTACAATATCACAGAGAAAATCTCATCCATAGTTAGAAATTTGTTGGAACACGTTGAGAAAATATTATCTGCAACATAGTAAGGAACTCTATGCTAATTTAACTTATGACACTAAAATCAACCCATTTTGCAACTCAAAATGTTACTATTAAGCCTCATTCAAGGGTTAGAGATCTCTTGGAATAGCTTTGGAAAAAGGTTGTTTGTAAAATTATGAGAAATTGCAAAACAGTCAAGACCTAAAAATGATATTACTAATTCTTGTCCATATGATAATAATGTGTTAGAAGAGACTAATAACAAGAGTAGTTTGTAAATAATGAAGGCCTTTAAGTCGAATTTAACAGAACTAGAATACAACTAGCTAATAAAACTGGAAATGCAATGAATAGAACTGAACTAATACACAATTAGCCTTCGAAATACTACAGCTCTATCTCATTCAGTGTTAGTGATATTTTGGAACAATTCATGAGAACAATATTGACTGCACTATTCGAGGTAAGTAAGCATAAAACATTAAGTTCATAAAACTGCCTAAATTAAGAATGAAACAGAGCTAAAGTTACTTATCTAAAAAATATGCACAAAGCCTTTCGGACAGTAGGGGCCTTCTACCATCGGATTGGCACACGAATCTCCTCGATATTGCTTCAGATCATGTATTAAAGTTTTACTTCTTTCATTAAAGGAAAATGCTTCAAAAACAGAGTATTACAGTCTTGGACAACTTAACAAGAAAACATCAACTAACTAACTGTTTCTCGGTTCACCAAGTTATTTTTATAAACAAAATACATAATTTTTGTTGAGAAGAAATAGGGATAGGTGTCTTTTTCAATCAAAATCAAATTATAACTCCTGTTGAGGCCTCGTACTTTGCTAAAGACACCTGCAGAGTCCTTGTCCTAGTAGAAGTCTACTTCTTAGTTTTGGTTTCCTCCACGTGCATAACCACTTGCAGTTTTTTTCTCAGACTTCGTAGAGGGAAATGAATGATGTAGGTGAGTTCTAGAATTCAACCATATGAGTTTTCCCTTTAAGTGACACTTTTAGCCTGTGTGAACATAAATATAGCTACGGAATATTCGACTAGCTATAGAATGGCTACATTCTGTAGCTAAGTCTAGTAAAAAATCACTACAACAACAAGACCACAAAAGTTTAGTAAGTCAGTTATTGTATGCATTCTTAAAGTGACTTTAATCAATCCTATTGATCTTTTAAGCCTATAATTGATAAAGGACAAAGGAAATGAAGTGAAATTTGGTGAAAGAAAAGGACATCTTTGGGGCTCAACATACCCCCACTGCAAAGCTTTTGCATGTCCTCATGCATTTAATCCATGTATTCTGAAACTTCTGCTAGGACATCTAACTTCCTTTTTCTGATTTTCTTGATGTTCAGTGGCATCCTAGGCTTCCTATGACCAATTTGAATCTCAAGTTTATAAGTGCCCTGCTCAACTTTTTATTTTTCTTCTTCAGCTTCTCACTAGCCTTGTACAATTTTTCCATTTGCAGAGCGAGAGTTGTGTTCATGTTACTCTTCAGCTTGACTTGTTCCCTTAAGATTTAATTTTTATTTTTTATGTTCCTATTAAGTACTTCCAGTTCATATTTATCCCTTCTCAGCACTTCAATGGAAGACTCTTGTGGGCTAGGAGTTCTTCCTCTGTTTTCTGAGGTTCTCTTTTCCGATGACTCAACATCATTATAGATTTTTTGTTGTGCTGGGTCTACCTCCAGAGTTCCTCTACCAAGATCCTCTTTGTACTGGTACTCAGGAGATCTATCATTTGGTGTCTCTTCATCCTCAATATCTATGATTCCCATTTGTTTAGCCCCTTGTTTTCTTTAATATGCCTCTAAGCCTATGGCTTTGTCTTAATTTAGATGGTCCCTCACCTCTCTCCTTGGCATACTTTCTTATTATATTCTCCTTTTTAATTTGTTTCTTAATTTCAGCCAATTTTTCAGAGATAATCTCCTCACTGTCTTCTTATATGGATTTACCAGTTTTAATTTCAACAGATTTGGAAATTTTTCCTCTCCTGCTTCTTCTTGCAAGTTTGCCTTCAGATGGAGTTTCTTTAGGTTCTTCAAAGTGATTCCTCAAGAGGAACTCATCCCAATTGTCTCCCACCTTTCTCAAATGATGCTCAATTAAGATTTTAACTAGGCCATGGTGATACAAGGTGGTTTCTAAGAATTGAACCCTTTTTTGTACATTAGAAGCCATCCTCTTTAGGCTATGGAGTAAGAAAAAGGGTAAATTGATTTCTTCATCTAGGAAATGCATCATAAGCCAAATATGATAGACATATAGGATGCCAAACCTTCCTTCACAAGTTATAAAATTTTGCAGAATAAACAACATATTTCACCACTTATTCTTTAAGGTTGAACTATGAATGCCTTTCTTGAAAACTGAGATATCCACACCTGGTGTTTTGAGCATCTGCCTCCATACCTCATCTGGTTCAAAAATTCCTTGTTTTTGAACCATCATTCACCTTGCCTTGGTAATTTTGCTGCTTCTGCAATGAAGGATTCTGTGATAGTGAATTTGACATCACCTATTTCAACTTCTGACCCGTTGAAGGACCGGGCAAATGTCTTGGTAACCTCCTTATGGAATCCATTGAACTTTTCCAAAAACTGTAGCCACCCCACCTGCTATAACATTTCTCTAATCTGTGGGTAACCCTCTAGGTATTTTGTTCCGACTGTTTCGGATCTTATAATGAGTCCCATGGTTCCTTTTCTTAATCTTCAATTTACTGCTCTGTAACTGCTCTCCTATTCATGGTAAAAATGGCTGTAGAAGGTTGTTTTCACCCCAAAGATGACTTCTCTATTTTTTAGACATGAATTGGCTACGGAAAAATGACATGAAGTGATTATTGAATGAGTGAAATACGGTGAGGGTAAATTACACGAAAAATGAGTTTGAGAGCTGTCATGGAGTGAAAGACCGCGGAAAAATCTCGTGAGAATTTCAAAATCATCACTGAATACTTCGGGTTAGTGACGTGACCTAATAGGTCACTTCAAGTACTAAACATTAATTTCTAATAAATGATGATTTGATATGGCAGAATGGAAGGGATTTGTCCATGAATTTTATGATAGGCTTGATAGAATTGATCAATACGAATAATCAAAATAACTTTATGAAACATACATATAACTTAACCATACTATAACTTTCATAATCTGTTATCATAATAATTTCACAAGTTACCTTAGCCCTTATTTTGATTTTTGTGGTTTTTAATATGCTTTGTCTTCCTTTGAAAATCATTGATCTTTCAGTCTTCAAATCCCTTTTATTTTGCTTGTTGACATAGGTGTGCAGGATCAATTTGCTGCTGAACAAGTGGTTGTTCGATAGTTGCCTATAGGATATCTGGCTGCAGAATGTCTAGCTGGCTGCAGAATGTCTGGCTACTGAATATCTATAGAAGCTTTGAAGCATGAAATGAAATGATTTGAAACATGGATGGAATGTAATATAAAATGAAAAAAAATGGATCATGAAATATGGTGGAATGGAGCATGAGTGAAGTGAAATATAATGGAATGAAACGGATCATAAATTTAAATTGGAATGAAGTATGAAAAGTGGCCTACAACTTATGATTTGTAATACTCAATTGCAGAAAGAGATCAAATTTAAAAATCTGAAATGAAAATGAGGTGGACCATGGAATGGAGTGAATGAAATATGGATGAAGTGAGACATGATCGAGTGAAATGGATCATAAGTGGAATAAGATATATAAAATGGGCCTGCACTTATGATTTTATGATAGTTACTTGCAGTAAAAGAACAAATTTGAAAAGCTAAAGTGTCAGAAGGATTCTGATTTTCACTTTATCTTTTCTGTATAAACATGTTAATCAGTGATTAGTTTTCATGTTTATACTTTATTTTTATTTTATTTTTTTATTTTTTTCATGCATCCGAATTCATAAAATTCAATTAAGTTGATGAAGAATAAGGATTCTTCTTCATTAACTTCACATCACTGTTCTCCTGGAATCTCTTGAAAAAATCTTCTCTTGAAAGTGGCTTATGATACAACTTCAATATATGGCCATTTACAAGAAAAGTGACCTTCTCTTCATCTATTGTCCTGATTTTTATTGCTCCATTGTCAAAAAATTTCACAATTTCATATGGCCCAAGCCAATGTGTTTGGAATTTACCTTGAAAATATTTGAACTTTGAATCAAACAAGAGGGCCCAGTCACCTTCTTTGAATTTCTTTTCCTTAATGTACTTATCATGCCATCTATTCCTTTGCTACTGGACTATATTTTTTCTCTGGACTACATCCCGTCTGATCTCATCCAATTCATTAATCTGCTCCAACCTAAGTTTTTGTGCTTATGTTAGATCAAGTCCTAGCTGGACTGCCATTTTAAAAGTTTGAATCTGAAACTCTATGGGAAACAATACTTGTTTTCCATAGACAAGTTCATAAGGAGTATGACCTGTTGTGCTTCTCCATGTAGTTCTATAGGCCCACAAGGCTTCAGGAAGCCTGTCTGCCCAATCTCTTCTATGTAAATGAATAGTCTTTGTTAGGATCCCTTCAATGACCTTATTAGTAGATTCCACTTGACCATTTGCTTATGGATGATAGGGAGTATATTTTCTGTGTCTGATTTTGTACCTCTCCATCATTTGTTCCGCTAGCCTTGATGTGAATTGAGCTCCTTGATCTGTAACAATTTCTCTTGGGACACCAAAACGAGTAAAAATATCCTCAAAAAGAAAATTAACTACAGATGCTTCAGTAGTAGAAAGTAATGGCTTGGCCTCTACCCATTTGGTAACATAATCAGTGAAAAATAATATATATTTCTTTTGTCTTGATAAAGGACTAATAGGTCCTACAAAATCTAAAGCCCATTTCTCAAAAGGTTCAATATGTACCTGAGGCTGCAATGGCATCTCACTTGAAGGAGAAGGTTTCCCTACCCTTTGGCAGCTGTCACACCTTTTGACATACTCTTTAGCATCTTTAAAAAGGGAAGGCCAATAGTATCCTAAATGAAGGACCTTATAAGCTATCCTTTTATCAGCAAAGTGTCTGCCACAAGGTTCATCATGACATGCCTTGAGGATCTCAAGCATCTCATCTTCTCGAACACATCTCCTAATGATAAAATCTGGACCTGTTTTGTATAACTCATTAGCAACCCATGAATATTTTCCACTGTCATAAATGATATTTATTTTGCCTCTTACATTAATTATTGAAGGAAATTTCCCTGAAACTAAATAATTAGCAATGTCAACAAACCAAGGAGTTTGAGTAGAAATTGCAAAAAGATATTCATCAGGGAATTGATCTTCAACTGGAGTATTATCTTTGATGTTTTTGAGTCTAGATAGGAAATCAGCTACTGTATTTTGTTTCCCAGGCTTATCTAGAATGGTAATGTTGAATTCCTGTAAAAGCAATAACCATCTTATGACTCTGCCATTAGTAATTGATTTGTTCATTAGATATTTAATTGCAGAGTGATCTATGTGAAAAAAAGTTTCATAGCCTGTTATATAGTGTCTGAATTTATTTATGGCATGAAAAATAGCTAAGAACTCTTTTTCAGTTACAGTATAATTTAACTTTGAAGGAGTCAAATTTTTACTTGTATAGTAGATGGCATAAGGAATCAGGTCTTTTTGTCCCAATACTGCTCCTAAAGTTGTATCCGAGGCATCTGTTGAAATATGAAAAGGTAATTTCCAGTTAGGTCCCCTTAAAATAGGTGCTTCAGAGATTTTTGTTTTCAGGGTCTCAAAGGCTAACTGGCAATCATGATTCCACTTGAATTCATAGTCCTTGGTAAGTAATTTGAAAAATGGAGATGCTATCTTAGTGAAGTTTTATATAAACCTTTGATAATATCCTGTAAATCCTAGAAAACTCCTAACATCTTTTTGACAACTTGGAACAGATAAGTTAGACATGACTTCAACTTTTGACTCATCAACTCTAATCCCATCCCCTGAAATGTGATGCCCCAAAACAATTCCTTCAGTAAACATCATAAAACACTTCTCATGACTTAGTGAAATATTTTCTTCTTTACATCTTCTTAAAACTTTTTCCAAGTTTTCTAAGGCTTCTTCAAATGTGTTCCCATAGACTGTGAAATCATCCATATATACCTCTACACAATCATGTATTAGATCTGAAAAATTCCTAGTACTACCCTTTGAAATGTTGCAGGTGCATTGCATAGTCCAAATGTCAATACTCGATTAGCATAAGTGCCCCAAGGACAGGTAAATGTGGTTTTATCTTGATCTTCAAGTGCTACTTGAATTTGGTTACAACCACTAAACCCATATAAAAATGAGAAGTACTTTTTGCCAGCTAATGTATCTAACACCTGATCTATGAAAGGTAGGGGAAAATGATCTTTAAGAGTAGCTTTGTTTAATTGCCTGTAGTCAATACACACCCTCCATTTACCATTTTTCTTTGGCACAATTACCAAAGGATAAACCCACTGACTATCTGAAATGGGATAGATAAAGTTCACATTTAACAATTTTTGCAATTCTTCTTTAACAATCTCCCTAAGATTTGGATTCATCCGTCTCTCAGGTTGTCTGATTGGTTTCCAATTTTCCTCTATATAGATGTGATGAGTGCAATTTTGAGGACTTATCCCTTTCATATCAGTGTACTCCCATGCATATGCATAAGAATGTCTCTTTAATATCTTGACTAGCTTTTTTTGTTGAGATTTCTCTAAGTTCTTGTTTATGTTTAAAGTTTTACCTGGAAATATCTCAATTGCAGAGCTGCCAAATTTATCCATGGAATAAAGAGACATCTGTCTTGATGATTAAAACTCAATTTTGGATTCTTCTTGAAAATTTTCATGTTTTTATTCTGAAGAGAATTCAAAATTTTCTAAGGTATTCAGAATCTGGCTATCTTCACTAATTTCTGAAATTGTGAAGAGAGGTTGTATGTCTTCTTCATCCTCAATCCATTGAGTATCATCTAATTCTGTAATTGTTTTTGTTGGAGGATACAAGGTAAATTTCTTGGTTGAACTACCATCAGAGATGTACATATCACCGGATCTACAGCTAATGAAAGCATCAGCTGTAGCTAACCAAGGTCTTCCTAATATAATAGGATGTCCTCCTAGATTATTCTTAGGAGTTAAGATCATAAAATCCACAGGATACTCCCAAGAATCTAGGGACACTGGAATGTCTTCTATTACCCCATCAGGTTTAATCACAGATCTGTCTGCTAATTGTAATAATGTGGGTGTAAAAAGAAGATTAGGAAGCTTTAGTTTATCCATGATTTGTCTACTCATGATATTGATTGCTGCTCCTAAATCAATAAGTGTGCTTTGGATCTCAGTTCCATTGATGTGTATTTTAACAACTGGATTTCCTGGGTCTAGATACTTTGGAATGGAAATCTTACCCATCATGATATCTTCTATTTTTCCTGTAAGTTGAATTTTCTTTATCTCTTTGATTCTTTTTCCTGTTTTTTTCATGTTCAACTCTTTTATTGTTTTTGCTAAGATTGGAATTTCCTTGATAGCTTGTAATAATGGGATCTTAATACAAACATTCCTTAGCTCATCTAGGAAATCATAATTAGGCACCATAATTTGTTTTTCTACACCCCTATCAATTTGTAATCTTTCTGGAAAGGGAGGTGTAGAGGTGGATGTTGATGGCTACTCTAATATAGGAGTTGAAATTATTGGTTCTTTTTGTTTTGATTTTTCAATGTTTGGGGCTTGAAAAGATGTGTTCTCTTCAAGACTTTTTTTTACCCGTAGGGAATCTTCCTCGGAATTGTTTTTCTCTTGTATGATTATAGAAGGTTTCCTCTTTTCAAGTATTTTTCCAGACCTAAGTTGAACATCATTAAGGTCTAAAGGAGTAATCAAATAGGTTGGAAACTGTTGGCCTTCTATCATGTATGTGTTCTGAGGATTTTTATTGTTGGGGTTTGGTATGGGTTGGGCATGTAACTGATTTGTTTTATGAGGAAATGGTAATAGAAGTGGTGGATTTTGATGTTATGGATTTCAAGGATTTTGTTGAAGATTTTGTTGAGGAGGGAAATGTGGATATGGTGGATAGGATGGTGGATATTGATAGTACTGAGAGTATCTTCCATAGGGATTTTTTTCTCCTTCTGCCCAAGTTTGAGATTGGTTTGGAAATTGGGGCCAAGGTTGCTGCCAAGAATTCCAATTTGGTGGGGGTTGATTATACAGATGATCATGGAATCCTCGTGTTTGAGGTCCTTGCCAAGGCCTCCTAGAGACAAAATTGAGAGATTCTATGGAATTTGTAGGTGTTTCTTCTTTAAAGACAAATTTCAGACCAGGAAGTGAAGGAAAACTCTTGGTGTCATGTTTTTCTAA
Source organism: Pinus albicaulis (assembly GCA_034641835.2). Classification (NCBI taxonomy): domain Eukaryota; kingdom Viridiplantae; phylum Streptophyta; class Pinopsida; order Pinales; family Pinaceae; genus Pinus; species Pinus albicaulis. Next base: position 133,526,340 of record CM076583.1, on the reverse strand, counting down.
AAAAATTACACAAGTCTCTACTAATTTTGCATCCAAAGGGCACTCTCTCAAGGCATGCTTATTTCTACATTTGGGACAAAAGTTTTCTAAGGCATCAGATTCAACTTTTTGCTTGTTTTGTAACTTGAGGGTGTCTATTTTCTCACTAAGACTCCCTAAAATGTCAGATTTAAATTCATCAAGCATATGTCCTATTTCTGCCCTACTTACTGTCCCAGAAGCAGACTTACTTGCCCTTGCAAGAGCAGGGTCTCTTGGTCCTCCTACAGTTTTAGATTTCCCTCTTGAAAGGTTGATACATAATTAAGCTATTTCAGGTAATGTGAGCTGAGACATATCCCCTTTTTCAATCATATTAAGGATATCTAACCATTCATCCCAAATTGTCTTCAACAAGAGAGCTTTCAAAGTATATTGGTCTAAGTTTTCCATTTTTTCCCTCTTGATGTTATAGTTAAACCTCTCCCACAAATCTTCCAGATTTTCATCCTCTTTTTATAGCATTTTAAAAACTTCCTCCTTATGGTTGACTGGCATACAGTAATCTAAATAACTCTCTAGAAATGCATGTTTCATGTCTTCCCATGTCCTAATATAACTGTTGATCAAACTCATAAACCATTTTAATGCTGCTCCTTTCAATGTTGAAGGGAATAGTTTAAGTTTTTGGGCATCTTGTAAGTAATCATAGGTTCTACATAGGACTTCAAATTCAAATAGGAAGGTTTCAAGATCTTCACTTTTGAGTCCATAAAAGTTTGGAAGGATAGAGGGTGAAATGTGTTTCATAGTTACATTGGTTTCTTCATCTACTATAGGAAACCCAAAATAGCTTCCCATTTCCCTTCTACCTCTTGCTCTGCCTCCTTCTTCACATCTACCTCCTTCTCCTTCTGCACCTCTACCTCCTTCTCCTCTACCTCTACCTCTACCCCCTCCAAATACTGTATGTTCTCCATTAAAGAATCCTCCTCCCCCTTCTTCTGCCATGGTTGATTATCTTGTGGAAGTGGAAAAGTTTATGTCTCTAGCAGGGATTCTTGAATCTTCTTCTAGGACAGATTCAGTGGATGAAGTGGAAGGTATCTCTGATGGAATATCTGATCTTAAGCCTTCTAGAATTCTGTGATCAGTATAGGATGGGATGTGGGTTTGAGTTGGAGGTGTGTTGCCTCTTGGTCTTGGTGGAACAAGTGGTGTTCTAGGAATCAAGCTTTTGCTCCTTATGAATCTACCCCTTGAGTCTCTTTCTCTACGCATATCATTGTTTTTGGGAGGTAAGAAAAAAGGCTACCTAGTTACACTTCCTTGGCAACGGCGCCAAAATGTCTACTCAACTTAGTGTTCCTAAATTGATGTCATAAATTGTCAACCAGGGCTAGTAAACTGTTGAAGTGAAGTGCACTATATGTGCCTAGGTATCTTCTTCCTACTTCGTTGTGTTTAGTTTTTTTCTAATGTTTTTGGTTTTGTGTTTTTGTGCTAAGAGGAAAAGAACTAAATTGTTGGCAAAGAGAAATTATTGGTCACACTAAAACAGAGCAAAATCTACTCTAAACTATGTATGGCACCTAAGAACAGAAAATGTTGATTCACCAATTGTAAAGCTTGAAAAGGAAAATAACTCATAACATTAACTCAGTCCAATTCATTTCATTAGAGGTATGTTGGAACAACTTGAGAAAAGGATAAGTATGATGCAATGAGGTTCTTTTAAGTAAACACCAACTTACAATATCACAGAGAAAATCTCATCCATAGTTAGAAATTTGTTGGAACATGTTGAGAAAAGATTATTTGCAACATAGTAAGGAAATATATGCTAATTTAACTTATGACACTAAAATCAACCCATTCTGCAACTCAAAATGTTACTATTAAGCCTCATTCAAGGGTTAGAGATCTCTTGGAATAGCTTTGGAAAAAGGTTGTTTGTAAAATTATGAGAAATTGCAAAACAGTCAAGACCTAAAAATGATATTAATAATTCTTTTCCATATGATAATAATGTGTTAGAAGAGACTAAGAACAAGAGCAGTTTGTAAATATTGAAGGCCTTTAAGTCAAATTTAACAGAACTAGAATACAACTAGCTAATAAAACTTGAAATGCAATGAACATAACTGAACTAATACACAATTAGCCTTTGAAATACTAAAACTCCATCTCATTTAGTGTTAGTTATATTTTGGAACAATTCATGAGAACAATATTGAATGCACTATTCGATGTAAGTAAGCATAAAACATGAAGTTCAAAAAACTGCCTAAATTAAGAACGAAACAGAGCTAAAGTTACTTATCTAAAAAATATGCACAAAGCCTTTCGGACAGTAGGGGCCCTCTACCATCAGATTGGCACACGAATCTCCTCAAGATTGCTTCAGATCATGTATTAAATTTTTATTTCTTTCATTAAAGGAAAACACTTCAAAAACAGAGTATTACAGTCTTGGACAACTTAACAAAAAAACATCAACTAACTAACTGTCTCTCGGTTCACCAAGTTATTTTTATAATCAAAATACATAACTGTCGTTGAGAAGAAACAGGGATAGGTTTATTTTTCAATAAAAATCAAATTAGAACTCCTGTTGAGGTCTTGTACTTTTCTAAAGACACCTGCAGAGTCCTTGTCCTGGTACAAGTCTACTTCTTAGTTTTGGTTTCCTCCACGTGCATAACCACTTGCAGATTTTTGCTCAGACTTCGTAGAGGGAAAGGAATGATGTAGGTGAGTTCTGTAATTCAACCATATGCATTTTCCCTTTAAGTGATACCTGTAACCTATGTGAACATAAAGATAGCTGCAGAATATGCGACTAGCTACAGAATGACTGCATTCTGTAGCTAAGTCTAGCAAAAAATCACTACAACAACAAGACCACAAAATTTTAGTAAGTCAGTTATTGTATGCATTCTTAAAGTGACTTTAATCAATCCTATTGATATTTTAAGCCTATAATTGATAAATGAAAAAGGAAATGAAGTGAAATTTGGTGAAAGAAAAGGACATCTTTGGGGCTCAACAGTCCCTCCTTTCTCCCAATTTTAGTGTGAAGAAATTCTCTATTTATTCCCAAGCAGTGACTGCATTATTAGCAAGATATTTGAACCAATTTCAAGACTCTCCATCCAATTATTTGACTAAAAGCCTCAAAACCACATCTAGGTGCTCCACATTCACATTCTCAACAAAGGCATAGAAGTCTTCAATATTTTTCTGCGCAACAGTACTATCCTCCTCGGTAAACTGTGGAAAAATATTTAGATAATATTGATGCATGTCATGCAATACTTGAGGCAATGCCAATGGAGCATATTTGTTGAGCAGGAAGCTAGGTACAACCTTTAGGGGTGGTGGTGGTAAGTTATAAGGGTGATTTGGCTGTGGTATAACAGGTGTACCTAAGTAGAGGTTTGGATATTTATCTGTAATTATCTATGAAGTGTTGTAACTTCTTTGACTTCTTCAGCCTTTGGAGTAGGATGCAAAGGAGGCAAAGAAATATCAATGGATTCAGCTTCATCTTTTATGTCTGAACTAGCTAAATCAAAGGCTTCTGGATGGTACTCAAATACATGGGCTGTGGAGCTATGACCATAGATATAAAATTTCTGGGAAGAGGAAGGCGAATCTTTTAGAGAAAATGAGGGTAGGTGAGGCTGGATGGGCTACTTCTCCCTCCAGATTCTCCTGAATATAATATTTTCAGTATCATATATAGAAGGGATTCTCTAATGAGAAGTATATGATCGGGTATGAGGTTTGGTGTAGGTCAGGATTGCGCTTGATTTGAACTTTGATAATAGTGGAGTTGCTAAGATGAGGGCTATGTAACTCTCAACCCTTTGTGCTCACCTGATTGAAAGGTGAAGATAATGTCATATCCTAGGGAAAGGTTTTCTAATTCATTCCCTGGAAATGATTCCAAAAATATTTTGTAGCTCCTAGAGACAGCCTTGAGTTGCAAAATACTAGCACCTAGGAAATCTTAAAAATCAGAGGTTGAATGTGAAAAATTGTATAAAATGCCTCTGAAAAAATATGAAATAAGAGAAAGGTGGTTTTGGTGGTTCATGGATGGATAAGACCTTGGAATTGATTCATGTGAATTCCTTATACTGTGAGAGGGCTCAAGAGGCTATGAGATTGATGGCTTTTAAATGGGCCAAGCATAAAACAATGAACACTAATCTTAAAATATGCAAAGGTGTTGAGAGAGAATGGAGAAGGAACCCACAACAGATAGGCTTAAGAGATTTAAGAATTTTTCCCCTATGAACTCAGACGAAACGAATATAAATAAGATATGGACAAAAATAGAGGTTCGTGTAGTGTGAATTAAGGGAGTGTCGCAATCTTAATACATGAGCGTTAACACCTGAGTGTTATACAAACACGAATTCATGAATAAATTCACAGACCACTAACAACTACATTGCACGAACCATCAAAGCAGAATAGCATGAAAGATGATTACACATAAATAGGAGATTAATGATAACAAAAGTCAAAAAATACATACTGCTCATTACTCCATCTGGAATCCAAATATCAGCTCTGTATTCATATTAAGTTTAAACAACTCTCCCAAATATGTCTCTCAGAGCACAGGGAGAAAAATCATACAAAACTATAACAAAATTCTTTAAAATTCTAGAACCATTGTTTCATCTTAGAACTCACTACATATAGAGTTCTCCCTAAGGTTTTATTATCGAATATTCTGTCATGATCAACCCACATAGGTGAAACAAAAATATCATAAAAAACTATTAGAGTGTGCCTCAAGCAATCGCTCCTGCAACAGAAAAATCAAAACATAATTGCGTAAAATCAGGATTTTACTAGCCAAAAATCACTATCTAACAGTTAAAAGAAGCAAAAAAAGTTAGCCACGGAGGCCAAATTCCAAAATCTTCAAAGGGGTGGTGAGAAGCGGTAGATCGTTTAGAATTCATCATGTATTTCCACTTTTTATTCATTATCCTCCATTCTTTGACTCTCATGATCTTCACTCTCCATTGCGGAATGGTCAATTGCATTGTGTACACTAAATTATTTAGTATGGATCTCTTGGAGGGACTACATAAACTGTGACCACATGCTCCACCATTGAAATACTCGTGTTGTATTTGAAAACTGTGATCCAGATTTCAGAGGGGGTCTCAAGTGGTAAGTGATATCGGAGAGGGGGGGTGTGAAATGATGAAAGTAAGGCACATGGAGGAGTGGGTGGTAATGAAAAATTCCCTTTTCGGACCCCCCCCCCCCCCTTCCTACGATAAAGTTCAAATGCTACGGGGGGTTGGGGGGGTGGGTGGGCAAACTAGATAAGGGTTGTTGGATGCATTGGGGTGGAGCAGAGCTGAAGGAAGGATGGTAGGAGTGAGTTTAATAGAAATTATTTACATTGAAATGGGTGAAAGACAGGCCATAGGGGGCTATTGATGATGTTGGAAAGTGGTGGGACCCGCACCCGCAGATCGCGTGTTGCAAGATTTAGCTGGGAGCGGTGGGTGGTAAATGTTAAAATTTGTGGGGAGTGATGTGCGATGGTAAGGAAGGTGACATGGAGGGAATGTTGGACCTGAACTCTTCCCGCAGATCGCAACTCTTAACACTAAACAATGGAGGTAAACTTTAAAGGATGTGAAGTGAAAAGCGCGGGGATGAGGTAAGTGATGTGGCGGGGTAAAGTGGGGCTGACTACATAAAAAATGGTAGATATAAGCATTTTTTTATAAGAATCAGGAGTTCAAATATAAAAATTTTGAAGTGCAGGGAGAGGGACCCACCTACATTTCACATCTTAGAATTTAGCATTTGGGGAATACGGTAAACTCTTAAAAATGCGAAGTGCAGTTTGTGCTGAATGGAGGATGATGTGTCAGGGAGCATGGGGTCCACTGCATTGGTAGAGTTATAAAGTGGTGAATGGTTATGCGGTAAGTGTATGAGGCTTTATATTATATGAAAAGTATTACAAGCTGCCAAAATTGGGGGGAAGAGATACCATGGTGGGACCAACTGCATCACAACTTCGAAAAAATACTTTGCGGCCACTTAAGCAGTAAGTTATAAAATGTGCGATATGCAAAATGCAACACGCTAGACGCTACAAAGTGAGAAAAGGAAAAAGGTAAGGAAAATGTGGAATACAAGGGTTTGCATGTGAATTTGGGTGATGTATCAAGGTTGGATGGGTCCCACCAAGTCACATCGGTGGAAAGATAAGTTTCGGTAAGTCTTAAGATGTAAATATTAAAACTTGTGGGGAGTGGTGTTGCCAATGAAGAAATGGAATGTGGGACTTTAGAAAAGGGAAAGTGAAGAATAAGAGAGGGTAAATGAAGGTAAAGAGGATAAATGAGATGAAGAATTGTGGAAATGAAGTTTTCTCACCATTAAAACTTATCATCTACATTTTCCCCTTTCTACTGAACTGAGATGCAAATTGATTCCTTTGAAGCTCTTTGATAGTCAGGACTTGCCTTCTTTTCTCCTTCTCCCCTTTGTGTGCGGTCACAGGCCAATAGGAATAGCCAAAATTAGAAAATATAGGGGACTATTAGGATCATGATACGGTGGGAAAATTTGTCGAGTTATTTACTGAATATCAGGACCTGTTTCCTATGAAAATTTCTAAGATGAAAGGGATAGTAGGAGATCTCGAGGTAACTAATATTAGCTTGGAACCGAATGCGCAACCAGTGAAGTAGAGCTCGTATAGGCTGAATCCCAAATATAATCAGAAATTTAAGGAGGAATTGGAGAAAATGGTTGCTACAGGGATCACAAAACCAATGGAAGAATCAGATTGGGTGAGCCCTATGGTGGTCCAGGACAAGAAAACCAAGGGAGAAATAAGGATTTGTGTGGATATGTGCAAATTGAATGGTGCTTGTGTACATGACCCATGCCCAACCCCATTATCTGATGAAATCCTAGACAATGTGGGAGGGTAGGTAGCCTACTCATTCACGAATGGTTTCTCAGGATACCACCAGATAAGAATCATGCCGGAATATAGAAGCAAGATGACCTTCGTGATAGAATGGGGATCCTTTCAGTACACAGTCATGCCATTCAACGAGAAGAATGAACCAACTACCTTCTCGCGCGTGGTAGTAGCTGTGTTTAAAGAATACATCCATAAGTTCTTAGAAGTGTATTTCAATGACTGGACTGTATTGAATTATTGAAGAAACATGTGCCAAGCTTGCGTCAGATGCTCGATACTTGTTGGAAGTATCGAATCTCGCTCAATATGAAAATTTTATATTCTGCGTCCCATTAGGGATCTTGCAAGATCACATTGTTTTTCAGCAGGGATTGATGGTGGATCTAGCAAATATCGACGTTATTGTTAAACTTGAAGCTCCCACAAATTTGAAATAGTTGTGCTCATTTTTGGGGCATACAGGGTATTACCGAAAGTTCATTCAAAGCTACACACTAATCACTGCACCCATGGAGAAGTTGCTAAAGAAGGATGCCTGATTTTTCTATGATGCAGACTGCTAGAAGAGATTTGAATTACATAAGGAGAATATGGTCATTGTGCCCATATTTCTATTTACAGACTAGACAGAGGAATTCCATGTACATGTTGATGTCTCATGCATCACGATGGGAATTGTCTTAGCGTAGCTAGGAGCTAGGGCGATTAATCACCATATTGCATTTTCAAGTATGAAATTTTCAAGTGCGGAACATAATTACTCAGCCATGAAGAGGGAAGGATTAGATATGGTCTACATGCTGCAGAAGTTCCACCACTATCTATTGGGAGGCCGTTTTAAGATGTTTACTAACCACTGTTGGAACAGGGTCCTCCAAAGGCTGCAAATTGGGACAATTTTGAGTATTTTTGTATATTTTTGGCATATTTTAGTCTAGCACAAGGGTTTTGGGGTGGTTCAAAGCCCCAAAAGCATTATAATGGGTCAAAGGGTAGACCTAGAGTCTGCAAACCACGGTTTGTGGACCACAGGAAAGATTAGGCTAGATCGATATAAATAGAAGGACATTTTGAGTCAATAGAGAGGTAGGTATTAAGGTTGGTGTGAATTTAAAGTTAGTAGATCTGTTTGGATTATTGGGGAAAGGACCACTGTTGGCTGTGTGCACGAATATCCTCAGTCCTGTTATGTGTGGACCCTACTGTTGTGTGTGCAGGTTGGGTTTTGGGTATTGTAAAAGGATCTAAAGGATTAATGAAAGCGGGAGGTCATTGGAATATCTGACTCTGTTGGAAATTGTTGTTGATGTGAACTTGTGATATATGCTTATGTTGTACATTCTTAAGTATTATTGATTTGGTAGAAATTCATTGTGTTATTTTTTTATCTTTATGATCTTGGATCTGTTTCTATTATAGTTTTATGCGAATGCACAGCGATAAGCGCAATGACTGTTTCTATAAGTCTATGATCGGCTAGTTACTTGATAACCATTGAAATGCTAGCATACGTGGATCTGAAGTATATTAGTAGATCAAAGCTACGTGATATAATATTTGGTAATTGTAAGGTTGAACACAGCCCTACTTGACTTACCTACCCTCTCCCAGGGTACAAAAACACAGTTCGACACCCTCCAATATTGCTTGGTCGGAGACTTTGGCTTGCGCAAGCAGGTCACTACCGAAAGGGCCAGTAGTATAGGGGTTTGTTGGCAAACCTCAACCTCCGAACCTGGGTCAGGACCCCTCGAGCCAACTAATGGTTATGTTGCCGGGACCGGGAGCATTTTGAGAGAGGGATCGGGTAATGCCAGGGCCGTATTGGAAACCTGAAAGAAAAGAAATTGATGAATGGTTTGAACAACAAGTTTAGGAATTCGTAGTAAAAAAAAACCGTAGTAAGAGGTTGACCACCGAAGAGTGGAAGAATGAGTATATTTCACGGATATCTACGAGATCTTCTTTGTAACAATTGCGATCGAGCTCCAGGAGTGACTCGCAAGGTTGGTCGAATTTTAGAAGTGTTGGAAGGATGAGCAGGTCACACAGTGCACCCCATAATTGATCCAGCAGTTAGAGAAGACTGATAACACCATCACTCGCACGGTGGACCACTGGGTTGACAGTGTGCTAGGAGGGTTCGTGACAAAATTTTCCATCGATCAGTTCATCTCCTACTCTGAAGTAGAGCGAAGATTCTTCAAAGGATTTCGGGGAAAGTTTCTGAAGACCTTACCATTGCTGATTAAGATATTACTGTGCGAAAAAAAGTATTATGTGTAGCCACACCGAATGAATGACCTCTGATCTGGACAGGAGTACGACACAAAGTGGAAAATACTATCGGACCAACCAAGAATGAGATATATCTATCTATCATTCGATAAGAAAACGAGTTGCATAGTGTGTTAGGGATTTGTAATCGGCAAGATTGGCGAAAGTCGATCACGAAGCAACATCGTTTCAACCAACTTTGGGATTCTAGGATCTAGCTCTCTTGAATCCGGAGAGGGATCTCTCAAATAAGTGCAAAGATGGATTTTTCTTTGAAGTTTTGGGTAATGATATTAGGCTAGTTATGAAGGCCAAGGGCTTGCTTTGTTTTTGGATGGTTCAGTAGGAATACTGTTTGAGGTGGAAAGTCCTAAGTGCAAAGAGTTTCAAAGGTGAGAAGTTGCAAGTGAATAGAAAAGCTAGGCTAAAAAGATAGATATAACGCTGGTTTTTAGTCCATTGGGCTATGGAGTCATAACAGGGCTTTAATTGAGAAACAACATCAAGAGTGATCCAAGGGGAAAGTCATCTACATTACAAGATTATTGAGATTGAAATGATGGAATGGGAACAATAAAGTGTTGGAGAGATGGAAACTGATAATAATTTCACAAAGGATTTACAGTCAGTCCAAACAAGAAAAATCCTTTTAAGTAACTGTTTAAAACCAACCAAGTGCAGGGCTAACCATTGACTTCTTGGGAAAGTTTGTATTAAAGCAGCTTAATTAACAAACAATCTAGTAATCCACATAATTACCTTTAGAAAGTATGAAAACATATAAGAGAAGATAGAGTATAAACTTAAGATCAGATAAAGTACTTTTAAACCTAGTATGCTTTCAGTTAACACCAAGGGAAACTTTCATAATCTGCCTTTGGAGAATAGAAGCTAGAAACAGGGCAAACCATCACTTTTCTAATCTAACTTTAATAAGAAAATAAGGAAAATAAATTTTAAGAACAATTTTTAAAGCAAACAGTAGGACGAGGGAACTCCAGCGTTCCTAACTGCTTAAACTGCATTACATCATTCTAAAATAAACAATTGGAGGAAAAAATTGAGATAAATATTTTCAGTCAAAGAAGGTTACTGATGTACAGTGGGTCCTAACTCTATAAATGTTGTTCTTTATCAGAGAATAGTGAAAAAATGTGACATACATAGAAGGAAAACAATAACAAAGAAAGGGGCACTTCGCCAGTGATATAGACCAGGATCCCAAGAAACAGCTTGTTTATTGATGTCAAACCAGTTACAATACTCAGGTCCAATGTTTCAATTCAGAAATCATCTTCACTATCCAGCCTAACAAAACTAACACAAACAGAGCTACAAGGGCCAATGAACAATATTTACAAATAGAAGTCTCAAGCTCAATTATATTTCAAAGTTCTACAACCAACCGATTCTCATCCTCTACAGAAGTCTTTATAGAAGGATGAGGAGGTGAGATCTAATAAAATATCTTAAGGACAATCAATACAGAGTGATGACTTCTCGGCCTTTGAAGGGTTCGATGACGAAGTTTACAGGTGTTTCACTGTATTAACTATTTTACAATTAATATCAAAGCTCGGTGGGAGATTTATTGACTTTTAGGCTCTGCGTAATGTTTGGAGTAACTCTGCAGATATTTCTGCATTTATTTCCTTGTAGAAGTAGCTCTTTGGCTGCGCTGGAGGCGAATATCTGATTTTCTTCAGTAAGTTCAGCCTCTGTTTGAATGTTTTGAGGCAACAGGTGGCTTTGTTGCAGCTGAGAGGAATCAATTTGCCTCAAATGTGATGGTGGAGGTCTTTCTGTCTGTTAAACACTTATGATTTTCTTTTAATGGTGTTTTAATTCTGGGAATTAGGCTTTTGATAAAAAATTTTAGCCGTAATTCCAAAATCTGTCTTCAATCTTCATTCTGTTGTACTATGTCTTCAAAAACTGATACTCTTTTGAATGTGATTTAAACCACAGTGTCTTGTCGATGTGCAGGCCGCACATGTCTTTTAAAGGCATCAATGCCTATGAAGCATTGATAAAACGTTGAATCCAACCCTTGAAAATGGTATCCATTGATAATTTAAAAGCATGGGAAACGTCTTTCCTGGCCTTCGGCATTTCTTTTGAACAAATGGAAAGAACCATCAATCCCTGCAAAAATACAAAAAATATTAGAAAATCCTGCGTTTTAGGTTTAACTGCTTCAGAAAGCAGGGAAGGAGTGTAGTTGTTGGATGAAGGCATCCAACGGTGGAGATTTATTGAGAGGAGGTTTAAAGAAGAGCGGGGAAATGAACAAGTCGGAGTGATTTTGGATCGTCCGATCTGGACACGTGGATGGTCTAGATTCGATCGGAGGATCGCAATTGGCGGGAGGAGAAAAGGGGTGCGATGAAAATCTCCAATGCGATTGCGCGATCGAGAGGGCAGAGGCAATTAAGAAATGGCCATTGATATGAGGATCAGATCAACAACGGGGAGTGAATCAGAGGGATGACCGATCGGGCGGACAAATCAAATACATGCGATTGAAAGTTGCGATGCGATTTTTCACGGACCGTTGGATCGAAGGATTAGATCAACGGTCGGGATTGTCTCAACTTTCGCACCAACGGAAAAACCTTTATAACATATGAAACCCAAAGTTTTAAATAAAACAAAGGTTTTATATGGATAGGGGCGGGCTATATATATAAAGTGGTGAGACACCCGACTGCGGGGCCGTTGGATATATGAAATACAATGGGCCCGGGGCTTATATATTCAAAGGAGCCAATCGCAATCGGAGCCTCGGGCTTGGTCTTTCAATCAACCCATTGAAATATTGCGATGCGATTGAGCGCTTCGGGGCTTTGTCACTTGGTCTCGAGGGAAACTTGGTCTCGAGGAAAAGTCACAGAAACAAAAGGTGGGGGGGGGCGGATTATATATATATAAGCCCTAATCGCATCGAAAGTTTGATGTGGGTCCTTTAAATCTACCCATTGGATTTCTCCGATGCGATTGCGTGATCGGTCTTTTTGATCTAACCATTTATATTTAGCACATGACTTTAGTTCTTTAGACCAAAACTTTGGAAAAATGGGTTTTTGGGTTTTACAAAGGGAAAAGCGGATCGGGAAATAATTTTCAATGTTTTAAGCGCCGAAGGCGGGCCCATGGGACATTTATACAAAGGTTTAATCGCATCGGAGTTTTTCAATACAAAGCCAATCGCATCAGAACTTTGGAATCATGGCAAAGACTCGCGTGCTTAGAATTTTTGCAATGCGATAAGTGCCGAGAAAGGTTTAGCGCTTGGTTCCGGAGTGTGGGCATGTGGGGGAAGTGGTTTTGAAACTCAGCCCAAGGGGGCTTGAGCCCTTATGCAAAAAAAATGTATTTTTTATGAAAATTTTCAAGGTTTTTAAAGGATTTGGGGGTTTCGGTATGGTTAAAGAGTGAGTCTTTAAACTTGTAACAGTAATTTTCATGAAGGGAAGCAGAGAAATCATGAAAACAAAGGAGTTTTATGGAGAAAAAAGGGGAAGCAAATGAAGGTTAGTTTTGAGTGGGAGAAGGGGGAAAATCATGGTTTTTCAGTAGTCTTTTCTCATGAAATTAGCAGAATTTCTGAGTATAAAATGGGAACAGCAATGAAGATTTTGGACAGAGGCATGAGGCCTTCAAGAGTCTTCAAGAGCCAACAATTTTTAGCAATGAAAGTTGTTCTTTGAAGGCTCAATTTGCTATAAAAAATATTATAGGTGGCTAACAGTGGCTCCACTTGGGGATGATGCCTTCTTGAAGGCATCAAGAACTTCATACTTGCATTCTCTGGGAGGCAGACCTGTGCCTTATCCATTGGGCTGCCCTTAATTTGATGGGATGATCTTCTCTGAAAACATATTAGCAGCTATGAAAACAATGGACCTTCATCAATACAAACTTTCTACCTACCCAATCCTACTGATCTAGCATTTTTTCTTCATTAGAGTGCACTTGGATTGGAAAAATCTTTTCACAACATTTTATTCTTTTGAAAGTAGGAAATCTAATCTATTTCTACTCCTTATTTCTCCTTGAACTCAGATTAAACAGTTGATTTCAGACGATTCTCTACCTAATATATCATCTATTGGGATTAGACTGTCCAACAGATTTTTATTCTCTAAATTCCAAAACATAAATTTAAAAACAGTCAAGTCAAGATTAAGATGTTTGACTTGCTGTGATCTATGGCATAAAAACAAGCTGCACATAGACATGTATTTTGCATAAAATTTAAAACAAAAATGGAAGGCTTAAGATCTGAAAGTTTCTTATCATGGCCTTCTCTTTTTACAGCTCTGTTTTGACTCTTATGTGAGATGTTTCTTCTTTACTCTCTGGTTCAAATTTTGAGCTAATTAGAACCAGATTTTCTTCTTTTTGACTCAGAAAAAATTAAACTGATTTGAGTCATTTCTCTTTTGGAAACTTAGGTTCAGATTTTGAACATGTTTGAACCTTTAATTTCTGTCCTAAACTATCTACTAATAAGCCAAGATTTAACATTTTGGCAAATCGAATTCACTATCCTATCAGCAGAAAATTTAAAGATAATTAGTCAATATTACGCTGTTTGACTAACTAGAAGTGTGTTTTGTAGAAGTGGCATTAAGCTTGCACACTTTCAGATTTGTTTCTTTTTTGGTATGGGGCTATACCTTTCTTGTTTTTCACAATCTGCCCTCTTTTCTTTCTTTCGTTGTTTTTGTATTTTTGATCTTTCTAACTTTGAATGCAATGGTGGATGAGATATTTTTAATGAAAAAGATAAAAAGGCTTCAAAACATAACATTGATCAAGAGAAGTAATGCTTAAGCATCTTGCCATTGACAGGACCCCCAAACAATTCTTCTCCATTCAACTCCTGCAAGAAGAATGTATTGTTTCCAGCAGCTGAGCGAATAGAGTAAGGGCCAAGCCATAAGTTGTCAAATTTTCCATGCTTGCCCTTTTCTTCCCTTCTTGAATCCCATTTTAAAACTTTGTCCTCAATATTGAAATTGCTGGGCTTTGTTCTTATGTCAAAAAGCTTTTTAATGCTTTCATGCTTCTGCAATGCTTTGTTATAAACTTCCTCTCTAGTTTTCTGAAGATGAATGGTCTAGTTTATTCTTCTGATCATGTCATTTTATTCAGTTTGTAATTGTTGAATCAACTTCATAACTGGTACACCAAGGTTGTTTGGAAAAATTGCATTAGTACCATACATAACCTAAAAAGGTGACATACCAATAGATTTCTTCAAATTCAATCTGTCAGCCCAAAGTGCATGAACCAGCTTTGTGTGCCAAGAATTCTTGTTGTCCTCCAACATTTTCTTGATTATTTTCACTAAGATTTTGTTTGAGGATTCTACAATTCCATTACCTTGAGGGTAATAGGCCGTGGAATGCCCAAATGTTATGTGATATCTATGACAGAACTCAACCATCTTCTTTGATCCAAATGCTGCTACATTATCAGTGATGATCTTGGTAGGACAGCCAAATCTCGAGAGAATATTGGTCTCCATAAATTTTATGATAACTAAATCATTGGCCTGCCTACAAGGTATGGCTTCTATCCACTTAGTGAAATAGTCAGTGGTAGTGAGAATCCATCTATGCTGGGCAGAAGATGGGGGATGGATTTCTCCTATGAAGTCAAGTCCCCACTGTTGAAAAGGGGCTTCAACAGTGATGAGATGTAGAGGTAGGGGTAATATTTTTCTTTTACCTTCAAAAATTTGACATTTATGACAAGCTATGATCATTTTGTGCATATCATGGAAAAGAGTAGGCCAATAGAAACCAGCCCTCAAAATTTTATTGGCTGTTGTCTTCCAGTACAAATGACCTCCACACTCTCCTTCATGAAACTGATATTTAACCTTCTCTGCATCAAACTCAGGCAAACATTTAAGCAATACACCACTTGCATTTTTCCAATAAAGACATCTATCTATAATGCAATAGTTTACAGCTTTTAACTTTAGGAACCTTGCCTTTGTTTTTGTCAAACCAGGAGGTGTATTCAATTTAAGCAAAACATAAATAATATCAGCATACCAAGGAGAATTCATAAAATGATCTTCAACTATAGGAGTTGAGAATTCTTCTTGGTCATCCAAAGCATTAATCATATTAATATCAAGAACTTCAAAATTTGAGTCAGCCATTAATCTGGCTAGACCTTGGCCTTTGATGAGTTTAGTGGGTTTTATCTCTAAATCATATTCAAGAATAATAACAATCCACTTACCTCTCTTACCATCTGGGTCCTGTGTTAGAATGTCTTTAACAACTGAGTTTGGGACAAAGGCAATGATGTGTGAGTGAAGGATGTACACCCTGAAGTCTTTCAAAGCTTTAACCAAAGCAAAAGCCTGCTTCTCCATAATGTTATACTTCAAAGGGGCATCCCTCAATGCCTTACTAAAGAATGCAATAGGTTGCTCTTGTCCTTGTGGATTTTTCTGGAAAAGGACAACAGCTATGGTATGTTCTGATGCAAATAAAAAAATATAAAAATCTTTTGAAAAATCAGGACTTCTAAGAACCGATGTTTTGGTTAATGCTTGTTTTACTAGTTCAAAGGACTTCTTTGCTTCCAAGGTCCATTTTACCCCTTGCTTCTTCTTTAACATGTTTTTGATATTTATAAGGAGCTCAGCCAAGTTGGGGATGAACCTTCTCAAAAATTTAATCTTCCTGATGAAAGACTACAACTCTTTGATGTTTCGAGGATGAGAGATTTGCAATATGGCCTCAATTCTCTTTGGATCTATCTTTATACACTCTTTCGAAATAATGTGCCCAAGAATTTTACCTTCTTGGAGACCAAATAGTGTCTTCTTAGGGTTTAAAGATATCCTAAACTTTCTGCACTTCTTGAAAACCTTTCTTAAATGTTCTAAGTGCTCTTCATCTGTTTTTGAAAACACAGTAACATCATCAAGATAGATAATGATGAAGAAGCCTAGTTCCTCCAAGAATGCTATGTCCATGGCTCTTTGAAAAGTTCCTCCAGCATTCATTAGACTGAAAGGCATTTTCACATACATGAAAGTGCCCCATGGTGTAGTAAAGGCTGTCTTTAATTGATCAGCAGGGTGAACTAAAATCTGATTGTACCCTGAATAGCCATCCAGCAAAGAAATTCTTTTAGACCCTACCACCCTTTGTAAAATATGATCCATCTTGGGTAAAGGGTAGTTGTCTTTTAATTAAGCTTTGTTTAAGTCTCTAAAGTCTATACAAAGCCTGATTTCTCTAGTTTTCTTCCTAACAGACACCAGATTAGATACCCATTCAGAATATCTAACAAGGACAATAATACCTGCATCATACATTTTCATGATCTCCTTCTGAACCAATGGTAACTGGATAGGGTTTATTCTACGCAGTTTCTGTTTGAATGGTTTTTGGTTTTCTTTGAGGGGAATTTTGTGCTGTATTATTTTAGTGTCGTAGGATTTAAGATCTTTGTAAATCCATGCAAAAACATCAGATAACTCTTTAAACAGCTCGATGTATTTAAGTTTAATATGAGCCGGTAAAGTCTTGGACAGTTTGATCATTTTCGGCTTAAGTTCGCTGCCAATATTAAACTCTTCCACTTTGGTCTCTACAGGTTCCAGTTTTGGTTTATTCGCCACATCGTTAAAATCGAACAACTCTTCTAAAGCGGCTAGACCCTTAGGCAAACTTTCATATTTAGAGTGCAGAGTTTCTAACTCCTCTGTTGCAAACTCTGCATTCATTCCTGTTTTTCTTTCAAGTTTGCTAGATAACAGGTTTATATTAGCGAGTTCAGGAGACGATTCTTCTTCATCAAGAAAAATTTCTTCCTTGCAATCTGTTTCATAGTCTGAGTCCGAACCGTTTAGTTCGAATTCATTTCTGAATTGCATGAAGTCTTCTATTTTTTTTTCATTGTCAAACACCTGCCAATACCTTCCATTATCAGGCACAGCTGGCCTAAATTTTATCTGATTTGTGCAGTATTTGGTGTTATATGGCATTAAGCATGTTCTAGCTGCAAAGGCTAAATTGTGGGCTGCAATATTTCTTTTTCTTGGGACAAAAAACAGTTTGGACTCCTCGAATGTCTTCAAAAGGTCCATGACATCGTTTTGGTAGGCCCTGAGTCTGGGATGATTTGCGTTATACTCCCCATTGACCTACCTAATAACTAACTCTGAATCCCCATGAACTTTAATTCTTTTGGCTCCTATCTTTTTCAACAAACGTAAGCCTAGGAGAAGGGATTCATATTCCACTATGTTATTGGAACACTGAAAGTTTAATGTACAGGAAATACATTCGGTGTGGTTGTTTTCAGTGTTAGTAATCTAGACACCTGCGCCAACATTGTTATTAGTGCGAGATCCATCAAAATACATACTCCACAGAGGACTGTTCTTAGTTTCATCCTGGTTACAGTCCTCTTCAACTAACATGCTCAAAGGTTGTTGTGGAAACTCAGCACTCAGTTGTATTTGTTTTGATTTACCAAGATTTGCGCTCATTTGAGGGTTGTTTTATTTAGTGTCCAGGTTTAAAAGAAAAGGACGCATGACCTGTAGTTCAAGACCTTTCTTTAGTTTTCTAGTGTCTTCAAACGCAACAAACTGTTTTAACATTTCTGCGTTGTGTTCCTCTTCCTCCCTGTCGGCCGTTAATCCTGTTAAAGTGACTTGTTCACCAAGTGTTTGATCATTAAAAAGGATAAATGAATGAAGGCCTGTGTTCACAGAGTATAAAGGGGATTTTTGCAGTCTCTCTTGACTTGTAACTATGTATTTCATATGAGACTCCCTGTAAAGTCTTCTATTCTGATTGAAAACAGGGATAGTCGCATAGGTCATGTCCATTTGCATAGTCCCTTGTAACTTAGCCCCCCAAGATCTTGATAATAACATTCCATACTTTTGGGGCACATCAACCACCACAATATCCATGACTAAACATTTGGCTGGAATTTGGGCTTAGTTAACACAAAGGTCTTTGATTAATCCTAAACATTTTACTCTGCTGGAATCAAAGGAGTACAGGTCTTTATATGGTCTGGTGATTTCTAAACCAAGGCTCTCCATTACAAATTTTGGCATTAAATTATGAGAAGCCCCGGAATCATGCATAGAGTTGTGCAAAATTTTGTCATGAACGTTTAAACTCACATAAAAGGGAGGAACAGGTCCCTCTTGATATCTGCCTTCAATCTTAGGACCAAAAGTCAGCTCGGGTTGGTCATCATTAAGATATACTGTGTCCTCATTTTCTTCTATTTTTAAAGCCTTCAAAATTTGGGTTCTATATACATGTTGGGTAGCTAACTCAGTCAAGGGAACAGAGATTTTGATTTTTGAAATTTCTTGCTCCAGGCTGAAAGGAATTTCTTGGTTTCAGCCTTATTAGCTGTCGCTTTATCAGCAATATCAGATTGCTTATTTGTTTTATCTACACTTAACAATTTTTTTTTCACAGGAGTACTAGCTGAAGTGTTAGTACTACTAAGGTATGCACTCTGACTTTCATTGTTTTGAGTGCCTTTCTCTTTTCCTTTATCAGAATTTACAGTCACTGTTTTATCCTTTTGCTTGGCAATTTTAGGCTTGGTTGTAGTGTTGTTTTGTGAAGATTTGTCAGAGGTTTTGTTGTTGGGAGTCTGTTGACTGGTTTTTCTTCTAAGGTCGTATTCTCTTTGAGACTCTATGATGACATTTTCCATGTCTTGATAACAATTTTCATCATCATCTCTTCTGTCATCATGAGGTGTGTATAGACCTTGTTTTCTGTCATAATGAATCTCAAAGTCATCATTATCAACTCCCAGCATGTTTATATCATCTTCCTCTATTATCTCATCTGTTTCTTCAACCTCACTTACATAGTTTTGATGAAAGGGAGGAGTGATCTGCTGATCATCTTCCCTAGGTCTGTTTGGAGGTTGGTTTCTTCTAACATTCTGGTTTTGGTTCTGGTTTCTATTTTGAGGAGCAGTTTGGTTTTGATTTTCTTGTGCTCTCTTAATTATGCTCATCTCTTTCATCATTTCTTCCATCATTCTCTCCATCTTTGAGTTGGAAGTAGAAGGTGTGGATTCCTCTCCAAAAGATACTCTCTTTTCAGTTTTCATTCTAGCTCTCTTCTCCATTAACTTGACTTCCACAGAAAGAGCACCTTTTTTCATATCTTCAAGAGTTGCAAAATCTCTCTCTCTTAGCTGATAGGTCATGTCAGAGTCAAACCCCTCAGGAAACTTGTTTAAAGCTTAGCCCTGTGGAGGTTTTAGTTATGGGGAAAGTGCATTATACACACTATTGAATCTAGTGCAGTAAGCTTGCACACTTTCCCCAGTGTTTCTATGGAGGTTCTTGTAGTCAAAAAGGACTTGAAGAGGGTTTTTCTTTACTTCCCATTTGTTTAAGAATGTTTGATGGAAGGCTTTGAGATCATTAATACTATGAGGGGCTAAACCTTTAAACCATTTTCTTACTTCTCCCCTAAAGCTCTGAGAAAATAACCTAAGCTTGACAGAATCATCATCAATTTCGTTTCTGTCAAAGTAGTCATTCATCTTATCCATATGTTGTGATGGAGTTGTAGCATTGTTAGCATCATACAATGGAATTTTGGACTGATAGTCTTGTGGAAGGTTGACTAATGGTACAGGAAGGACTAGGGGAGCATACCACGCTGCCATGATATGTGGTGGGGGTGGATTCACAAGGAGTGGATTAACAACAGGAAAAGTGGGCTGAAGTGGAGTGGTTTGAATAGTGGATGTAGGGTGAGCAGAAGTGGATGGACCAGGAATAGATTGCTGAGATGATCTTGGATGAGAGACACCTAAGTTGTGAAGGAAATGCAAATCAGGAGGTGTTGTTTCCCTGCTACCAAGAGGTTCACTTGTTTCAGGAGATGATAGTGAAGACTCAGAATCTAACTGATCTAAATCACCAAGAGACCGAGTTCTAAATGGATTTACTAAGTCAACTTGAGATTGTTGTAGAGCTGAAATATTTTCAGGAACTGAATTAGCTCTCAAGGGTGATATGAAAACAGTTGATAGTTTAATCTTAGGAGACTTCCTAAGGATATCTTCTGGGTTATCAACTACTTCAGGTGGATCAGGGTCAGGATGGGCTCTAGTGTGAATCTTTCTAGGAGCCACTATGTTGTGTTTTTCAGACCCAAATAAACAAGACAAGTTCAACCAGGTATGACAATCTTTAAGAGGTTAACTAGTCTGTTTTGCAAAAAATTTAATCCTGCAGTCTTCTGACTGAGTTTGAAAGATATTATAATGATAAGGGTTCTTCCCAGTGGAGTCTTAAGGTCTGTTCAGGACTGTGGAGTCGCCAAGTGGAAGTTTTTAGCCCCTAAGGAGGTAAAAGGTTTTATGATCCACCACCATGTTTATCGGATACCAATCTAAACATTTTTTAGGTTTTGGGGTATTTTTTTTTTATTAGTTGTATGGTTTAAGAATATCCCTGCTTGTGTTTCAAAACTTAGCTACGGTTATGAGACAAAGACGGTTTACTCTTATGGCTAAGCTAATTTGATCTTTCAAAGGTTAGATAAAGTCTTAGAGAATCCTAGGGTTGAGAATCCTAGGTTTACCTAGTTTGTCAACGATTCAAACAAGTTTTCTACCATAATTAACATTTTTTGGTAGTGCTTGAAAAATTTCTTTTAACTCACAAGGTTTTATAAAAAATGAAAACGATTTTGGTTTGAGTCCCCGGTGGAGTCGCCAAATGTTGGGGATGCGCGTCGACGGATTGGAAAATTTCGATCCTGGTATTAGTGTCAGCCTTTGCGGCCTTCCTTCAGTGATCAAACATGCTCTTACAAAGTGATTTTAAGGTGTCAAGGTCAAATTTTGTCATTTCAATAAGTCTTCAAGAAAAATTTGGTCACTAGGCATTAGGTCTAGGGTTTGCTACCTCTTGTCAAAGTTATGCAGATAATAGCAGGTCATGTCACCATTCGGATGAGTGCTTGCCACCATCATTCGGAGGGTTGTCATAGTCATGCTAGATTCCAAGGGGTCATTTTACACCTTTGTTCATGATTCGGTTGTGCCTAGGTACGGTTCATTTCCCTCTCTTAGGGTTTTGAAGGTAATTTCTCTTGGATGGTCAACTCATCATCAAAATTTGTATTCTGATGTTCATACACCTTCCCCTATCCTTAATGTACATTATTAAGCACTTCCCATCACTGAGATCCCCCAAATTCCTTATTTTCGCACAAACCCTAGTTTCTTGCTACAACTTGGCAATTTTCTAGTCTAGGCCTGTGTTTTTCCCTTTTGGACCCCTTCCCCTCACTCAATCCCTGAAATTCCACTTTCCCATACTTCCTGACATCCCTCCCTACTTCCCAAAATTTTATCAAGAATTTAAAAGCCCCTTATCCCCTTCATTTCGCTTCATTTCGACAAATCCCTGGTTCCACACATCGGGATAGGTTTCACTCAAATGATGTTTCTGAGCAATAAAAAGATAGATTTGGGAGAAAGCGAGAGGTTTTTGTCCACCACATGCAAGAAAAACCTGTGCGTTTTACACGGAGTGTCATGGTTTTAGAGAAATGTCAAAAATACCGTTGCCTCGGAAAAATTGGAATGCACCTCTCCATAGCCCTTGGGAAAATCAATATTTCCCCTAGCTTGGTTGCCAAATGACTTGATTGATGAGTCAAATGATAAATAGACACGGAAATATATTTCCAATGAGCTATCATGAGCTCAGAATTTGAATTTGAAGAAGACCTTCAAGGATTGAAATTTATGTGACATAACTTGAGGCAGCCTCATTCTGCTCATTTTGACCAGTCTTGGGAGATTTGATTTTTTACAGGGTAAATGAACTCCAAATTGAAAAATTCCACTTTTATTGGAAATTAGACTCAAAGATATTTCCAACTAGCTATCATGCGCCCAATTTGGACACCGGGAAGGCCTCAAAAAGCCTCCTGCAAAATTCACTATTTATGGCGCGGCGCATTGGGTAGGAGCGCGGCGCACTGAAGGTGCGCAACACATAGAACAATTTTTCCCAGTGTAAATTAACACTGGCGCGGCACATCTAGCCTGCACGGCGCGTTGGGATGGGGCACGGCGCACAGAGCCCCAAAGGCCAAAATCATCTCCGCTTCACAAAAACTCAATTTGTTTTAGCTCAATTCTTCTCCAAGTAAGTTGACAAGGCCTGTTCAGTGATTTTATTCATGTGTGGTGTGTTTA
Organism: Pinus albicaulis; assembly: GCA_034641835.2. Classification (NCBI taxonomy): domain Eukaryota; kingdom Viridiplantae; phylum Streptophyta; class Pinopsida; order Pinales; family Pinaceae; genus Pinus; species Pinus albicaulis. Next base: position 133,503,833 of record CM076583.1, on the reverse strand, counting down.
GAAGCGAAGACATTGGATTTTGGTTAATGAAAGAGTAAAACCCTATACCCATATTAAATCTACTCTTTAGGGTTTGCAAAGAGGTGTTTGGTGCTTAAACTATCATCCCACTTTCATTTGTGCTCTCATTACTGTCACAATATTATACCACAGTCCCTCTTCTATTTCCACTGTCCCATATCCCTTTTACTCTTTGTTCCAATGTTTTTGAATCCTCAAACCGTATCATCTGCCATGATTTCCCTCCCTTCCTATCATTGGTGAAATCCTAATTTCTGAAGCATTCAAGGATTGTCTCTTTATCCTTGTTTTCACTTATGAATCCCCAAATCCCTAAGTCCCCCAAACAGTGATTGTCTTCATACTTAAATCCCACTTGACAGTCATTTTTCCCACTGTGATATTTCTCACAGCACCTCATTTCATATGGGGCACATGTGGCATTAAAGCATACACCAAACTATTGTTTTCACCATACATATATCAGCACATATTTGTCAAACACCTTGTTTTCAGCATCATGTCAGAGACAAATTCACCATATAAGCAGGGATATGAGCAAGACAGTGATTCTGCCACTGAACTGCATGCACCAGGAGGACACTGAAACGGTGAAAAAGCCTTGATGCACTCCAAATATTTGCCGAAGATTCCTTGGCTGAGCATGAGACATGATGGGAGACTTTCACTCCAAATTTCGGTAAATTTGGAGAAGATTTTGTCATTTTTGAAAATTTTGGTTGCAAAACAGGTTTTTCCGCCGACGCGTCGTGCCACCCGACGCGCGCTTATGATTGGGACATCTTATGGAAGAAAACTTTGCATTTTTGGGTTTGTCATGATATATTATGTATGTTCAAGAATGGCCGAAGCATTTCATCAAATCCTAGGCTGCCTAAAGGGCCAAAAACACTCCAAAAATGGCCTTTCTGCCACTTTTTTCACTAGTAGGAACCAGTCTTGGGAGATTGCAGTTTTTGAGGGGCAAATGACATCCAAATTGAAAAATTCCACTTGGGTTGGATAGCAGACATCCATGGCTTTCCAACGAGATATCATGAGCTCAATTTGGACTTCAGGAAGTGCCTCAAAAACAGGTCCAAAGTGGCACGACGGATTGAGTTTTTGGGCGCGGCGCATAAAAAAATTTGGCCTCATTTTGACTCTTCAGCTCAGAAATTCGCCCAGTTTTGACTAGTTTCACTTTTGATGTAACTATTGATCTATCTTGATGCTTAATTTGATGACTATGATGTAATTTTGTCTCATACTTACTTGTTCTGAAGGCTCATTCATAAAAGTGAAAATTAAATGAATGAATCGATTTCCTACCATATAGAGGCGAGTTGTTTTTGATTGCCTAGATTTCGTTCCTTGTTTAGAATTGGATTTGAAATATATGACTTTCTAGAAGGATGAGCTCGACCCCTAGAGGCATGGGAATGTGTTAGGATGGTCTATATGATGTAATTTTTTTCAATCATTTTCAGGGGTTGGATACTTGGGAAAAGTTTGGCTCTGTATTAATACTCATTAAGTTGATTTTAAAAGAAAGAGACAGAGTTTCTACGTTTTTGTTGAGATCTTGTGGCTTATAAGTTTTCTTTGTTGATGTTTTTCTCCATGTCATTGTAAGTTTCATTAATGTTATATGTATGCAATTTCCCTTCTCTATGATTCTGAATTAAACAAATGAGTAATTGAGGTAGAATTCATTGATTTGCTGGTGCCCATCCTTAGACTTTTGTTTAGTTTTATATGTTTTTTGTCAGTTTGAAGAGGATCCTTGCACTCCCTTGCCCTCTTCAGCTCCTCAACAGTCTTTTCAATCCATTCATTTGATCTAAGACATCAAATTCATTGCCTACCCTGCCCCAATTTGAACTCTGCAAGAATTTGGCCTCATCCCCAAGCCCAAAATTGTTTTTTCCCTTTTTCCAACAAAAAACCCTAAAAATCAAAATCAAGCCCTCCTATTCATTTATCTAGCCTAAGATCAGTTGTTTTTTTAGTCATCTCAAGCCCCTTTGAATATTTTCATTGAGATTTACCCGGAGAGAGCCCCCTCCTGTCCTCGTAGGGCTAGCTACGAGGCTGAGCGTGATTTGGTGTTGTCCTTTTTCTGCCTTATTTCAGCCTAAGGTGGATTTGGGAACTAACATAGTGGAAACCATACTGGGGAAGAAAATGGTTTGCTTATCGGTGCTATTTGTTTCATAAGCTACAGACGGAGCCTGAAGTTACGCCAGGTAGCCTTCGAACTGCTCTTGCTCTACGAGTGCATAGTAGATAAACGCTGCTTCAGTCGATCTCCGGTCTAGCTTGTGAACGTGACACCTAACTTGTAAATTGCCCCAGTACATGTATCAAGTTCAGATCTGATTGTTGATGGTGGACAACGATCAGACATAAGAAGGCTGAAATCATTCACCTAGTGACTCCAATTCAAAGTAGAGACTCCACTAGAGGACTAACTCTTTCTCTGAGAAAATGGAAGGATCTCACACAAAGTTCAGGTATCACAAGTGGAATGGTATTCAGGATCTAGTATTTTTTCTTGTAAATTATTTCTTTGCTATTCTTGATTTTTTCCTGAAAGTCTTTCGGAGTTTGTTGTATGAGAAAGGTGATCAAAATCTTCACTCGAACTATTCAAAAAGTGTAAATACTGAGTTTCCCTTTGATCCTAGTCTCCTTACTTTTCCCACATCTTATGTTGACTCTCTTTAGAGTGACGAGCCTAAAGAAAACGAGACTGATCCCGTAGCTCTTGTATATACTCCTACACCTTTTGTAGTCCCAGATAGGTATAAACCTCTTATTTTACCTTCTGTTCTCCATGATTTCCCTGCAAATTATGACCTATATTTACCAAGATTTGACAAGGAATGTAACAATGTCAACGCTGAGCATCATGTGCAGAATGTTGAGACTTTTCTAGATCTTTTTGAAGTTGATGACGTAGATGTTAGTATTAGACTTTTTGCTCTTTCTTTGCAAGGAAACGTGAAGAGTTGGTTCAAAGCCCTGCCTGATGCGAGCATCTCAGATTTCCAACAGTTCGTCGAAGTTTTCCTCAACAGGTGGATGATCGGACAAAATCCTTTGCTTATTATAGAAGAGTATAACCAGCTGAAAAGACTGCCAGGGGAGACAGTACAACAGTTTTCTGCCAGATTTAACCAAGTATATTTTTTGATGCCAGCTGATATAAGACCTTCTCCTAGATCTGCTCTCTTGCACTACCCAGGTGCCTTTGATCCGGAAATGGAGTTTCAGCTGAGAGAAAAGAATATTGCAACAGTTCACGAGATGCAGAATAGTGCAGTAAATGTAGAGGCTCATTTGCAGATCCGAAGGGAAAGGTTGAAGGAAAAAGAGACGAAAAACATAGATCCGGATAAATCGACATCTCTAGAGTTAAAGCTGGACATGTTGGTAAGTGCAGTAGAAGAGATGATGCAAAAGAACACCACAAGGAATGAGCATAATGTTCAAGCCCATGATTTGCTGATTGAAGAAGAACAAGTTGCTGATCTAAAACATTTTGTTTCTTATCCCAGTTGTCATAGTGATTATTTTATAGATCATCTGGGAGAAGAGAGAGATTTTGATATGATGTGTATGCTTTATGATTTGCCTCAGTTTGATCAGTATGATGATGATTATGTTCTCCAAATAGAAACTAACCTTGCAGACAAATCAACAGCTAGTTTGTGCGAGGAGGAAGTTCACTTTCAGCAGCTCGAGTACAGTGATCAACCGATGCATATCAGCTATGACAATGATCAGGAAATTGCAGAAAATTTTGAAGTAAGTGAAGGAACTTTGCCTTTTTGTTTTGATTCATTTCAGTTCATCAAAGACAACTTTCATACAATCAGAAATCAAATGTCAACAAGTCTTGATCTGGACCATCTTGAGCGCAATGAAAACTTTGTTCAAGACTTTTCATATTCAGATTTGCAGCCCTCGAAACCCATTGATTTTCAAGTTGCAGATGAGGACATGGAAGCTGGTACATGTGATCAAATGCTACAAGGTGACTCCGTACCATTTTGTTTTGAATCATTCCAGTTGTTGAAGGGTAAATTTCATAGTAAATCTTCAAATGAGCAGCCTATAGGAAATCAACAATATCTTAGTGTTAATGTGGAGGATGAGACAGATAGCGAAATTCTTGAGCAAGTTGTTAATGAGAAATCCTCCGCTGAAATGACTGATGAAATCATTTCGGATACAAAACCCTCCCTAGCTCCAGATTTGCAGCCACCAAATGAAATGGAAGGTCAAATTACAGATGAAGGCGTAGGAGTTGAAATACATGATTTAATGATGCAAGATGATTCTGTACACTTTTGTTTCGAAGCATTTCGTAATATCTCTCAAGAAAAGGATGAACAGCCAGTAGGATGTTAGGCAGTTTCAATGGATTCATCGCAGCAGTCTTCTCAAGTTTTTGATGATCCTATTGCTTGTGTGTTGGATGATGTTTGCTGTAAAAATTCTGCTCCATTAGCTAACCATGTGCCGGAAAAGAATGTTGATGATAATATTATTCAAAGGTCGCCTTCATTCTCTTGTTTAACAGATTTTTCATTACAAAGCTCACACCAATGTTTGCAGTTATATGAGGAGATTGATAAGGGAGACTTTTGTTTTGTTTGGAATCAGCTCCAGAGTTTGGCTATTCATGAAATTCAGGATCCTTTTGACAGCTTGCTGCAGTCACCAAAGAAAGCCAGCACAAATGTGAGGAAAATCTTAATATCCAACTATGAAGATTGCTTGGACCAGAGTAGTAATGTATTGATGGGAATCAATAGTTATGTTTATGAAGATCCTTTTGCAGTATTCTTGAAGTCCTCTAGTCAATTCATGCTTTGCAAGTTTATCAACAGTCAACTTGATTCCAAGTTTCCATGGGAGTTGCCTTTCGATTCTTCCCTTTTCCTGCGTATCAGAAAGCATTTGGGAAAAAATCAAATAGTAGCCAGGATGCTTACATGGTTGCATTGGCTGTTCCATTTCACTTGATCAGCTGATGAAAAGAACAATTAGAGTAGGTTGTATTGAATAAGCTCTAATTTGAGCATCTTTTCTAGTTTGTCAGTTGTGTTTAAGTATTGAGTCAGTTTTTAGTTGAGTGAGAGTTAGTTTGTGTCATCAAGTCATCAGTTTTCAGTCATGCATTTCAGCTTGAGTTTTTGATTCCATTGCCTAATGGATGAAGGCTGTCTGCTTTCCAAAGATTTGTAGTTCTTAGCACCTCCAAGGAGCTACCATCCCCATTGGAGCCAATTTTAGTGTCAGCCTTTGCATCCTTCCTCCAGTGATCAAACTTGCTCTTACAAAGTGATGTTAAGGTGTCAAGGTCAAATTTTGTCATTTCAGTAAGTCTTCAAGCAAAATTTGGTCACTAGGTATTAGGTCTAGGGTTTGCTAACACTCCTTTCAAAGTTGTCCAAATTTCGGTCCATGTCACAATTCATTTGAGTGTACTGTCATTCAGAGGGTTGTCATCATCATGTCAAGTTCCACTAGGTCATTTTACACCTTGTTCATGCTTCAGTTGTGCCTAGGTAAGGTTCATTTCCCTCTCCTAGGGTTTTGGAGGTAATTTCTCTTGGATGGTCAAATCATCAGCAAAAATTGTATCCTGATGTTCATACACCTTACCCTATCCTTAATGTACCTTATTAAACACTTCCCATCACTGAGATCCCCCAAATTCCTCATTTTCGCACAAACCCTAGTTTCTTGCTACAACTTGGCAATTTTCTAGGCTAGGACTGTGTTTTTCCCTTTTGGACCCCTTCCCCTCACTCAATCCCTGAAATTCCACTTTCCCCTGCTTCCTAACATCCCTCCCTACTTCCCAAAATTTTCTCAAGAATTTAGAAGCCACTTATCCCCTTCATTTTGCTTCATTTCGACAAATCCCTGGTTCCACGCATCGGGATAGGTTTCACTCAAATGATTTTTCTGAGCAATAAAAGATGAATTTGGGAAAACTGAGAGAGGTTTTTGTCCAAAACATGCCGAATAAGAAAAAAATCCTTGAATTTTTACACAGGTGTCATGGTTTTAGAGAAATGTCAAAAATACCGTTGCCTCAGGAGAATTGAATGCACCTCTAAAGTGACCTTGGGAAAATCACTATTTCTCCTAGCTTGGTTGCCAAATGACTTACTTGATGATTCAAATGATAACTAGACACAAATATATTTCCAATGAGCTATCATGAGCTCAATTTGAAGTTCAGGAAGACCTTCAAAAGTTGACTCCAACAGCACTCTGCCTTGAGGAAGCCTCATTTTTCTCATTTTGACAAGTTTTGGGAGATTTGATTTCTGAAAAGGAATATGAACTCCAAATTGACAAATTCTACTTGTGTTGGAAATTATACTCAAAGAGCTTTCCAACTAGCTATCATGCGCCCACTTTGGACACCGGGAAGGCCTCCAAACACCTCCTACAAAATGAACTATTTATGACCTGACGCATTGGGTAGGAGCGCGGCGCACTGAAGGTGCGCGGCGCATAGAACAATTTTTCCCAGTGTAAATTAACACTGGTGCGGTGCATCCAGGCTATGCGGCACGTTGGGCTGGGTCACGACGCATAGAGCCCCAAAGGCCAAAATCATCTCCACTTCACAAAAACTCAATTTGTTTCAGCTCAATTCTTCTCCAAGTAAGTTGACAACGCCTGTTCAGTGATTTTATTCATGTGTGGTGTGTTTAGAAGCGAAGACATTGGAGTTTGGTTAATGAAAGAGTAAAACCCTATACCCATATTAAATCTGCTCTTTAGGGTTTGCAAAGAGGTGTTTGGTGCTTAAACTATCATCCCAATTTCATTTGTGCTCTCATTATTGTCACAATATTATACCACAGTCCCTCTTCTATTTCCACTGTCCCATATCCCTTTTACCCTTTGTTCCAATGTTTTTGAATCCTCAATCCCTATCATCTGCCATGATTTCCCTCCCTTCCTATCATTGGTGAAATCCTAATTTTTGAAGAATTCAAGGATTGTCTCTTTATCCTTGTTTTCACTTATGAATCCCAAAATCCCTAAGTCCCCCAAACAGTGATTGTCCTCATACTTAAATCCCACTTGACAGTCCTTTTTCCCAGTGTGATATTTCTCACAGCACCTCATTTCATATGTGGCACATGTGGCATTAAAGCATACACAAAACTATTGTTTTCACCATACATATATCAATACATATTTGTCAAACACCTTGTTTTCAGCATCATGTCAGAGACAAATTCATCATATGAGCATGGATATGAGCAAGAGAGTGATTCCACCACTTAACTGCATGCACCAGGAGGACATTGAAACGGTGAAAAAGCCTTGATCCACTCCAAATCTTTGCCGAATATCCCTTGGCTAAGCATGAGACATGATGGGAGACCTTCACTCCAAATTTCGGTAAATTTGGAGAAGATTTTGTCATTTTTGAAAATTTTGGTTGCAAAACAGGATTTTCCGCCCGACGCGTCGCGCCACCCGATGCACGCTTATGATTGGGACATCTTCTGGGGGAAAACTTTACATTTTTGGGTTTTTCATGATATATTATGTATGTTTAGGAATGGCCGAAGCATTTCATCAAATTCTGGGCTTCCTAAAGGGCCAAAAACACTCCAAAAATGGCCTTTCTGCCACTTTTTGCACCAGCAGGAACCAGTCTTGGGAGACTGCAGTTTTGGAGGGGCAAATGACATCCAAATTAAAACATTCCACTTGGTTTGGATATAAGACATCAAGGGCTTTCCAACGAGCTATCATGAGCTCAATTTGGACTTTAGGAAGTTCCCCAAAAATAGGCTCAAAGTGGCGCGGCGCATTGAGTTTTTGGGCGCGGCGCATAGAGAAATTTAGCCCCATTTTCACTCTTCAGCTCAAAAATTCGCCCAGTTTTAACTAGTTTCACTTTTGATGTAAATATTGATCTATATTGATGTAAATATTGATCTATATTGATGTAATTTGATGAAAATGATGTAATTTTGGCTCATACTTACTTGTTCTAGAGGATTCATTCACTAAAAAGTGAAAATTAAATGAATGAATCAGTTTCCTACCATATAGAGGCAAGTTGTTTGATTGCCTAGATTTCAGTTCCTTGTTTAGAATTGGTTGAAACAGCTCCTATAAGGATGAGCTAGACCCCTAGAGTCATGGGAATGTGTTAGGATGGTCTATATGATGTATTTTGTCAATCATTTTCAGGGGTTGGATACTTGGGAAAAGTTTGGCTCCTCATTGTATATTCATTTCAGATTTTTGGCAAAGGAAAGACCAGAGTTTTGCAGCACTTGTTGGGATCCTTGTGGCTTCTGAGTTTTGATGATTTTTTTCTCCATGTCATTACAAGTTTCATTAATTTTATATGTATTCCATTTCCCTTCTCTTTGCTTCTGAATTAAACAAATGAGCAATTGAGGTAGAATTCATTGATTTGCTGGTGCTCTGCCTTAGACTTTTGTTTAGTTTTATATGTTTTTCGTCAGTTTGAAGAGGATCCTTGCACTCTCTTGCCCTCTTCAGCTCCTCAACAGTATTTCAATCCATTCATTTTATCTAATACATCAAAGTCATTGCCTACCCTGCCCCAACTTGAACTCTACAAGAATTTGGCCTCATCCCCAAGCCCAAAATTGCCTTTCCCTTTTTCCAGCAAAAAACCCCTAAAAATCAAAATCAAACCCTCCTATTTGTTTATCTAGCCTAAGATTAGTTGTTTTTTTAGTCATCTCAAGCCCCTTTGAATATTTTCATTTAGATTGACCCGGAGAGAGCCCTCTCCTGTACTCGTAGGGCGAGCTACGAGGTTGAGCGTGGTTTGGTGTTGTCCTTTTTCTGCCTTACTTCAGCCTAAGGTGGATTTGGGAACTAACAGAAACAACATCACTTCAATCAACTTTGGGATTCTAGGATCTAGCCCTCCTGAATCCGGAGAGGGATCTCTTCAATAAGTGTAAAGATGGATTTGTCTTTGAAATTTGGGGTAATAATATTAGGCTAGTTATGAAGGACAAGGGTTTGTTTTGTTTTTTGGGTGGTTGAGCATGAATACTGTTTTAGGTGGAAAGTCCTAAGTGCAAAGAGTTTCAAAGGTGATAAGTTGCAAGTGAATAGAACAGCTACGCTAAAAAGATAGATATAACGCTGGTTTTTAGTCCATTGGGCTATGGAGTCATAACATGGCTTTAATTGAGCGACAACATCAAGAGTGATCCAATGGGCATGTCATCTACATCACAATATTATTGAGATTGAAATGATCGAATGGGAACAATAAAGTGTTGGAGGGGTGGAAACTGATAATAATTTCACAAGGGATTTATAGTCAGTCCAAACAAGAAAAGCCTCTTATGTAGCTGTTTAAAACCAACCAAGTGCAGGGCTAACCATTGACTTCTTGGGAAATTTTGTATTAAAGTAGCTTAATTGAAAAACAATGCAGTAATCCACATAATTTCCTTCAGAAAGTATGAAAACATATAAGAGAAGACAGAGTATAAACTTAAGATCAGATAAAGTACTTTTAAACCTAGTCTTCTTTCAGTTAACACCAAGGGAAACTTTCAGAATCTACCTTTGGAGAATAGAAGCTAGAAATAGGGCAAACCATCACTTTTCTAGTCTAACTTTAATAAGAAAATAAGGAAAATAACTTTCAAGAACAATTTTTAAAGCAAACAGTAGGACGAGGGAACTCCAACATTTCTAACTGCTCAAACTGTATTGAATCATTCTTAAATAAAAAAATTGGACGGAAACATTGAGATAAATATTTTCAGTTAGAAAAGGTTACTGATGTACAACAGGTCCTAACTCTATAAATGTTGTTCTTTATCAGAGAATAGTGAAAAATATGACATACATAAAGGAAAACAATAACAAAGAAGGGGCACTTCACCAGTGATATAGACCGGGATCCCAAGAAACAACTTGTTTATTGATGTCAAACCAGTTACAGTACTCAGGTCCAATGTTTCAGTTCAGCAATCATCTTCACTATCTAGCCTAACAAAACTAACACAAGCAGAGCTGCAAGGGCCAGTGAACACTATTTACAGATAAAAGTCTCAAGCTCAGATGTATTTCAAAGTTATGCAACCAATAGTTTATCATATTCTACAGAAGTATTTATAGAAGGATGAGGAGGTGAGATCTGATAAAAGATCTCTTAAGGCAATTAATACATATTCAAGACTTCTTGGCCTTTTGAGGGGCTTGATGAAGAATTTTACAGGTGGTTCACTGTATTAACTGTTTTAAAATTAATATCAAAGCTCGGTGGGAGCCTTTATTTTACTTCGAGGCTCTACGTAATGTTTGGAGTAACTCTGCAAATATTTATGCATTTATTTCCTTGCAGAAGTAACTCCCTGGTTGCGATGAGGAAAAATATTCGATTCTGCTCAATAACTTTGGCCTCTGTCTTGAATAATTTAAGGCACATGTGGCAATTATGGTAGCTGAGGAATCAATTCACCTCAAATGTGGTGGTGGAGGCCTTTCCGTCTATTAAACACTCATGATGTTTCCTTTAATTGTGTTTTAATTCTGGGAATTAGGCTTTTGATAATAATTTTTAGCCGTAATTCCCATATCTGTCTTCAATCTTCTACTTTGCTATGCTATGTCTTCAAAAATTGATACTCTTTTGAATGTGATTTAAACCACAGTGTCTTGTCAATGTGCAGGCTGCACAGGTCTTTTAAAGGCATCAATGCCCATGAAGCATTGATAAAACGTTGAATCTGACCCTGCGAACGGCTTCTTTTGATGAATCAAAGGCATAGGAAACGTCTTTCTCGACCTCTGAATTTTATTTTGTTATAATGAAAAACCATTCATCCCTGCAAATATACACAAAAATATTATAAAATCCTGCGTATTTGGGGAAAAACTGCTTCAAAAGTCGGGGAAGGAGCGTAGCCGTTGGATGAAGGCATCCAATGATGGAGTTTTATTAAGAGGAGCTTTAAAGAAGAGTGGGGAAATGAACAAGTCGGAGTGATTTTGGACCGTCCGATCTGGACACGTGGACGGTCCAGATCCAATCGAAGGATCGCAATCGGCGGGAGGAAAAATGGGGTGGGATGAAAATCTCCGATGCGATTGCACGATCGGGAGAGCAGAGGCGATTGAGTGATGGTCGTTGATCTGAGGATCAGATCCATGGCGAGGAGCAAATCGGAGGGATGACTGATCGTGGGGAAAAATCAAATATATTCGATTGAAATTTTTTATGCGATTTTGTGCGGACCGTTGGATCGAAATATTAGATCAATGGTTGGGATTGTCTCAACTTTCTCACCGGTGGAAAAACCTTTATAACATATAAAACCAAAAGTTTTAAATAAAACAAAGGTTTTATATGGATCAGGGCGGGATATATATATAAAATGGTGAGGCACCCGACTGCGGGTCCATTAGATATATGAAATACAATGGGCCCCGGGCTTATATATTCAAAGGAGCCAATCACAATCGGAGCCTTGGGCTTGGTCTTTCAATCAACCCATTGAAATATTGCGATGCGATTGAGCGTTTCGGGACTTCGTCACTTGGTCCCAGGGGAAAAGTCATATGAAACAAAAAGGCGGGGGCGCGGAGTTTATATATATAAGCCCTAATTGCATCAGAAGTTTGATGTGGGTCCTTTTAATCTACCCATTGGATTTCTCCGATGCGATTGTGCGATCAGTCTTTTTGATCTAACCATTTATATTTAGCACGTGACTTTATTTCTTTAGACCAAAACTTTGGAAAAATGGGTTTTTGGGTTTTACAAAGGGAAAAGCGTATCGGGAAATAATTTTCAATTTTTTAAGCGCCGAAGGCGGGCCCACGGGACATTTATACAAAGGTTTAATCGCATCGGAGTTTTTCAATACAAATCCAATCGCATCGGAACTTCGGAATCATGGCAAAGACTCGCGCGCTTAGAATTTTTGCGATGTGATAAGCACCGAGAAAGGTTTAGCGCTTGGTTCCGGGTTGTGGGCATGTGGGGGAAGTGGTTTTGAAACTCAGCCCAAGGGGGCTTGAGCCCTTATGTAGAAAACATGTATTTTTTATGAAAATTTTCAAGGTTTTTAAAGGATTTGGGGGTTTCGATATGGTTAAAGAGTGAGTTTTAACCTTGTAAAAGCTATTTTCATGAAGGGAAGAAGAGAAATCATGAAAACAAAGGAGTTTTATGGAGAAAAAAGGGGAAGCAAATGAAGGTTAGTTTTTAGTGGGAGAAGGGGGAAAATGATGGTTTTTCAACAGTATTTTCTCATGAAATTAGTAGAATTTCTGAGTATAAAATGGGAACATCAATGAAGATTTTTGACAGAGGAATGAGGCCTTCAAGAGTCTTGAAGAGCCAAAAATTTTTAGCAATGAAATTTTTTCTTTAAAGGCTCAAAAAGTCTTAGCCACCTTTTTCTATAAAAAATATTATAGGTGGCTAACATAGTCCTCCAGCCACACCACTTTCAAACCAGCATAGGGGTAAGAATTCACCTACACCTCCACCACCATTGGAAGACGACATGGCTGCACACATGAAGTTGCCTACCTTTAAGGGTGTGGGAGATGAAGACATGGATCAGTTCTGGTTTGTCGTAGGATCGGTATGGACTACACAAAGCATAGCTAGTGATGTGGTGAAGAGGGCCAAGCTATCCCTTGCCTTCGAAGGAAGAGCTTTGGACTAGTACATGGGATACATCGGCCAGCATGCGAATGCAACCATTGAAGAGATTAAGAACGCCTTGAAACGATAGTTCAAGAATCCTAAGTCCTACTCTCAAATAGTGGTGGATCTAATGGATTTCAAGCAAGGGCCTTCTAAGTTTGTGTGGGAGGTTGATCAATGACTGAAGAAGTTGATCAGAGAAGAAGGATTTCATTATGATGACAAACATCACGTGGAATGGTTCATTGCTATGCTGCTGCCTCACCTGCGTGTACCTATGGGTCACCAAACTTTCAAATCACAAGAAAAAGCCTTGGAGGTCACTATAAAGTTAGAAGCTTTTCCCAGAGATGATACCTAGCTGGGCGTGCAATAGATCCAAGGGCAATTGAAGGCGATGCACATGGAGATCCAGAATCTAAGAAAGGAGTGAGAGGTAGAGGCTAGCCCTGAAATATGGTGCATGCGATGCAGGAAGAATGGTCACACCAAGGATAACTTCCCTCTATTAGCAGACTATATTCAGGCCGTGGGACCTAGTCCATCGCACCCTAGGGAAGTTGCAGGATCAAGTGGGCCTGCACTATGGTGCGATGATTTTCGTGTTGTGGCACTGCATGACACAAACCATTGTCGCCGCCTTGCTATGTATGTCCCAGAAGTAAAGCAGCAATGGTGCAGGTTCTGCAGGTCGGTAGGACACGATGAACAGAACTGCCAGACGTATGATTTGATGATTGATCAAGGGAACCTTTATAGGGTATAGTCAGATCCATCCTCGCCAAGATCCCTCTCGAGCACAGGTGGCTCCCCAGCCAGGGGCAGGAGGGAAGGAAGAGGTGGAAACACAAGCCGAGGATGAGGGCAACTAATCTGTTATAATTGTGGAGAAGTAGGATACTTTGCCAGGGATTGTCGAAACCCTACAAGGCAGTCCTACTGGTATTGCAGATAGCTATACCATGCGATTGAAGAATGTCAAATATTGATAGCAAAGATGCAAGAGAAGCAACCGACACCTACGCAGAATGTGCAGAGGGTTAAGGATTATCTGTGAGACAAAGATCCAAGCATGAATGTCGTAACATGCAGTGGGATGGCCACTGGGGGGCCTAGGGAGATGCTATAGGGTAAAATGCTTGGGTTGTTGGTTATCGAATATCCCTCTCAGGGCTTTCCGGTGTCTGAGGTAGACAGTAAGATTAGTTGTATAGTTCACAAAGAAGGCACATACATGTTCATATTAACTTAAAACAACTTGATAGAACGAGATAGAAGATTAGCTCTTTAATGATCTTGGAGTCCCTTGGAGAGCACTAGGTAGCGAAGCAGGAGCTCTCCTTCACCAGCTCCAAATATTGGCCCTGCAATCAATTAAAGCATCCATGTAATATCTACCATAACATATATTTCCTATCAATTAAGCCAATATATAATAAACACTTAAACTATGCACATCTAAGCCATTCATCTCATGCTATATAAGTGATTAAATAACAATGACAATATCAACACATAAAATGGACAAAACAGATACAGTTCTATTGATTTATAAAAAAGGAGGATTAAAACCATCGGTTGTACCAAGCCCTCCTCAGCCTTCCAATCTATCTATCTCTCAAGGTGGTGATGTTTTGATCAACAAGTTCTCAATGAAACTCTTTGACCTTTGACCTTCACACTACAACAATGATCTCTACTGCACAAGTATGCAAAAACTTTGACAATCCTTCGACCTTGAACCAAGAGCCTTCAACTCCATTTTATAGGAGATGGAGAGAGCAATCATTGCCCTTCTCCTTCCACCAGTTCTGAATAGAAAAAACCAAGATGTTTCCCAACCTCCATGCTTTTTCCTTCTTTGAGAGTTTAGTTGTTTATGGCAAGGCCCAATAAGAGTTGGTTCTTTGCAGTTTCCTTTTTGTAATAACTCTCTTGTGAGAAAATGTTGGAAATTAAAATCATTCTCTGCGGGTTTTTCCCATTCCAAACTCAAAACACAGGTAACGCTGCCCTCTAGTGTAAATAGAGCATTTCCCTAGCCACTAACGTGGCCCATTCACTAATCAGCTGCATTATAACGCTCTTGTGTTGTTAAAGTGAGGCATTACCTTGGAAGAAATAGGTTTAGTTTAGGTCTTTGTATTCCTTCCATATTTATCTTCTCCTCTGAGCTGATGAGGAGGTATTTTGACCTATAACAGATACCCCATAAAGTGTGAGGTCAGAGACGAAGACGATGGCCGAAATACTTTACAATGTGTGTAGTAGAGATAAAGAGATTGAAAGACTGAGGAAAACCTGAAACAACAACATATGTCAGAAAATGTAGTATCTGCCTTGAGTCGAGCATTCCCATGCTCAGCAGCTTAAAGAACATGATTTCTCTAGAATAGAAATATGAAGAATCTTTCCACCGATAAGCACAATGTGGAAGTGTCTGTCATAACAGGATCAGGTTGAAGAAGTTGTCTCCATAAACAATATCGCAACTTCGGGAAGGGAACACAACTTTAATGATGTAACCTTTGCCCCAATGTCTTGACCGCCGATTCACTTAAACTGCATATTTCTCAACATGTGAATGAAGGAGCTATCATTGAACATGTGAGAAATCATCTGATTACCAGTCGATGATGGAAACTGTTAATAGACGCGAAGGTGGCCACCGATAATGATGATGGTCCCTAAGATGCACAGTACAATCTAGCGAGTGTGAATAAAATGAATTGAAGTTGAACACTCGTAGAATCATTCGACTAGGAGCCAATGATGAAGATTCCTGATCAAACACAAGATTACCTACCACTGATGTCTACAAGTATCTGGGTACTGATGGGTTTCTGGATCATCTTCCTAGATAAGATGTTGAAGTCGATAGGAAGAGATCTATTGAAAGGTAGGCACTAAGGCGTCCTACATCAGTCAACATGAAATGGAAACCAACTAATTTTGTTTATGATTGAGATAATGAAGAGTAAATGGGGATTTCAGACGACAAATAATTTTTGGCATAATGAGCGGTTTGGTTGATAAGAGGAGCAGTAGATAGCGAGATCTACTTGAACAATAGAAGGCACTGTAACAAGGTACTAGGCAACTGAGACTTAATGAACACCAAAGAGTGCGTTAGGATTTTACCAGTGTAGGGACACTGGGAGATGAAGTCTAATACTCATAGATGGTAGGGTTCAGCTAACTACGAAAGATTTTCTTGGGAAGTGCCATGTTCAAGATTTTTGCTGCCAAATCGAACTTTCTGAAATGTAACAGAGGTAGTATCCATTTTTTCCAAATTTTTCCCCGTCTAATTAAGTTTAACGAGTCCAGACGAGTAAACTCGGTGAATTTTTCATGTTTACAGAGTCTGAAAAATATCATAAAAGATAACTCCGTGCCCCATCTGATTAGGTTTAACGAGTCCAGACGAGTAAACTCGGTGAATTTTTCATGTTTAGAGAGTCTGAAAAATATCATAAAAGACAACTCCATTGGGGTACCTTTGTCATGTCTTGATAACCGGACATGGAAAAGGGAGAATAGTAAGCCCGAAATAGTTCATTTTCTGTGAGTTAGTCCATCGAAGCCGGAAAAGTGAGAAATCTATGTTCGATGGAAATCTACCTCATTTTGTTTATGAGTATGAGGAGACAGAGTAAACTCAGTACTCTTTGTGAAATTTTAACGAGTCTAGCAAAGAAAAACTCGATGCCCTTCATGAAATTTTAACAAGTCATGCAGAGAAAACTCGGTTACTTTTTCAGTTTAAAGATCTTTGAAAAAGAGGAAAAGAATGGCTCCTTACTCTCTGTCATGGTGGTTTAGTGAGCCTGACAAAGTCAACTCGGGATTTTTTCAGTTTTATGAGTGAGAAAAAGGTCCCTAAAAAGAAATCTCAGTGCTTCTTCATATCAGTTTTAACGAGTCTGAAGAAGAGAAATATAGGTTTTTCGGATTAACGAGCAAGAAAAATACCATAAAAAGAACGCTCGATATCAACTTCGTATAAGTTTAATGAGTCCGAAGAAGGGAACTCGAGGTTCTTCGGATTAACGAGCAAGAAAAATACCGTAAAAAGAATGCTCGTGTAAACATGAGTATGTTTGCATATGAATCTTGATCACTCATCAGAACATCAGTAACAAATCTCAATAGTTGCGACACATGTGCAGCAAGAATTCACGACTTTTGCCGACTAGCTTAAGAGAGTCATGCCCCAGAATTGGCTATAATAAGGTCGGAAGACCTTCATTCTCACTTTTTTGAGTGCTATGAAGGAGCTCTGGGGTGAAAAGGGGTGAAATATTTAGGTGACGATTGCAGTCAATCTGGCTAATGGTTTTCCTTCCCGCGAGATCCAGGTAAGAGCTAGAACCTCCTGCTATCATTTAATTGTCTTTTTGTTAAGTTTTGTTGGTTCAAAATAGAAAATTTGTGAAGCCCTAAAAAAATTTTGCGCCTAACACAGGCCAGTAGTGTTAGAGACGCGTTAAGCGCATATCCCGTGAAGGGATGCCGCACTAGCACGCTCTGTTTTACACTAAGGCCAGCTTTAGTTGCACCTTGTTTTTTAGCAACTCATTTCCCATCATTTTGAAGTGGTCTAGTCAATTTTTGATCGGTTGAAAATGTCGCTTTTGTAGGTATTTAGCTGTTAATCATGAGTATCTGGAAAGAAAGAGAACATCAATGGGAAGAACGAGAGATGATGACAGATGCTATAAGCTTGATGGCTCTTCGCAGATGCGGATTGCTAAAATATGCCCGCTTAGAACTGATGAGGGGTCAAGAGGACCTCTTGAGGTGGCTAATCCAGCAATGGGATGAGCGGCACCATGTCTTCCGAATTGGGGGCAATGAGCTCTCAATCGAGAAGGATGATGTGTAATTTTTGAATGGCCTATCATGTCGTGGACCGAGGCCCAGCTTGATGGGGTCCAGAGCTGACCCACGTTCCACTGTTGATCCAATTCTTGAACATTGTATACGTGACACTCAGGCTATGAGCAACCGGGTACCGATTGCACGGGTGACTTTGAGACCACTGCGGTCTATACTATGGATGATTGTTCACTTGGAAGGTGCCAAGAGTCAGCATGTGGCCACTAAGGCCTAGATGCTCCTAGCCTTGGACTGTATGTAGCCTCTGGTTTTTGACTGGTGTGGCAGAGTTGTCCATTGGGTCCAAGCAGATCTTACCGCATGTAAGACCCATACCGAGACAGAATTTGGGTATGGTACATTGATTGTCTCTTTATTACTAGAGCGGGTAGCATTGATCAGGCCTAGGATCGTTATAGCGCCATTGGGCCCACGCGATCCGAGGCAGGCTCGGTGGACAGCCTTGCTTCCGCGGACTGGAGAGGGTCCCGTCCGCCACTGTTTTGATGATGGATTTTTTTATTGGCTGAACTCCCAGATTATTATGATTGAGGATTATCCCTATGCAGGGATGAACTTCACAGATAATCTGGAGTTAGCACTGCCCCCTGGCACCCAGTGGGGACTCGATGGTAAGAAGGAAATGATCAGTGTATTTTAAGGAAGTAATTTGTTTTTTGTCTTTTGAATGTTCATGCAATTTTGTTTGTTGAAATAGGGTGAAAATTATTTTTTGACATGAAGCGTTTGTGTGCTTGACACAGATGTGGCACCTGTTCGACCAGTTGGGGCCCCTCGCTATGCATGGCGAGGACTGCAGCTACTTGGAGCTGGCGCACTAGCAGAGGATGCAGAAGCTACCGAGGATGATGATGCCCAGGTTTTACATGAACTCTCCAGAAACCTAGAGGGTTTGAGTATGGGCATACCACCCCTTCCTATGCGGGAGGTTTTAGTTCATTTGCAGTGGCATACCGTAGGTGTGTCGGAGAGATACCTGGTGCCTCTGAGGAGGATAGCTAGAGCAGTTATATGTTACCATGAGCATCAGGCCTAGCTGGCGGAGCGGATGTATTAGTGTCAGAGCGTGGTTTATTATAGCCAATTTTTTGTAAAACAGCCAAGTTTTGGAAGATTTTTTGATGTAACAATTGTACTGGACACGACATATATATATATACATACTTTTTGGTGATTTTGTGTTATTTAATTTTTTTAATGTATTTTTAATGTGATAAAAATATATATACTCATGAGTAAATATTTTATAGAAAATGTGACAAATGCCAATATAACACATAGTTTTCCAAAGAATTGGCTAATGTATTAAATTCTCTAGGAACGTGCTCAAATGTGATTGTTTGAAATTGATGTTCTAAAAGTTGTACCCTTAAAAAATAACGTAACAAGATTGGATGACGGACACGGTAATGATTGTTTAACTGCATAATGACGAGTTGAGAATCTAACCTGACCACTAAATTGGAGATGTCACGTGATGTCGCTTTCATGAGGAGTTGGATCACTGACATGTACTCGGAAACATTATTGGTGGTGCTACCTAGGAAGATTCCCCCAGAACCAAGAAGGTCCAACTCAGGAGTGTAGCGAACCCAAGCAGCTGAAGTAATGCGTCTAGTGTGACAACTAGCACCGACCGCATATCCGACATATGATAAGGAGGGTGATGACATCTGTGTGAAAGAAAAATATTATACATGACAAAAAACACCTCAAAAACCAAAAAATATCTAGAAACATCAAAACAATAGGAAAAAATTATATACACAAAATTACAAAGCATAGGCCTAATGCGAAAACTAGGAAAAATACTTCTTTAGATAGAGCCTGTTGCGGGGCTCTGCGAGTGGAATTCCATTACAGTCCTAAAGTTCATAAGCCCCTTTTGAGAGGACTTTAGTGACGATGTAAGGACCAAGCCATAATGGATGGAGTTTTCCTACCCCCAAGAGGTCATGTTTCTGATCATAGAGTAGAACAAGATCACCCTCTTGGAAAGAACGAGGCTTGACAGATTTGTCGTATTGAGATTTGACTTGGCACTGGTGAGCTTTGAGTGATAGTGTAACATCTCGATGAGTTTCGTCCAAATGATCGAGTGAGAGCAAGCACTCTTCTGTGGTAGTGGTGCTAGGCAGGATTTCAATGGCGAGTTACAGTGATGGAATTTCGCACTCGATTGGAAGTACTGCCTCTAGGCCGAATGCAAGTTGGAATGGCGTGAAGCCTGTGGCAGTTTTGAATGATGTTCGGTATGCCCATAATGTGGAATACAAATTCTTATGCCATGTGGTTTTATGATTTCTGACCAATCGACGAATCATGGTTTTGAGGACGCAATTTACGGCTTCGACTTGACCATTAGCTTGAGGATAATAAGATGAAGATTGATCTTGAAGAAAACCTAGCATGGATGTTAATTCAGTCATAATATGATTCTGAAAGTGGGATACATGATCTGTGACAATAGATAGAGGTACGCCGAATCGACAGATTACCTGATTGAACAGGAAGAGAGCGACGGTTTCGCCATCGGCCTTAAAAGTGGGCATGGATTCCACCCATTTCGTAAAATAGTCGACCGCAACCATGATGTAGTTGTGTCCATTTTCCGTAGTGGGATTGCAGGTGACGAAGTCAATTCCCCATTTAGCGAAAGGACCAATGGAGATAACCGGATGAAGGGGGGCAGGATGAGCGCACATTTTCTTTGTGAAAATTTGACATGGATGGTACTTGTGGACTGCTGCAATGCAGTCTTTAAACAAAGTGGGCCAATAGTAACCTGTGCACAAGATTTTTTGGGCAGTAGCTATGCCCGAAATATGACCACCGCATGCCCCTGTGTGGTATTCATTCAAAATGCGTTCCTCTTCATCTAAAGTGAGACAACGTCGGAGAATGGTATCAACGCCACGACGATATAGTGTATCATTTAGAATGAGGTAGTGCTTTGCTTGGTGGCGAATACGAAACGGTCATCAGACGTGAAAGTTGGGCGGAAGCATTGGGTTTGTAGGTAGACCAAAATGTCTCCATACCATGGGTCCGAAGAATCAACCAAGTATACAGATTCATCAGGAAATGGATCATGAGATACTTCTCCTGGGTCGAGTCTGGGAAGGTCCAAAAATAATTCAGCGAAGACTAGGGATTTATTTTCTTTGGCAGCTGTGAAAACCAAATCAAATTGTTAGAGGATTATGATCCATTTGGAATATTTTCCTCCAATAATTTGTCTAGATAGGATGTGTCGCATGGGGTTATCCAAATCAACAACCGTATTCTGTCGCTGCAATATATAGTGTCGAAGTCGGGTGACAGTGAAAATTACCGCTAGAGAAAGTTTCTCCACATGTGAATAAACTAGTTCAGGTCCGATTAGACCTTTGGACAAATAGTATATCACATGTTCACTGTCGTCACTGTGAAATTGAACCAGAACCATTCCAAGTGAGGATGGTGAGGCTGCCAGGTAGAGGAGAAAGTCGCGTGAGTAGTCAGGGGCACTAAAGAGTGGGGCTGAAAGAAGTGCATGTTTTAAAGTGTCAAATGACCATTGAGCTTGGTCATCCCACAAGTATAGTGTTCCTTTCTTCAATAATCGCATAATTCCTTTCATCATCTCAGCATAGTTAACAATGAATCAATGTAAAAAGTTTTCCTTCCCTTGCAAATGTTGGAGTTGAAGGATGGATTGTGGTGTCGGAAATTCAACAATCACCTTAACCTTATCGGGATCAACCCTAATCCCGTGCTTAGAGACAATGAAATCTAACAGACGCCCGGTCTCGACCATAAATACACACTTATGAAAATTCAGATCTATATTGTAGAATCTACACCTAGCAAAAATTTCTTTCAGATGAGCGAGGTGATTAGGTTGTTTCTTGGAATGGGCCGAAAGGTCATCCAAGTAAGCCTGTACAATATGTTGAATGTTGTGAAAAGCATAGTCCATAGCCCGCTAAAAATTTTCTCCAGAATTCTTCAGACCGAATGGGAGTTTACGATACGCAAATGTGCCCCAAGGATAGATGAAGGCAGTTTTATGCTGGTCGTTCTTTTTAATTTCAATCTGGTTATAGCCCGAGAATCCATCCATAAAGGAAAAAGATTCGCATCTGGCACAATCATCAAGAATCTTATCTATGAACGGTGTAGGATAATTGTCATTGGGACAAGCAGCATTTAGATCAAAATAGTAAACACAAACTCAAATGGTGCCTTGTTTTTTATCAACGGGATCATCGAAGCGCGATAGTGAAACTCTCCCCAAGGTCGTTCTTCTAGAGACATGATCTCTCGACTAGCTTCGTCTATAGGAAAGACCTCATTGAGGAGATCCCTAGAGAGAACTGTGATGGGTGGGAGGTTTTTACCTTTGGTCAAAACCATAGCAGTGGAGGGTTCAGATGTGATTTAGATGGCTTGGTAAGCCAACTTGGCCAGTGAGAGCGGCATCTGATCTCCGTAGAAACCAATGTCTAAAGGTGTCGGGATGATCCATGGGTCGATAGAGCCATTGAAAGTGGTGGATATCATTGCAACCATGTTTGGGATCTATGGAAGCGGGAGAGGAAAACAACCCAGTAGGTAAGAAGTCTTCAGAAGACCGGTACCGATGCTGACGTAAGATTCAGGAAAGCCTCCTATTAGGGGTACAATGCTACTTGGTAATGTGCTATAATCACGGGTGCAGAAGGATAATTGATCCACTGTGACTATTTTCCCATCCAATGGAAATAGGATTAGTCACAAGACCAAAGAAACAATGGCGGTCATGGCATAAGACCAACTACGACCAAGCAATATATTATAGTCGATATGGCGCTCTACGACTTCAACGTCCACGATTACCGTTTTCCCACTCAGAGTGATGGGAAAAATAGTGAGGTATCCTTTTGGGAGGAACGTGTGGCCATCGAAAGCTTTGAGGGAATTTGACGGTGGTGTTAAGGTAGGAGAACATAAATTGAGCCAGCAAGCTTGTGACATAATGTAGGTCAAAGCACCTTCGTCTATGACAGTGGGATGGATTGGTCTCCCTTTCGACACAACCTGCAATTGGAATGCGAGTTGGTGTGAGAGGAAAGGTTTAGATTTTTCCATATCAAAGATAGCTAGCATGGAATCCTGGGGGTCTATTCCACCAATGGCTGAAAGCAAGGCTTTCCTTTGTGCTGGACAGGTTTGTAATACTTCGAGAGCAGACATAGCTGACAGTGCCTTTGCCAAATCTTCTACAATGTTGTAGTTTTAGGCTGCATGTGCAGAGGTGTTATGAGTCATGCGTCGAAGTGTCCCTTTGGGGGGGATGAATCATGGGGTCAACAGTAGGCCGTTCGATATGCAAATCGTTGGGCGGCGGTGGATTTGAACTAGTACCAGGTTCTTGAGCATCTATGGTAGGATTTCCATAAAGCTTGGCTCGTGTTTGAAGTTCAACACTCTCAATGCCATAAATGGCGGATGGTCCTTCACCAGAAGGATGTGAACCACGATTTCCCAGTTGATGGGGTTGTGGCAGATTTTTAACCATGTTTTGATGCTGCTGCTGTTGATTAGGGAAAGGATTATGAAGAACGACAGGTGTTTTCCCAGAATCCTTGTTTGCAATAAAATCGGTTCATTCCTGCAGCAGAGGACATTTGTATGTCAACTGGTCCTCTACACAGATTTTGCAATGAAATTTCATGGGTTTATCCTTCCCTTTTTCAATTTTTACAGCATTTTTCTGATTAGGGTTATTCTGATTGTTCGACTGCTCTTCTGAAGAAGATGTCTTTTTCTTGTTCTTCTTATTTTTGCCACTAGGTTTTTGTGAAGTTTTCACAAAATTTACCTCAGCGATAGGAAGAGTAGTCGTTTGGTGAGGGGCGGTGGCAGCCGAAGATGGCTAAGAGGCTTTCCCTCGAGACTATTTTGTGGCTACACCAGAGATTGTGCCAATGAGACCGTCGGCATGAACTCCGGTTTTCTGAGTAGCAGGAGGATTTGGGTTACCAGGGGCATTGGGGAGAAAATCATATAGCGTGCCAGATTGTGAATAAATTAAATCCAAATGTTGGGCACGACGAATGCATTGATCTTCTGTAACCGCACCAACAAGTCCAATGTCTTTAGAGATGCGGGGTAAGAGAGACTTACAAAACCAATTATTTAAGAGATGATCTGGGATTGGCGCTTTGACTAGCCTCCTCCTACGTCTCCATTCATGAAAGTGATTGGAGATATGGGTGGTGGTGTCTTGGCACAGCGAGGTTAACAATTTCGTTCTGGTTTCAAATCTAATTGGTAATTGGAAGTTCTTTAGAAACTCCGTCGCTAAAGCGCCAAAAGTGTTGATGGCGACATGTGACAATTCAATATACCACTTGGCAGCATTGCTTGTAAGGGTGCGGGGAAACAGTCGAAGCCGGACATTATCATCCACCATGGAATTGGATATAGATCATAGATGAAAGGTAGTGATGTGTGTGGCTGGGTTGTCCCCTTGTTTCCCATCGAACTTTGGGATGTCAGAAGGAATCTTGTGCGGTACTGGAGGCCAGAGCGGGTTGTGATTGATGGGATCATTAGTTAGTTTATGGATGTTGGGGATGTCCAGAGCTGCCAAAAATGACAATTGTGGATTTTCCCCCGAATCTAACCAAGGAAGTATGGGCTGACTATTTAGACCATATGGTCCACCCATCAATGTGTTACCAGGAGGATAAGTAGGACTTTGATAAAAATTTCCTATAGGTGGAGGGGTAGGGACATATGGTTGCTGTCCATAGGGCATATTGTCTTGCAGGGCGAACGGTTGGTTGACCCCAGTATAAAATTGCCCTCCCATTCTAGATGGAGGTTGGGGTGGGTTAGTGCATATGGATGCAATAGAGTTTCCCAGAGGAATGCTACTACTTTCATAGTTCGGTAACGGCATAGACCCTACACCTATATTTGAACCACTTAAGGGAATAGTATTAACAATAGGTTGTCCCGTTTGTCCTAAGGATTGCAGCGGAAGTGAAATTTTCCCTGCGACCTGCGTTTTGGTGACACTGCCCCCTGGTATAGTGGCCAAGGGGTTTGAACTCAGCAAAGGGTTCCAACCGAAAGGGTTCCTAAAAGGAACCGAAGTAGTCACACTCATGGGAGGAGCATCGGTGGGTCCCAACGTGGTCACGGAAGTAGTAGATCCCAAAGGATTCGGTGAGCTACTAACAGATGTGATGACCATAGGGTTGGGATTAGGTATATTTTGACTACTGGGGTTACCTAGTGATGGCATAGAATTGACAACCGGCAGGGAGGATGTTGGCGAACCTGGGATGGTTGCCATTGGCATCGACCCTGTTGATGTCGATGGTGAAATGGATGTTTGTGCGGCCGAAGACATATCTTGGCGTGGTGGAATCTGAACTATCACAGGCCCCAACAGATCAGTGAGTGGAGGATTGTAATGAGGTACAACCCCTTCCGTGAAAGGGTCCTCCGGAAATTTCGTATGATATGAGGCTATGTGTAAATCAGTGTTTGTCAGTGGAGACTGCTCTTCCCTAGAAGGCACTGGTTCACCAAGGTTTAGTTGTTCCTCAAGAGGAAGAGGAGGTAGACCTTGCTGTCATCGAGACAGACGGCATGGATCGGATGACGCCATGGTGACCTGTTTATTTTTAACAACTTTTAATAAATTGTGATGTATTACAAAGTCTCAATGACAGTAACCACAAACCAAAAAAATAAAAAGGACTCTCTAAAATCAATCAGCAAGCAGCCATAATAGGGTGCCCTGTCTGAGTACTATCGTTTGCTGGTGATGAAATCCAGTACCACAATAGTATACAGAGAGGGTTGGTCGAAAGTATAGTTACAGTCACTCTAGTGCTTCACCCAAACCTTAGACGATAGGTGTAAGCACTCTCGTGAAGATGAGTACCCTCCTAAAGATCGAAGACAGAGTGGGTCCATCTGTTTTAGGTACCAGGACAGCTCGTCCGAGTCACCTTGTGTAAGTCCCTAAAAAGTATGGCCACTAAAGATACCTCAAATCACAGACATCATCAGGGGGGTCCACGGTCAAGGACAGCATGCTATATGGGCAGAATACGTAGATCCCCGATCTAATTTCGACATCCCCGAAGGGAACCCCAATATATAACACACCCACCGGATGCAGTCAAAGGTGGGCTACCTCCTTGTGCACCCAAGTATTGTCTCACGCTGAGCTCCGGTAAAGGAACGGTCCCAATAATATGAGTGCAATAGGATTTCACTCATTAATGACTCTAGTTTCAAGTTTTAAGATCATGGGTGATTTTCTCACTTTTCCTAACCCAAGATCCTAGCCTAAAATACTGTTGGTGTGAGCTCAAAAAGAGTAATGTGATTGATTTTATTATCGCTTGATTCTTAGTGTACTTGATTATTAGTCTTGTGGAGGGGGAGTAGACGTATGAAATGTAATGAGACTCTCACTCACGAAACCATGCAAAATATGCTCTAAATATTCAATTCGATGAAGAGTATTTCTACAAGGAGAGGTTTATTTTCAACATCCATGCAATAACATTCAAATAGCACAATTCAACTTTAAAGATTCAGACTTCTATCTACCTCTTCTTAACAGTCTATGAACTGAAATTTTCATAATTAACTCAGCTAGATGCAGAAAAAATTAAAAAAAAAAATTATTCTCTAAAAAGTAAATGCTTTCGACACTAACTTTTCAAACAAGAGAAAACAAACAGAAATGCCAGCTTAGTAAACATGCACAGGGATTCAATCAAGGAGAGATACTGATGGAAAAAAACTCTGCAACCAAAACACAATCACAACAGTGAACAACAAATTTTGGCTGAGTAACGCACTATCTCTGAGTAAAGACAGCATTAATCCAGAGACTAACGCACTGTATTTAAGCAGAGCCAACGTTATAATGCACTGGAAAACCCACAGAGGTAGTGTTAGCCAGGGAAAAGTTCTTCAGATGGTCAAACAAAAATAGGATTGAACTCTACGAGCTTTTAAAATGTTTACTGGGCATAAATACCGGTCAAAAGGGTCTGTGAATAGAGGAAAAAAGAGAGGAGGAAAGAAATATTCCGGAAACTATGGGGAAACTCCCCAGTGGAGTCGCCAATTCTGCTATAGGGTAAAATGCTTGGGTTTTTGGTTATCAAATATCCCTCTCAGTGCTTTCTGGTGCTCGAGGCAGATAGTAAGATTAGTTGTATAGTTCACAAAGAAGGCACATACATGTTCATATTAACTTAAAACACCTTGATAGAATGATATAGAAGATTACCTCTTTAATGATCTTGGAGTCCCTTGGAGAGCACTAGGCAGTGAAGCAGGAGTTCTCCTTCACCAGCTCCAAATCTTCGCCCTGCAATCAATCAAAGGACCCATGTAATCTCTACCATAACATATATTTCCTATCAATTAAGCCAATATATAATAAACACTTAAAATATGCACATATAAGCCATTCATCTCATGCCATATAAGTGATTAAATAACAATGACAATATCAACGCATAGAATGGAAAAAATAGATACAGTTCTATTGATTTATAAAAAAGGAGGATTACAACCGTCGGTTGTACCAAGCCCTCCTCAGCCTTCCAATCTCTCTATCTGTCAAAGTCTTGATGTCTTGATCAACAAGTTCTCAATGAACCTCTTTGACCTTTGACCTTCACACTACAAAAATGATCTCTACTTCACAAGTATGCAAAAACTTTGACAATCCTTCGACCTTGAACCAAGAGCCCTCAACTCCATTTTATAGGAGATGGAGAGAGCAATAATTTCCCTTCTCTTTCCAGCAGTTTTGAATAGAAAAACCCAAGATGTTTCCTCAACCTCCATGCTTTGGCCTTCTTTGAGAGTTTAGTTGTTTAAGGCAAGGCCCAATAAGAGTTGGTGCTTTGCAGTTTCCTTTTTGTACTGACTCTCCTGTGAGAAAAAGCTGGAAATTCAAATAATTCTCCGCGGGTTTTTCCTGTTACAAACTCAAAACATGGGTAACGCTACTCTCTACTATAAACAAAGCATTTCCCTAGCCACTAATGCAGCGCATTCATTTATCAGCTGCATTATAACGCTCTTGTGTTGTGATAGTGAGCTGTTACCTTGGCAGAAATAGGTTTAGTTAGGTCTTTGTATTCCTTCCATATTTATCTTCTCCTCTGAGCTAATGAGGAGGTATTTTGACCTGTAACAGGAGAATACTATGACTGAACCTCTGATCTGACAAGAAGTTATCAAGAAGGAAGGTTTGGATCTAAAAAAGTAAAAAGAAACGTTTGTCGCAGCTCACAAAGACTTTGCTGAGGTAGAGGCATCTACTTCTGCACCGCTGGGAGACCTCAAGGTAGATGATGAGGTCAAACCCTTTTTACCAGCATCTATGGAGTTGTTGCATAACCCAAAGGCTGTGGGAAATATTCAGGCATTATAAGATCGGTGATTATGCGATGGATCAGGTTATTTTTGACCTAGGGTCAGATGTGAATGTATTACCTAAATAGACTTGGCAACAAATGGGGGAAACTAAGCTGGAATGGTCCACTATCCAGCTGTGTATAGCCAATCAACATAAGATTATACCCTTGGGGAGACTTCTAAAGATTATGGTAGATATCGCAGGGGTCAACGTCGGGGCTGATTTTGAAGTAATTCAGATTGTAGAAGATGCGGACCCCTACCCTGTGCTCTTAGGCTTAGGTTGGGCTATCGATATGGGAGGCATCATTAACCTAAAGAAGAGAAGTATGGTATTTGAAAATAATGGTACAAGGGTGATAGTACCATTAGATCTTGTGGAAGGCGAACAATACACAGAGCCAGTGCGCGATAAAGAGGATGTGGATCACATCTATAAGTTGACAACACAGGATGAAGATTGTATCAACCCCATGGTGGATAGAGTACTTTGATGGGAAAAGGATAGTGAATGCTTATCTGATTCTGATGGGGAGATAGAGAATTGGCAAAACCAGTTACATGATGTCTCTGCGCTGCGATGTTTTCAGGTCAAAAATAACTTCCACTACATTTCCTTAGAGGTAAGAGACCTACCTTATTTTGATGGTTCTGGTAATATTAAGCAATTTTTACGAGAATTTGAAGCTGAGGTTCCAAGGGAACGAAGGCTATGGGCCCTTAAGCTAGCCATGCGTGGAACACCTGCATGATGGTGGGAAACGTGTGAGGAGGCATTCCAGGATTGGGAGGAGTGTCAGGATATGATGATCCTACGATTTGAGGCCCCAACTGACATATGAGTTAAGATGTCCCTTGGGACAGAAGACCCACGCAAATATGTGTTCGCTTGAATAGAACAGTGGTGAGATAGGACTACCAAAGAGTGGGTTCATCTGTTTATTCATGCCTCGGGACCACTTCCCACTGCATGGTACTTAGATTCAGAGCTACATCAGCGCACCTGCCACTAGGAGACTTTGAAGGATGAATTTTTGGGAACATTTGGGTTAGTAGGTAGGACAGAGGTGCTTGACACAGCTCTGCAGGACATTGACACTGTATCATGGGGTGAATCACACTTGTATGTCGCACCTGAATTGCCCACATGGGAAACATGGGTACCAAGCATGGTCAACTACCACAGCCTAGCCCCAAAAGAGGGTAAGGATGATCCAAAAGTTGTATCTGACTCAGAATTGGACGGGATGTGCATAGTTACCAGACCGCTCAGGCTGCGAACAGGTAGCATTGAGATGCACCCCATGACAGCTAAGATTGGGGGTGCAGATACAGGAGGCAGAGTTATCATATATCCTGCAACTCCTACAACAAGGGAACAAAAGTTTTCAATTCTCATCCATGCAGGTTATTATAGAAATTTCGTTCAAGGGTATGCACTGATCACAACACCTTTGAAGGAATGGCTTACGAAGGAGGCCCGGTCCTTTTCAGATGACATATGTCAGGAAAACATGTCATTGGTTTTGAAGTACCTATGGATCAAGCTTATGTTGGGGGAGGATACGCAGGTGTTTAACCAAAGCGTAGTAGGTACTCCAAGCACACAAGAGGTGCAAAAACTAGCCGTTGGCACAATAACATCTGGTAAAAAGAAAAATTTATCGTTGAAAGGAGTGGCCCGCTGGAATTTAATAAGGAAAATTTTGGGGATTTTTTACTGTTTACCTGATGGTAAGCTCCAAATGAATCTTACCCTACCGTTGGATGACCACATTCACTATTAAAAGGGCAGGATAGCTCAAACAAGGGTTCTCTCTCACTTGCATAGCTTGTACTTATTGTATTTGCCTCGAACGAACTTGAGCTGTAAGATTTTTCGGGTTTGCACTGTCCCTTTCATGTCTGATCAACCTCCTCCTTTTAACAGTAGCAACCCAGAGTTGGGATACATTTTCCATGCTAGGATGATGGCCACTAACCCTGCTAAACCCTAGACACCTAGAAACCCAGAAATTGAGGAAGTAATAGAGATTGGGTCTGAGGATGAAGAAGTGCTCTCAACGCCAGTCACAAGGAAGGGAAAAGAGAAATCAGAAGGCTTAGGGAAGCCCCCAAAAGCTGCGAAATGTGTTGTGGGGAAGCTTAAGACTTCCCCAAGGAATGCCAAGTCCCCGCGAGTAATGCCTCAGACTCAGGCTGCACAGGAGGAAGCTCAGCCTACAAATCTGATCAAATGGTTACCTCCCTTCATCAGACCATGCAGACCCTTGATGCGCACACCAAGGAACCTCGACAGCTTGATTACCTATCTGCAGACGCCACTAACCCTGGGAGAGGTTCCTATCCTTAGTGACCCTTGCTGAAGGCTCCATGAGGTCAAATTCGATGATCACGACTTGGCGAATTATGAAGCCTTCCCTGAGCTGCACCCGCGTTTTACTTCAACACGATTTATGCAAATGACAGGGTCAGAGTCATTCCTTAGTGTTGGTTATGTGGATTAGCCATGTTAGCCAACAATAAAATTTTGTCATAACCAATGATGGCTAAAAAATGTCTATTAGTCTTCAAGAAACAAATTTCATGCAAAATCTATGAGTTCTTGAAGCCTTGTAGTGGACCTTGGCCAAAATATCCACCTCTTTGATATCTTCATTTCAAAACCTTCAAAGAAAGCCCTGTTTTCCCAAAGAAAAGACTATTTTCAGACCCATTTTCCACCATTTTTTCCTTTGGAAAATCCCTCTAAAAATCCCTACATTTCACCCATTTTTCCCATTTTTACCCTTTATTTTCCTAAAAATTCCTCTTTAAACCTTGTAAAATCCTTTATTAAGTTTTTATCCCTTTTTTCCCCTTACCGAAACCCTCAAAATCCTTCAAAAACCTTCATTTTTAGTCAAAAAACCTTCATTTTAAAATATAAGGCCTTAAGCCCCTTTCTCTTAAAGAGCGATCCCCTTTTCTACCCTAAGACCACACTCCATGACCAAGCGCTAAGTCCATTTTCCATTGCACATCGGCGATCCCAGTTCCTTTGTTCCCAGACCCTTTACTCTGTCGATATGTCGATCCCCCCATGAGATCGAGACCATCCATCCCCAAGATATGATGGCCATCACACTCCGCGCTCCATCGCATTTCTCCATTGCAAACCGCAAAGGGTTGCGCCTGCATTCTTGGTCCCACTGATGGTCGATCCCCAGAGTAAATATCCTTCGTTAATCCTGTATCAGATCTGATGGTCCTCACTCCATCGGTGTTGTTAGCCACCTATAAATTTTTGTCAAGCAAACAGGTGCCTAAAATTTTTTCTGAGTCTTCAAGAGACACATTTCCTTTGTAAAACTATCATTCTTGAAGCCTCCATGTGTCCTTTTCCTTTGAAAATATCTTCGCTGCTGTTTCCATAAAAAACGCCTCACTATTTTGCGAAAAAGAATGCTTCAAAAGGCCTCTGTATCACCCATTTTCACTCATTTCCTTTCATCTTCATTAAGCCTCCTTTTCCTCTTTAGAACCTCCATATCCCTCTAAAAAAAACCTCCAAAATCCTTTTAAGCCTCTAAAAACCCCTTTTACAGGTTTAAAACACCCTTTTCCGCTTTACCAAAAGCCAAGAAATCCCTTGAAAAACACTTATTTTGGCTTAAAAACACCCCTTTTCCATTGAGGCCTTAAGCCCCTTTCAACCTAGCCCTTAGCCCCTTTCCGCATATGTCCCATGCCCAAGACCAGGCACTAAGCCCCGTGGCGCTAATCGCAATCGAAGCCTTTGGCTAACACCTTTTCCTTTGTTATTTCAAATCTTCTGATGCGATGAACTTTTCTTCTGTCGACCTCCACTCAAATATTGACCGTCGATCTTTCAAAGATACAAAGACCAGTGCTAATCACCAATTGCAGAAGGTCCTAAGTGCCATCCATTGTTTCCTCCGATTTACGATCCCCGATCTAATCCAGACCGTCCATCCATACAGATCCGACGGCTGAGACACATTGCACTCCACTCCTGATCCCAACATCATCACTCCAGAGATTTAATATGGACCGTTGAATCCACAAGAACCAACAGCCTAGATTTAATCACGCTCTGCTCATTTTTCCCCCATCGTCTCCCCTCCAATCAAATCTCAATCGTTGATCTCCCCTTTGATCTGATGGTCCACGCTAAATCGCAAAATAAAAATTTCAGAGCTTTGGCCCCTACCTTTTCTCCGATGCGATTAGATCTCAGCCGTTCATTCCGATAGATCCAACGACTCTCCTTCTCCCTTCTCATTCACTTGCCCCTTTGCTTCCCCCTTCTCTTTTAAATCACTGCCATCCATTCTACAGATCCAATGGTCAGGATTTAATCCGTCGTTCGCCCTTCCCACCTTACCACCCGCACATCTTTCTCCATCGCGCCCTATCCTACACCGTCAGATCTCTCCACCCTTCATCCAACAACTGAGAATGCATATCGCGTGATTTCTGCATCCGAGGTTTAATGTTTCAAAATCATGCGATGAAAGCGGTTTTGGGGGGGACATGTGTCAGGGAGCGAGGCACATCACGTTTTTCTGGAAGATTTTCAAAATCACTCCAAAGTTGCGCGAAACCAGTAGTTTTCCCTTAAAATCCACCCCTCCCCGATATAATCCTTCTTTTAATCCTAGCTGTTGATTGTTTGATCTAACGGTTCACATTATATCGCGTCTTCATCCATATTCCTTTCATCGGAGCTTCCAAAGAATTTCATTTGAAGATCTCCACCGTTGATCTCCTCTTGTGATCCAACGGTCCACGTTCAATCTCCCTCCGCCCTTCTGGTCCAACCACCAAAAGCCTCCGATTTCATTCATTTTAACCTTTTTCCTTTGTTATTCACCCAAACATTAACCTTTATGTTTTAACACTAAAGTTATTTCTTCTGCCTAATCCAGTCTAAAACACCTCCACCGGTGAATCTCGACTGTTGATCACCATCCGTCAGTCTAATCCAATGGTCTGGAACTGTCCTCGCACCAGACCTTCATCAGCTCAGTTTTTCACTATTCCGCAACAAATTTTGGCGGTTTTTCCACTATATCCGCCATTTCCATCACTGCGCCACCATCTCCACCAGACATCCAGAATAGTCCTCCTCCACTCCCATTGATTTCTTAACATGTTTATCGTCTTTTTGCAGGGTTATAGATAGTGAAAATCACTCTCTGTCTCACTATCACAGACAGGGTAATACAGGGCGCAGAATGCCATTTCTTCAAAGCTGAAGATTGCAGGGAAGGTGCCTATGAAGGCTTGAATGTGATTTTTAGTAAGGATCAGGTTATTATCTCTGTTCCAAGCTCTCCAGCATCATTGAAACCTGTGTATCCACATACAAGATAGAAGAGAAGCGACAAAGAGTATCACTGAAGGATTAAAGGGATTAAGAGCCTGTTATTGAAGATTAAATGCTATAATCCAGTGTCTAAAGGATGAAACATAGATTGAAGACCTTAAAATGACCCAGAAGGCCTAATAAGGCCTAAGCAGATGAAACAAGCCATATCAGCATTTTCACATCAGCAGAATGTTCTTTCCCAAGAAAGGACAAGTTCCCATAATGTTTTTTATTTTCCATCAAGTTCCTGAGAAGATTATCACCCTGACAGAAGTCCTAAGATTGCCAGAGCATTAGTTACAAAGTATGGAAGGCTTGAAAGTCATTTATCTGCCTTACTTGTCCCAGAGTACAAACAAAGTACCAACTGCAAGAAAGTACCTCAGAAACATACCTCTGAAGTAATTATCAGCATGTTGAAGACCCCTAGTTCATTCAAAGCGTACTAAAAGTGAATACAGGGATATTAAGACAGAATGAGCTAAAAGAAAAATTCTCCCTCTATTTTAATGATTCATTTAAAGTTTGATCTGCCTCTACAGCCACTCTTTCAGCCATAAGAACTCTTCAGAAATACATTGTAAATGTTGGTTAACCGTGGATTGTAAGTTGTTTCACTGGGATAGAATTCTGTGTATAAGTTGTAAAATATGTTGGGAGATGATTTCTAGTTGATATCAAGCTACTGGAGAATGATGTATGTGACTGGTGTTGCTCTTTAATATGAAAAGCATGTTCATTGGATCCTAATCTAAATCAGTAGTAAGTGTCCTATCTTTTGTTGTTTTCCCCTCTGTTATGCATCACATTTCATTTATCTGATAAGAATCAGTAATCGAGCTTAGGATATACTGTTGTAAAGTACCCTGATTCTTCCTGCTCTTCTTATCTTTGATGTTTCCTGTTGATTGTGTAATCTAAGAACAAATTCAAGATAATTTAACTAGTATAGTAGTTGGTTTTATCCATGCTTGCTTATGTATGAATTTAGAGTCTGTTTTTAGATGTTCTTGTCTAGTTTTAACTGAAAGAATAAGGAAACTAGGATATTTAGTGTTATTTCTGTCTCACTAGGGTCCTTTTCCAACATTCTACTTTTCTAAGATCCCTTAAGTTGAATGTCAAAATAAGAGAAGGTTAAAAGTCTTTCTCTAATCTCAGGCTTCACTTTGTGTCCATCTTGAATGTTTTCTATTATCTGAAGAGTTAGCCTCATTAGGAGTTTTGAACATACACAGTTAAGGCATGTCATGTCCCTAGATTAGATCCTAAGTGGTCACCTTGGAAGGTTTCCTTGTCATTCACCTTCATTTCCTTATCATTTCATCCCATACTATCATCTTTAAAGATCCTCTGATTTAGATTACTAACCCATTTGAAAGCCTTGGATATTGAATTGCAAGTAAACCCTTTTATGACCCCATTTCCCAATGGAATTGTGTTTTCTTTGAATTATCTCCTTATTGCCAAAAATCCTTCTTTACTCACTTCTTTACCTTACATGGAACCCTTCTTTCTTGTTTCCCAACCAAACAACAGGACAAAACAAAACAACAACCCTTGTGCCCTATAACTAGCCTAATACCGTAAAGATGAACTTCAAAGATATATATTTCTTTTCCTTTATAGAGAGATCCCTCTCTGGATCCAATAGGGCTAGATCCTGAGATCCCAAAGTGGTTTGATGTTGTCTTATCATTTGGTATTACCAAATCTGCCAAATCATAGGAACTACAACATAATGGCAACTCAACTGGGGAGAAGACCAAATTAGCCTTGATTTGGTAGTTAATCACTGTGGTGGATAGTAAATCTCCTTGAAAATTTTAAATCATCCACCTAGCGACTCCACAGTTCCTAAATGACCAAAAGACTCCACTGGGAGACCATTTGCATTACAACATCATCCATGTTAAAGGAGACTATGAGTATCAGTTTTCTTTAACCAAATCCCCCACCAATGGAAGAATCTGAGCAGTTTGCAGAAACACAGCCAAGTACCCTTAAAGAGTTTCACTGTGGAATATCAAGTATACTCAAAAAGCTTAGAACCAAGGACCTTCCAAAGGTTTTCCTTTCTAGCTCGAAATTCAATAATCAGCCTGAGCTTAAGGAAATTTTCCTAGAATTTTTGGTTGAGAGATATGAGATTGAGATTGGAATATTGAACTCACAAGAACAATTATATCAATTTAGGGACCCCGGAGCCTTTTTGGAAAGTCTCCCTCGCCCTAAGAAAGAAGAAATTCCACTGCCTTTTGATGTGCAAGAAGAGGATGATTGGGCTTTCAAGAGCCACACTGAAGATGCGGTGGAAGATATAGTAATCAAAGCTGTCAAGGATATAGATAGCCTACCAGTCATGGAAGGCCTAAAAGAAGGAATTTTACATCATGTGTTCATTGATCCTGTGGTAGAGTATATGGAGGCCTTGATTAGTTCAAGTTCTTCAGAATTGATCCTTCGCAGGGGCCAGATACATCAGGAGTGGTCACCACTAATGGTGGCCTTGGTTTTGAAGACCCACAGTCAAAGTAATCCATGGTTATATCTGAAAAGCAGTCATATCTCTTCCTCATTTTTGTTACTACTGAACTGGCTGCACTGGCACTATTGTATCATATAACACAGCAGATATTTCCAAGTTAAAGTAGGGTAGGTAGTAAAATCTTAATAAGGCTCAGCCTGTGAGCATATAGATAGTTTTTTTTAATTTCTGAAAAGTTCAGTTCATGTGTAGCTGTCTTCATGCCATGGACTCATAGTGAACCAGACATTCTAATCCTAGTTTGACTGTTTTTAAATTTCTGTTTTAGAATGTAGAGAAAGAAATCTGCTAGACAGTTTAATCCTAGCAGATATTAGTGTAGGTAGAGAAGCTATGAGGCCAACTGTATAATCTAGTCTCATGGAGGAATAAGGGTAGAATTAGATTAGATTTCTCTGCTTTCAATAAAAAATGATGAAGAAGGTCTGCAAGTCTAAATGCACCTTGAAGAAAAAATGTTAGGACTGTAGGATGGGTAGGCAGATTGTTTGGGAGAATAATTTATGCTAACTTAATATCCATAATGTTGGTTGCAGCTGATCAAAGAAGAAAAATATGGTTAAATATCAGGCATTTGACCTACTTCCAAATATTATTTTCTAAGATTCTTGACACCTTCAAGAAGATGCCATCCCCATGTGGAGCCACTGTTAGCCACCTATAAATTTTTGTCAAGAAAATAGGTGGCCAAAATTGTTTTTGAGTCTTAAAGAGATACATTTCCTTTGTAAACCTATCATTCTCAAAGCCTCCATGTGTCTTTTTCCTTTGAAAATATCTTCACTGCTGTTTCCATCAAAAAAGCCTCACTGTTTTGCGAAAAGAATGCTTCAAAAGGCCTCTGTAATCACCCATTTTCACTCATTTCCCTTCATTTTCATTAAGCCTCCTTTTCCTCTTTAGAACCTCCATATCCCTCTAAAAAAATCCTCCAAAATCCTTTTAAGCCTCTAAAAATCCCTTTTACAGGTTTAAAACACCCTTTCCCCTTTACCGAAACCCAAGAAATCCCTTGAAAAACACTCATTTTGGCTTAAAAACACCCTTTTTCCATTGAGGCCTTAAGCCCCTTTCAGCCTAGGCCTTAGCCCCTTTCCACATATTTCCCGTGCCCAGGACCAGGTGCTAAGCCCCGTGGTGCTAATCACAATCGGAGCCTTTGCCTAACACCTTTTCCTTTGTTATTTCAAATCTTCCGATGCAATGAACTTTTTTTTTTCGACCTCCACTCGAATATTGACCGTCAATCTTTCGAAGATCCAACGACCAGCGCTAATAACCAATCACAAAAGGTCCTAAGCGCCATCCTTTCTTTCCT
This sequence comes from Pinus albicaulis, assembly GCA_034641835.2. Taxonomy (NCBI): domain Eukaryota; kingdom Viridiplantae; phylum Streptophyta; class Pinopsida; order Pinales; family Pinaceae; genus Pinus; species Pinus albicaulis. The sequence continues at coordinate 133,466,533 of CM076583.1, read as the reverse complement.
CCTATTTTCAATCCCCAATCTAATCCAGACCATCCATCCATATAGATCCGATGGCTGAGACACATCGCACTCCGCTCCTGAGCCCAACATCATCGCTCCGTCGATTTAATCTAGACCGTTGAATCCACAAGAACCAATGGCCCAGATTTAATCGCGCTTTGCTCATTTTTCCCCCATCGTCTCCCCTCTGATCAAATCTCGACCATTGATCTCCCCTTTAATCTGAAGGTCCGCACTAAATCGAAAAATCAAAATTTCAGAGTTTTGGCCCCTACCTTTCCTCCGATGCGATTAGATCTCAGCCATTCATTCTGATAGATCCAACGACTCTCCTTCTCCCTTCTCATTCACTTGCCCCTTTGCTTCCACTTTCTCTTTTAAATCTCCGCTGTCCATTCTATAGATCCAGCAGTGAGGATTTAATCTATCGTTGGCCCTTCCCACCTTACAACCCACGCATCTTTCTCCATCGCACCCTATCCTGCACCGTCAGATATCTTCGCCCTTCATCCAACGGCTGAGAATGCATATTGCATGATTTCTGCGTCCGAGGTTTAATGTTCCAAAATGATGTGATGAAAGCGGTTTTGGGGGGGACACGTGTCAGGCAGTGAGGCACATCACATTTTTTTGGAAGATTTTCAAAACCACTCCAAAGTTGCGCGAAACCAGCAGTTTTACCTTAAAAACCACCCCTCCCCGATATAATCCTTATTTTAATCCTAGCCGTTGATTGTTTCATCTAACGGTTCATACTATATCGCGTCTTCATCCATATTCCTTTCATCAGAGTTTCCAAATAATCTCATCGGAATATCTCCACCGTTGATCTCCTCCTGTGATCCAACGGTCCATGTTCAATCTCCCTCTACCCTTCCCGTCCCACCACCAAAAGCCTCCAATTTCATTCATTTTAACCTTTTTCCTTTGTTATTCACCCAAACATTAAACTTTGTGTTTTAACACTAAAGTTATTTCTTCCACCTAATCCAGTATAAAACACCTCCACTGGTGAATCTCCACCATTGATGACCATCCGTCAGTCTAATCCAATGGTCTAAAACCATCCTCACACTAAACCGCCATCAGCTTAGTTTTTCACCGTTCCACAGCGATTTTCGGCCATTTTTCCACTACATCTGCCATTTCCATCATTGCGCGACCATCTCCACTGGACCTCCAGAACAGTCCTCCTCCACTCCCATTTATTTCTTAACATGTTTATCATCTTTTTACAGGGTTACAGATAGTGAAAATCACTCTCTGTCTCACTATCATAGAGAGGGTAATACAAGGCGTAGAATTCCATTTCTTCAGAGCCGAAGATTGCAGGGAAGGTGCCTATGAAGGTCTGAACGTGATTTTCAGTAAAGATCAGGTTATTAGCTCTGTTACAAGCCCTCCAGCGTCATTGAAACCTGTCTATCCACAGAAAAGACAGAAGAGAAGTGGCAAAGAGTATCAGTGAAGGATTAAATGGATTAAGAGCTTGTTATTGAAGATTAAATGCTATAATCCAGTGTCTAAAGGACGAAACATAGATTGAAGACCTTAAAATGACCCAGAAGGCCTAAGAAAGCCTAAAGCGCATGAAACAAGCCATATCAGTGTTTTCACATCAGAAGAACATTCTTTCCCAAGAAAGGACAAGTTCCCATAATGTTTTTTATTCTCCATCAAGTTCCTGAGAAGATTATCACCCTGACAAAAGTCCTAAGATTGCCAGAGCATTAGTTACAAAGTATGGAAGGCCTGAAAGTCATTTATCTGCCTTACTTGTCCTCGAGTACAAAAAAAGTACCAACTGCCAGAAAGTACCTCAGAAACATACCTTTGAAGTAATTATCAGCATGTCGAAGACCCCTAGTTCATCCAAAGCATATTAAAATCCAATACAGGGATATTAAGATAGAATGGGCTGTAAGAAAACTTCTCCTTATTTTTTAATGATGCATTTAAAGTTCGATCTACCTCTACAGCCACTCTCTCAGCTATAATAACTCTTCAAAAATACATTGTAAATGTTGGTTAACCGTGGATTGTAAGTTGTTTCACTGGGATAGAGTTCTGTGTATAAGTTGTAAAATAGGCTGGGAGATGATTTCTAGTTGATATCAAGCTACTGGATAATGATGTATGTGACTGGTGATGCTCTTTAATATGACAAGCATGTTCATTGGATCCTGATCTAAATTAGTGGTGAAGTGTCCTATCTTTTGTTGTTTTCCCCTCTGTTATGCATCACATTTCATTTCTCTGATAAGAATCAGTAATCGAGCTTAGGATATACTACTAGAAAGTACCCTAATGCTTCCTGCTCTTCTTATATTTGATGTTTTCTGCTGATTTTGTAATCGAAGAACAAATTCAAGATAATTTAACCAGTATAGTAGTTGTTTTTATCCATGCTTGCTGATGTATGAATTTAGAGTATGTTTTTAGATGTTCTTGTCTGGTTTTAACTAAAAGAATTGGGAAACTGGGAGATTTAGAGTTAGTTTTGTCTCACTAGGGTCGTTTTCCAATAGTCTACCTTTCTTATAATATCTTTTAAGTTGAATTTCAAAAGCAGAAGTTTAAAAGTATTTCTTTGATCTCATGCTTCACTTTGTGTCCATCTTGAATGTTTTCTATTATCTGAAGAGTTAGCCTCATTAGGATTTTTTATCATAAACGGTTAAGGCATGTCCTATCCCTATATTAGCTCCTAAGTGATCACCTTGGAAGGTTTCCTTTTCATTCAACTTCATTTCCTTATCATTTCATCCCATACTATCATCTTTAAAGATCCTTTGATTTAGATGACTAGCCCATTTGAAAGCCTTGGATATTGAATTGCAAGTAAACCCTTTTATGACCCCATTTCCCAATGGACTTGTGTTTTCTTTGAATTATATCCTTATTGCAAAAAATCCTTCTTTACTCAATTCTTTACCTTACATGGAACCCTTCCTTCATGTTTCCGAACCAAACAACAGAACAAAATAAAACAACAACCCTTGTGCCCTATAACTAGCCTAATACCGTAAAGCTAAACTTCAAAGATATATATTTCTTTGCCTTTATAGAGATATCCCTCTCTGGATCCAGGAGGGCTAGATCCTGAGATCCCAAAGTGGTTTGATGTTGTCTTATCATTTGGCATTGCCAACATAGGAACCACAATAGGTGCATCGCACTTCACTCCGCCCTTTCCTTTTGTTTCTTTATATTTCCCCTACCGATGGGATCTGGACTATTGATCTTGTCGACCTAACAATCCTCGCTCCATCGCTTCACCACTTTTCCCCCAATATTCCTTACCAAACCATCCTACCGATGTGTTCTGGACCATTGATCTCGCTCCCCCAGATCCAACGATCGGCGTTGTTTCGCCGTTCTGTTGTCCTCTGCCCCATTCATCCATTTCTTCAATTCTCCGAAATACTCTAGACCATCAACCCTCCTGATCAGACAGTCAGTGCTTCATCATTGTTCTCTCTACCCCTCGCACCATTCATTCCCTTGTGTGATTCCCTGATGCATCCTCCAACATTTATCATCCTGATCTGATAACTCCCATTGATCCCCTCCTTTCTATTAGCCACCTATAAAAATTTTTTTATCAAAAGGTGGCTAAATCATTTTTGGAGCATTCAAGAAACAGGTTTTATTGCTAAAAGTGTTATCTCTTGAAGGTTCATGAAGACATCGTGCCCTTTGTTCAAATATTCACTTCTGTTTCCATTTTAAACTCTAAAATTCTGTTGATTTCATATAGAAAAGACTGTTGCAAAACTCCATTTTCCCCTTCCTTTCACCTCAAAAATAACCTTCATTTTTACCCCTTTTATTCCAAATGGAATTCCTCTATTTTCCATTTTTCTCTATTTTCCCTTCATAAGATCCTCTTTACAAAGTTTAAAACTAACTTTTAAACTTTGCCGAAACCCCCAAAACCATCAGAAAACCCTAAAAAAATTATATAAATACACTTTTTTTGTATGAAAGCTTAAACCCCTTTGGGCTATGTCCTAAAAACTTCCCCACCATATGCCTTGGTGTTGGAACCAAGCACTAATGGTCCCAAGCGGTTATCGCATCAGAACAAAACACAGCGCACAAGTCTTTTTGTCATTGAAACCTCCGATGTGATTGGCCCCTTTATACATAACTCCTATCCAATCACCACTTCATATAACCCTTGGGCCCGCATCGGGTGCTAAAACATTGTATAAACCATCTCTAATGCATATTTTCCTTTGAAAATCATGAAACCCACCTTTTCGTAGAAGTTTCGGTCTAAACCCGCCAGGGAAATGCTTTTTAATGTAAATGGGTAGATTGAAAAGCACAATCCGAAGGCTCGATCTCGATTGGCCCTTTCTATGTATAAAACCCTGGGCCTATCACATTTTATATAGGCAAACGGCCCACACAATATCGCATCAGAAATTTTTCATCGGGTGCAATAATATTTCCCCACCTCCAACTGACATCCCCCGATCCATTCTCCACCGTCGATCTGATCTGCAGATCGACGGCCCACAAACAATTTCTTTGGCGCCTACATGTTCTTTACCCCACCGATGCCGATATCTCCGATTGCATCTGGGCCGTTCACGTGTCCAGATTGGACGGTCCATATCAATCCTTCCGACTTTAGTTATATTTTATGCATCTCGCTTCATAAATGTTTGTCGGCCAATCATAGCGGTTGATCTCTGCAGATCAACGACCCTCATTAACCCATTCTCTGCCTTTGTATTATTTCATTTATACTCCATATCACATCTCAGTCGTTGATTTGTTCCATCTAACGACTCATATTAACCCCAACAGGCCTGCCTCCTGTGGGTCCTGCCTTCTTCAGTTTTAAATCCCAGCCGTCCAATCCTTGATCCGACGGCCAATATTGAAACCACCCTACCTGCTATCACCCACGGGTCTTATCAATAGCATGCTCACTCCCTGACAGTCTGATCTGAGACCCTAGATCTAATGGTCGACACGCGTTTTCGCGTAAGTTTAAGCACGGAGGTTTATTATCAAAATTTATGCGATATAAGCTGTTTTTAAAATACACGTGTCACCTCATGACGCATATCACATTCCAAAAGGAAAAACCACCTATCCGCCTTTGCTCCACGTGAAACCCGTGGTTTTCACCTCCGAAACCACTTTTCCCATTTCTATTATTTTTATTTCACACTTCGCCCATCGTTGATATCTGCAAATAAACGGCCCATATTTAATCTCACTTCATATTATCGCCCTCCACCTCTTCCAAAGGGTTTTTAATGTGTAATCTCCGTCGTTGATCTCATGGCCTAGCCTCATCTGACGGCCCACGATCATCCCGAAACCCCAATTTCAATTCTTAACAAATTTCCTCTGACAAAGGTTTTTAACCTTATTTCTTTATATTTCTACCATTTCTCTATAAACTGACCCCTTTTCTTTATTTTCTCTTGAATTATTTCGACCATTGATCTCTGCAAGATCAACGGCCTGGACTTAATCCTCTGCACCGTTTCATCAACCGCTCTCCTTTTTGACTTCTATGCATGATTTCCACCGTTGGATGCTACCATCCAACGGCCACACTCCTAACCACGACCTCCTAAGCATTTTTTACCCGATAACGTAGGATTTATTAAATTTTTTTGTTCTTTGCAGGTTTCAAAGGATTTTCCCATTATAATAAAGGAAATGAAAGCTGAGGGTGACGATCCTCCAAACTTTCACTTATCAAAGGGAAATTACTACAGAGGATTCCATGCCACGTTTTGTCAATGCTTGATGGGCATTGATGCCATATGGACCCTTTGCAGAGCCTACACATCAAAAAGACACAATAAATTAAATCAAAACAAAAGAGTATCAGTGTTGAAGACTTAAACACAGCATAACAGAGGATTGAAGACTGTTTTCACAGTTTTGGAGGATTACGGCTAATATCGAAAATCAAAAGCCTAATCCTCCGAATTAAAACACAATTAAAGACAAATCAAAGATTTATCAGTCAGAAAGAGCCTCCACCACCACATCAGAGGCTAATTGATTCCTCTTAGCTACTCAATGCCACCTGTAGCCTCAAAGTATTCAACATAGGCCGAATTATGATCAGAAAATCAGATATTTGCCTCAGCACAGCCGAACAATTAATTATGCCAAAGGAACTTAATGCAAAAATATCATAAAATTTATTACAACATAAAACAGAACCTTAAAGTCAAAAAAAGCTCCCGCCGAGCTTAATTCTTAAATGTAAAACAATTAATACAAACAGAACATATGTAAACTTCTCCATTGAGCCCCTCAAAGCCCGAGAAGCTATTAAATCTGTATTAATTGACCCAGGAGATCTTTTATCAGATCCCACCTCCTCTTTTCTTCCATAAATACTCCTATAGAGGACGATAAAATGTTGGTTGCAGAACTTTGAAACATACTTGAGCTTGAAACTTCTACTTTTAAATAGTGTTCACGGGCTCTTGAAGATCTTCTTGTGATTAAATAAGTTAGGCTAAGAAGTGAAGATGATTTCTGAACTGAAACATTAGACTTAAAGCTGTAACTGGTTTGAAGCATCAATACAAGCTGATTTATGGGATCCTGTTCTATGTCAACGGTGATATTTTTCTTATTGTAAATCGTTATTTTATTTATGTTTTCACTTTTTCCATATTCTCTTATAAATAACAACAAGCATAGAGCTAGGATTTACTCTATATTAGTACCCTTCTCTGACTGATTAGCTTTAGCTATATGTTTTCTTCCAAATCGTGTTGTTTAGGAATGATTTAATTCAGTTTGAGGAGTTAGGAATGCTGGCGTTCCCTCGTCCTACTGTCTAGGCTAAACATTGTTCCTGAATGTTATTTTCACTTTATGTTAAGTAGAGATGAACTAAGGAAGTTATGGTGAACCCTGTCCTTTAGTTTTATCCCCAAATACTGTCTGAAAGTTTCCCTAAGAATGTGTTGAAAGCAGGCTAGGTTCAAAGTCCTTACCTGATCTTAGACCTTTCTTTGTCATCTTTTTTGTTTGTCTTGAAAGTTTACCAAGTAAAGCAGAGTTAGGGAAGTTTATGGTGAGCCCTGTCCTCTAGTTTCTCCTCCAACAATTTCTTTTTAAGTTTCCCTTTGTGTTTAAAATTTTTTTCTATTGAAAGTGCATCAAAAGCTGGCTAGTTTCAAAGTACTTACCAGATCTTAGATTAATTTTATGTCTTTATTAAGTGTATGCCAAAAGAATGATAGTTTCAAAGTACTTACCTAATCTTAGGCTGCTCTTTGTTCTTCATTTCTTTAATTCTCCTTCTTGTTGTATCATTTAATTCCATAAAATAAACTTTAAAGAGATCCTTAGACATAGATGACTTGCCCCATGGACCACTCTTGCTCCTTGTTGTTTCAATTAAACCCTATTATGACTCCATATCCCAATGCAATAAAAACTAGTGTTATATCTATATTTTTAGCCAAAACTTGTTCTGATTGCTTGCAACTTCACACCTTTGAAAATATTTCCATTTAGGACTTTCCACTCAAATAATAATCATGCTCAACCATCCAAAACAAATAAAAACCCTCGAAATTCATAACTAGCCTAATATCATTACCCAAAAGCTTTTAAAGATAAATCCATCCTTGCACTTATTGGAGAGATCCCTCTCTGGATTCAGGAGGGCTAGATCCTAGAATCCCAAAGTGGTTGAAATAGTGTTTCTCCCTGTAGTTGGAATTTTCCAATCTTGCTAATTATAGGGTGGTAACATCTCTGGAAACTCCACTAGGGACTGAGTCAAATTTTCATCTTAGGTTCCCTTAACACTTCATAAAACTTTGTGAGTAAAAGCGGCCTTTTCAAGCACTATGAAGTAAACAGTAATCATGATAAAGCTTGTATGAATCAATGACAAACTAGGCAAACCCTAGGATTCTCATAAGACTTTATCTAACCCAGGAATAATAGCTAGCTTAGCCATAAGAGTAGACTGTCTTTGTCTCATAACCATAGCTAATTTTTGAAACAGATTTTAGAACGCTCTTAGAACCAATAGTACTAAAAAATAACTCAGAAAACCCAAAAATATTTCGGATTGGTATTCAATAAACATGGTGGTGGACCATAAAACATTTTACCTCCAAAAGAGCTAAAAACTTCCACCTAGCGACTCCACACTCTGAAACTCCCAAAAGACCAAATGACTCCACTGGTAGAAGACTCTAAACTGATTAAACAGACACAGTGACCTCTTTTCTGATTTACAAACATGGATTTAGATATATACCCAGATGACAAACATATGATCATGATGGAAAAGTTGATGTACATTCTTGGAAGAAAGTTGGATAGGTTTATTGCTAATTTAAATGTTGGTGATCAAGAATAGCATATGCCTTTCCCTCAGCAAATGCAAACTCTACCACTACAAGACATGTATGATGAACCCGATTATAAAGAAAAAGATCAAGAAAAATTTTCTAATTATGATGGAAAAGATGATGTATATGCTTGGAAAGAGAATGGATAGGTTGATGGCTAGTATGAATATTGATGATCTAGAGCAAGCTATGCTTTCCCCTGATCAAACACAAGCCCAATCACCTCAATATCAAGACGATGACCAAGATATGTATTATGATCAAAACCCAATAGAAGACAAGGAGCAAACTTACAAAGAAAGCAATAAAGAATGTTGTCAAGAAATTTTTGATTGCCTTCCTATCTCTTGTACTATGCCGATAAGATATCTTCATGACCAAAACACAAATACTAATAGTGAGCAGTGCTTCGAGGAAACAAGTAGCCATTTGGAAAACACGAAATCTGAAATTGAGGAGACACCAACACATATCAAAACCATTCCTTTGTGTTATAACTCATTTCAGATTATACAACAAGAGTGGCAGCCAGATAGCAAAGAGAAAATAACTCATGAACCCGATGTGCAAACTGAGTATCATAACAGTCATGAGGTTTTTTTTAAAACGCAAGTAGATCAGGAAATAACAGGAAACCCTCAAGTTTTCCCTACAAGCACCAATCAATATCTCCTAGAAGAGGCTCAAGAAAACATCCAGCCTCAAAATCAGCCTTTACAAGAGACAGAGAACCGTTGTACTTATGTTCAAAGGGACATAGAAATATTTTCCTCGTTGACAGAAGAAGAGATAGATCAGACCATTAATAAAAAGTCAGTCTCTGAAACTTATTGCAAAACAAATACTCTTGCTCATTCACGAAGAAAACTCTATTTTAAATATGCAGAGAGTTCTTTTGTTGGTCATAAAATACAGGGTAACTCTTCTTCTATTTATACTCAAAGAAAAATCTTTCCTTTGATAGAAGAACGAATTGATCAAATACTAAGCAAGCAGCTACCCTCCAAACCATCATCTCAAACAAACAGTCATGAACATGGTGCCTATTCCATAGAACAATCCAATGGCACTCAAGACAAAGAGGATAGTAAAGAAACCAATGAAAATACTGAAACTAGTCTTCTTTGGAATATGAATTTTGATGGGTTATATACTAAAACTAATGCAGGTGCAGGAATATGGCTTTACAATATAGGAAACAATTATTCTGAAGCCCATTCATATAAATTGAACTTTCAATGCACAACTGACATAGCAGAGTATGAAACCTATATATTACTCTTGTAAGTCCCTATATTAATAGTGTAGCCCCTTATTATGTTAGTGTAGCCCCCTTATTGTTATTATTCTACCTATTAACCCCCATATTGTTATTATTGTGCCCTTACATTATTATTGTTAGGTCGGCTAGGATTACATTGTGGCCCCACTAGGATTACATTTATGGCCCCATGGACTCCTATATATAGAAAGGAGGTTTTGTAAATTGTATCATCCAAGAATTGTTCATTTATGTAATGTATTGGAGGTTGCCCCCTCGAAGTGGCTCATTTCTAAGGCGTTTATATCTCTTTTCTTCTCTTTCTGGAGCTGGTTACACAACATTTGGTATCAGAGCTTTGGATTCTAGGGTTTCGCTACTCCAAACAGGTCATCGTGGCATTTTCGCTATAAATGTTTTTCTACGAAGTTTCAGAAGAAGAAATTTTTAGGGTGCGAAGCTGAAATTCTGAGGGAGATTGTCTAAAAATTTCAAAGCTTGGTTCGCAATATTTTCGGAGATATCATCTGTGGAAGTTAGGTCTTTTTTCAGGCTCCTAAACAGGTCATCGTGGCATTTGCGCTATAATTTTTTTCTACAAAGGTTCAGAATCTGAAATTCGTATGGTGCGAAGCTGAAATCCTGAGGAAGAGTTTCTAAACATTTCAGAGCTTGGTTCACAATATTTTCGGAGATATCATCTGTGGAATGCAGTGTGTTTTCAGGTTCCTGAATTTCATCTCAAAGAGGTGATCATTGGAAAAGTTCAATAACTCTCTCTCTGGGCATTGGATTGGAGTGCCGTAAAAAGTGGCCGCAGTTAAACAGACTGTAGTTTCTTGGATATCAATTTTAGAGACAAAGGACGAAACAGTGACACGTGGCAAGTCCTACAAGTTCGCTCTACTGAACTGGTCCAGAATTAGGTCATTGTGGGAGATTGGACACAACTTTGTCTTGGAGAATCCAAATCAGGTCAGACCTGTGGCATTCCAAAGAGAATTCATAGGGATACTTCAGCGCTGAATTTCAAATATTTAAGGGCTACAATCACAGAGATAATCCAATTTCAATATCGAGCTCCTCAAAAGCAAGAAAAAGGTGTGTATTGTTTTTTCCGAATTGCATAAGTCTTGTTTGAAGAATCAAGTTGAATTGATTCCAAGGGCATATTGAAGAATTTTTATCAGTTGGGTTCTATAATGCCTCCAAAAAATAATTCCATACCCATTAATCCCTCAAAAAGCTATTCTATGATGCATGAAGAGGAAGAGTTGCAGTATGAGATATCAAAATTACAGTACCAAGTGCAAGAAGTTTCAATCTTATGAAGAGCAATTGAAGATGAAATAGATGGTTTAAAAGAAGAAATGGAGGCTAATTTGGATGGTTTGAAGGATAAAATAATAGCAAATATGGATGATAAATTAGTGGAAGATCACATCGAGCATCAACAACAAGTTCTCCAACTCTCAAAGGATAACCCAACTTTGGTGCAGAATCTAATGAAACAACAGGAAGATCAACATCACATCAAAAGAAGTTATGAAGTAGTCATAGAAAAAAGCACTCGACAAGTACGATCAATTTCAGAGTATCTCAACAAGTGGAAGAACTTTCCTGTAGAATATTTCACATGGGAGGATGAGAATTTTATACAGAAGCATCAAGAAATAATCAAGTGTTGAGGACAACACTTGTTTGAAGGAGAGGGGCAAGTTAGGTCCCTATATTAATATTGTAGCCACTTATTATGTTAGTGTAGCCCCCCTTATTGTTATTATTGTACCCATGTAACCCCCATATTGTTATTATTGTGCCCTTACATTATTATTGTTAGGTTGGCTAGGATTACATTGTGGCCCCACCAGGATTACATTATGGCCCCATGGACTCCTATATATAGAAAGGAGGTTTTGTAAATTGTATCATCCAAGAATTGTTCATTTATGTAATGTATTGGAGGTTTCCCCCTCGAAGTGGCTCATTTCTAAGGCGTTTATATCTCTTTTCTTCTCTTTCTGGAGCTGGTTACACAACATCTTAGGGCTACATTTATTGAAAAAATTAGGAGCCCAGAAGATAACAGTTCATGGAAATGCAGAACTGGTAATTAGGCAAGTGAAAGAAGAGTGCATGGTTAATCATCCCAGACTTAAAGCTTATAAGGATGATACCATAGATTTACTAAAATCTTTCAAATATTTCCAACTTATACTTGTTCCTAAAGATAAAAATAGTTTTGCTAGTGGATTAGCCCTTGTGGCTAGTACATGTTTAAAACATTGGGAGAGAAAACAATATATAATTCAATAAAAATTCAAACAATCTGTCCCAAACAATAAAAAACACTGGAAAAACTTTGAGGGAGAAAAAAAAGATAAAATACTATCTTGTTGAGGATATACCATCTTTCTGAGAAGAGACTTCTCCCTTCACTAATGACAATCTGTCATCCAAAGAGCCTGAATTTATAATAGAAGCAATCATAGATTTAGAGAAATAAGATATTTCACTGCTTGATATTTTGTAGGTTAAGGATGATGATACTTCCAAGCCGCATACTGGCAACGCAGTCCTCAAAGCTGAAGTCTTGGAAGCAAAAAATCTACCAAACATGGAGGACCAGAAAGAAGAGAATCTTCATCCTTTCTTTGTTGATCCTTTGGACGAGTGTGTGAAAATCCCAACTGGCTGAAATTATCAAGCAATGATCCTTTGCAAGAGCCAAATACATGAGAAGCTATCACCCTCTATGATATTCTTGGTTTTGAAGATTAATCTTCAAAATGTACTATGGATACCTCTGACAAGCAGTCATAGTTTCTTCTTCTTCTTGACGTTACTCAGCTGGCTACATTGGCATTTTTGTATCATATGATAATGTAAATATTCCAAGTAAGATTAGGTTAGATAGGAATGTCGATATAGCTCAGTTCTAAGCATTTAGATAGTTGTTTCTTTTTGTCTCCGAAGAAAATAAATAAATAAATTAATAAATAAAAACAGCAAAAGAAAGAAAAGAGGGCAGATTGTAAAAAAAATAAAGGTACAGCCCCATACCAAAAAAAAGAGAGAAATAAATTCTGAAAGTGTGCAAGCTTAAATGCCACTCCTGAAAACACACTTCTAGTTAGTCATACAGCCTAATCATGACTAATTAGTTTTAAATTGCTGTTGATAGGTTAGTGAATTCAATTTGCCAAACAATTTAATCTTGGCTTATCAGTAGGTAGATTAGGCTAGAAATTAAAGGTTCAAACATGCTCAAAATCTGAACCTAGATTTCCAAACAAGAATGACTCAAATATGTTTAAATTTCTGAGTCAAAACAGAGGTAAAACTGGTTCTAATCATCTCAAAATCTGAACTAGAGAAACAAATAAAAAACAGCTCGAATAAACTCATAAAAAGAGCTGGAAAAAAAGAAGGTCGTGCTTGAACTTTCAAATTTTAAATCCTTCCATTTTGATTTAATTTTCTATAAATTAATATCTATGTGCAGCTTGTTTTGTATGCCATAGATCAGCATCAAGTTAGACTGTTCAATCCTGACTTGTATGTTTTTAAATTTCTGTTTAGAAATTAGAGAATAAAAATCCGTTAGACTGTTTAATCCTAACAGATTGGTAGATTAGGTAGAGAAGCATATGGACTCAACTATTTAATTTGAGTTCATGGAGAAATAAGGAGTAGAATCAGATTAGTTTTTTTCTTTCAAAATATTAAAATGTTGTAAAAAGAGTTTCCCAATCCAAGTGCACTCTAAAGAAGAAAAAATGTTAGATCAGTAGGATTGGGTAGGTAGAATGCTTGTGTTGATGAAGATCCATTGTTTTTTCATGGCTGCTAACATTTTTTAGAGAAAAAGAAGAACATCCAAGTAAATAAAGGCATTCCAATGGATAAGGCATGGATTAGCCTCCCAGAGAATGCAAGTCTGAAGTTCTTGACGCCTTCAAGAAGGCACCATCCCCAAGTGGAGCCACTATTAGCCACCTATAAATTTTTTTTTATCAAAAGGTGGCTAAATCATTTTTGGAGCCTTCAAGAAACAGGTTTTATTGCTAAAAGTGTTATCTCTTCAAGACTCATGAAGAAATCGTCCCCTTTGTTCAAATCTTCACTGCTATTTCCATTTTAAACTCTGAAATTCTGTTGATTTCATAGAGAAAATACTGCTGCAAAACTCCATTTTCCCCTTCCTTTCACCTTAAAACTAACCTTCATTTTTATCCCTTTTATTCCTCATGGAATTCCTCTATTTTCCATTTTTGTCCATTTTCCCTTCATAAGATCCTCTTTACAAAGTTTAAAACTCACTTTTAAACTTTGTTGAAACCCCCAAAACCATCAGAAAACCCTGAAAAAATCATAAAAATACACTTTTTTTGTATGAAAGCTTAAACCCCTTCGGGCTAAGTCCTAACCACTTCCCCACCATATTCCTTGGTGCTGGAACTGAGCGCTAATGGTCCCAAGCGCTTATCTCATCGGAACAAAACACAGTGTGCAAGTCTTTTTTTCATTGAAACCTCCAATGCGATTGGCCCCTTTATACATAACTCCCAGTCCAATCACCACTTCATATAACCCTTGGGCCAGCATCAGGCGCTAAAACATTGTATAAACCATCTCCGATGCATATTTTCCTTTGAAAATCATGAAACCCATCTTTTCCTAAGTTTTGGTCTAAACCCGCCAGGGCAATGTTTTTTAATGTAAATGGGTAGATTGAAAAGCCTGATCCGAAGGCCTGATCACGATTGGCCCTTTCTATGTATAAAGCCCTGGGCCTATCACATTTTATATAGACCAATGGCCTGTGCAATATCGCATCAGAAATTTTTCATCGGGCACAATAATATTTCCCCACCTTTGATTGACATCCCCCAATCCATTCTCCACCGTCGATCTTATCTGCAGATCGACGGCCCACAAACAATCGCTTTGGCGCCTCCATGTTCTTTGCCCCATCGATGCCGATAGCTCCGATTGCATATGGGTCGTCCATGTGTCTAGCTCGGACGATCCAGATCAATCCTTCCGAATTTGGTTATATTTTATGCATCCTGCTTCATAAATGTTTGTCGGCCAATCACAGCCGTTGATCTCTGCAGATCAATGACCCTCATTAACTCGTTCTCCACCTTTGTATTATTTCGTTTATACCCTAGATCACATCTCAGCCATTGATTTGTTCCATCTAACAGCTCATATTAACCCCGACAGGCTTGCCTCCTGTGGGTCTTGCCTTCTTCAGTTTTAAATCTCAGACATCCAATCCTTGATCCGACGACCCATATTGAAACCACCCTACCTGCTATCACCCACGCGTCTTATCAATACCGCGCTCACTCCTTGACCGTTTGATCTGAGACCCTAGATCCAACGGTCGACGCACATTTTCGTGTAAGTTTAAGCATGGAGGTTAATTCTCAAAATTTATGAGATATAAGCTATTTTTAAAATACATGTGTCACCTCATGACGCATATCGCATTCCAAAAGGCAAAACCACCTATCTGTCTTTTCTCCACGCGAAACCCATGGTTTTCACCTCCGAAACCACTTTTCCCATTTCTATTATGTTTATCGCACACTTTGCCCACCATTGATCTCTGCAGATCAATGGCCCAAATTTAATCTCACTTCATATTATCGCCCTCCACCTCTTCCAAAGGGTTTTTAACGTGCAATATCAGTCGTTTATCTTGTTAGTGTTGGTATCTTCATCCCTCCGTTAGAGATCAAAATTATCTTGTTGCATTTCATTTTAGGTGTCTCAGTCAGTCTAGTCAGCTGCATTCCATTAGGATCATGGATCATCTGACGGTAGTGGATTTTCACTCATGTCCCTCATGTCTTTTACCTGCTGGCCTATTTCTGTTCATTAAAATCATTTACTGTCATTGTTGGTCTCATAGTTTGCTAAGAGTCATTTTTAGCGTTTTAGTGTCATTAGGTCTGGGGTTCATTAATCAGGTCTTCAGAATGCCTAATAATGGTCAGCAGGCACATGAGAAAGTATTAAATAAGGTTTCAGTGCTAAAATTTCATCATTATATGCTTAATAATGATTTTTCTTCAAAACTCTGTTTTGAAGAAAAATAGTCTATTTCATCTTTATGTAAATAAATGTAATGTGATTTTCAAGTTTTTTCAGTTGTAATAATAATCCACTGGCAACCCTGGTCACCTTTTCCAAAGCTCCATACCATCCATTCCCTACAAGAGAGACAGAAAGCTCATCATTCAGTTAAAAAAGCCAAAAGGAAGTAAAACAAAGTTTTTGAAAAGTGTCAAAATTTGAAACATTGCAAAGTGGGTTTTTGAAAAATAAAAATAAAAATCCTTGGCATGTAAGATATTTTCATGATTCAAGACGTCATTTGAATGCCAAGATAACAGTGGTGAACCAAGGTTAACTCGTGATGAGCGAAAGAAGAATTTGAGGGAAAACTATGTTGAAATTCCCTGCACGATGCATTGGGTGATTGTCGCGACGCATCGGGCGAGCGTGACGCATTGGGTCGGCTCACTGTGTGAAAATTTGTTCCTGCGCGGTGCATTGGGAGGACGCGGCACACTGGGTTGGTTTCGTGACGCACATGGCAGAAAGTAAATTCATTTTTATTTCTTCCAAGTCTTCAAATCCACTCGGTCCCTTCTTGTTCAAGTAAGTCAAAGCCACCTCTCCATTTCCCATGACATGTGTTTGGTGATGTTTATGAGGATTTAAACACTAAAAAAAATCAAACCCTATCATATTGTTGGAAGAATACCCCTTTAGGGTTTTGAAATTGGTTTGGTGTCAATCATTCCCATTTCCCCCATCTTGTTAGTCCCTCCTCACTATCTATCTTCTCACAACAGCCCATTTCCCTATTCCCTTGTTTCCCTAAATCATTCATTTCCTATCCCATTCCCACTATCCTCATCCCAATTGTAAATTTCCCCAAACCCCAAGGCTATCCCAAGAAATTAATTGGCTATCCCTACACTTTTCAATTCACAGATTGCAAACGGAAAACTTCACTTAATAATAGCCCATCATTTCCATCACCCTATCCCTCCATAGTCCCTTGCTTTTTATTACATATTTGGAACCAAAACAAAAGCACTAAACTTCTCATTTTAATCCAAAACAACATATACTTTGGACATCATGGAGACAGATACTGATACATCTTATGGCCGAGACAGTGATTCCACCACTGAATTACATGCACCTAGAAGGCCTCATAAGAGTGGCATACATGTGAGGGAGGAGCCCACTTCATTGGCTGAGTTTCAGGCCTGTCCTCTTGCCATGGCATGTTTTCAACAATAGTCTTGTTATCAATTTTGTGAAATGGTTGCTAGGGTCCATCACCATCAAGAGCTGGCCCATTTGTTTGTGTTGCATTTACATGATGGTCAAGTCACCCTTGCCAGTGTAACATTCACTTTAACACCTGAAACTATCTCTCAAGCAACCAGAATACCAAATGTTGGAGACCAATGGAACAAAAGACAGTAGGTTGAAAGGGTACACTATGAGCCATATATCAGGCCTAGATTTGTGAAACAACTCAGCAGAGTGTTTCCTTTCCGGTTCCTAAAGGATTCCTATGCTCCTCTGATGAAACTTATCATCAAATATTTCAGTTGTGAGGGCTAATTTTCACGTCTTTATGCCTATCATATCAGGTTGCCAATGCATTTCACTAGGGTGAGGATGATGAACCTCCCTTATTTCATGTGCTGGAATATTGAGAAGATGAACACTCTCGTGCAAAGAAAAACTCTTGAGCAGCAGTATAGCAGTATCTATCACTTTGCACTCATCAAGATTGTGGTTATGCATCAGCTCGGCTTGCAGGGTATTTCATGGAAGGATTTTATTTTTAATGATTTCTTTACAGCTCCTCAGGTTCCTTTGGAGGTTTTTCATGAGGCAGGTGAACCTTCATATCAGCATGAGGGTCAGGAGACAGAGACTACTAGTGTGTCGGTGTATGTCACTTATCAGAGAGGCACTAGAGGGTTATTTGCAACAGCCAGGCGAGTACTATCTCCACTCGGGGTGGAAGGGGTATCAGAAGCACAGGTATAGGTACAGGAAAGGGGTAAGAGGCCCATGCAGGATGAGGGGCCTTCAGGAGGCCAGGATACAAATTTCATACTCATTGATGAGGATTTGAGCTCTCCTAGCTTAAAGCTGAGAGAGGTTGTTCAGGAGAAAAAGGCGAAAATAAACACCTTGATCGTCAAATTGCAAAGAGCCCAATGGATTATCAACTACCTTGAGAAATGAAACAAATATTTGGAAGATCAACAAGATATCACGGAGTTGCAAAATATACGTGAGAACCGACAAGCTGCCCAAAGGAGCCAAACCGAGATGACATCCATTGAGCGAGAGATTGAGGCTGATTGAGAGACTTGGCTCGAAAGGGTCAATATTCATTTGGAGAAGCTATTGGAGAAGGCCAACAAGGAAAAGAACATGTTGAGGCACATGAAGAATCATTATTGGGCGATAAATCATGTTTGAAAGGCACGAATCAAGATCCTGAGGACAAAGTTAAAGAGGGCATTAAAGCGTCGCAAAAGGCATGATAGACTCCAAATTTTGGCCAAAGCTTCCTTGGCTCAGCATCGTGCATGATGGAGGACACTCAACCCAAATTTCAAGAAATTTGGGACACATTTTGTCAATTTTGTTTTGTTTTTGGCCTAAACACAGATGTTTCTGCCCGACGTGTCGCGCCACTTGGCGCGCGGTTATTATTGGGAGCTCCTCTTGTGAAAAAATTTGTATTTTTGGATTTTTCATGAAAATTTATGCATTCCTACCGATTAACCAGAGATTTTGACAAGTTTTGGGTTGCTGGAAGGGTCAAAAACACCCTAAAAATGACCTTTCTGCCCCTTTTTGGACACACAGGAAGCAGTGTTGGGAAAAATCATTTCTGGAGGGGAAAATTGCAACCAAATTCATATATTACACTTGGGTTGGAAATCAAACAGGCAGAGCTTTCCAACGAGCTATCCTGAACTCAATTTGGACACCAGGAAGGCCATCAAAACTAGCTCCAAACTGGCGCGACGCATAGAGATTTCAGGCGCAGCGCATTAGGGATTTTGGCTCATTTTTCACTTAGTAACTCCGTTTTTCACGTATTTTTGGCCAGTTTGACTTTCTTATCTCCAAATTTAAAAGTATTGATGTAATTTCATGTAATTTCATGGCTCTTGATGTAATTTTGGCAAATTTTTACTCATGGAGGTGGATTCATTCATCAAAAGGTGAAATGTAACTGAATGAATCAATTTCCTATCTTATAGAGGCAAGTTGTTCCACTGCCTATTTTCCAGTTCTTAGTTTAGATCTTGTTGAAAAAACTCCTAAACTAGTGAGCTCAACCCCTAGAGGCATGGAGATGAGTTATGCTTATCTATATCTTGTATTTTTTCAGTCATTTTCAGGGTTGGACACTTGGGATTGCTTTGATCTTGATTGTACATTTCAACTCTGCATTTTGGCAAAGGAATAGACCAGGGTTTGCAACACTCTTTGGGATCCATGTGGCTCTTTTTTTTTATGATGTTTTTCTCTCTGTGATTGTAATTTTACTGATGTTTCATGTGTATCATCTTCCTTCTTATTTCTTCTTAAGTTAAAGAAAAAAGTAATAAAGGTGGAATTCATTAGATTTACAGTGCTCTACCTTGAGTTTTGTTTGATTTTCTATGTTTTCAACTATCTAAAGAGGATTCTTGAATGTCTCTTTCCATATTCAACTCCTCACTGGTCTGAGCTATCCATTTCATTCAAATTTGAAGTGTCAAAAAAATTTCATACCTTGCCCCTTTCAGCTCTCTGCAAAACTGATCATTCCCCAGACCCAAAATCTGCCCTTCCCTTTGATCCAAAAAACACCCTCAAAATTAAATCAAACTCTCTTACATATATACCTAGCCTAAAATCAGCCTTAATTTCAAGTCATCTCAAGCCTCATTGATCATATTTTGCGAGATTGACAAGGAGAGAGCCCTCTCCCGATCTGGTAGGGCTAGCTACCAGATTAAGCGTGGTTTGATGTTACCCTAGATTCTGCCTCCCTTCAGCCTGAGGTAGATTTAGGCAATGACATAGTGGTGACCATACTGGGGAGCAAAAAATGGTTTTCTTGTTAGTGTTATTCATTTTATAAGCTACAGACAGAGCTTGAAGTTATGCTAGGTAGCCTTCGAAATGCTCTTGCTTTGCATTAGCGAAAGTAGATAAATGCTGCTTCATTCAATCTCTAGTCTAGTTTGTAAACGTAACACCTGACTTGTAAATTTCCCCAGTATATCAGATCATTCTAGACTTTTGGATGATGATTTTAGAATTTGATAGGTTGAACAATTTGGTTTTGTCCATTTGATTTTTGAGAATAATTCAACACACTAGTTTCCAGACGACATACCAGAGAAAATTTGGATCTCGATCCACCTCCTATGTATGAAAATCCCAATCTTATTTTGAGAATCCTTCGTCAAGAAAGTCCTGTGATTCCTGTGTTCAAATCTCATTCATGTCCCACTGTTTTTGAGTATCTTGAAGATCTTGAGTTTGACGAACAATTTGAGTTTTCGTTGTTTGAGAATAAGTCTGAAAGTGCCATTGATTCTACTGTCCTAAATCCAGAGTTTGTCAAAGATCTTGAAATTGAAAAAGCTAATAGATCCATTGACAGTTACATTTTGAATATTCAGAATTCCATTGTGGCAACAAACATTCCCGAATTCATAGAGTCTGCATCTGAAACTCTTGGGTCATCTGAAATTACATCTGGTTCACAAATTCCTACCGAGCCTCCTTTCGTTCCTACCATTCCTGTGCAACCTTATATCCCTGATCAAAAATCTGCAGTAGTATCACCTCCATCCACACCACATACACCTCATACATCAACTACTCCAACTCCTCCTATATCCCCAAACCCAGTTGTAAATCCACCCAGAGCAATGGCTGCCCGATTTTCACCCCTCGTGTTGCCTCAAAACTTAGATGACATGTCCGCTGATTATCAAAGAAAAATTCCATTATTTGATGGCACTCCTCAAAGTGTTATTGCTCAGCAACATGTGGATAGGATGGCAGATTTCTTTGACCTTCATGAGATTGATGTGGAAAATGTGACAATGAGATTGTTTGTACAAACCTTTGGAGGTGAAGTAAGGAAGTGGTTTATAGCTTTACCAGCTAGAAGTATTGCTACATTGTCTAATCTTCAGAGAAAATTATTGGATCGATGGGAAGTGAAGAAAGACCCTCTTTCAATCCTTTCTGAATATGATAATATCAAGCGGAACGTTGGTGAGTTTGTTCAAGATTATTGTATTAGATTCAATATTGTTTACAATGAAATTCCTGCTGATATAAAGCCACCTAGGGGGTCGGATTTAATTAAGTTTCTGAATGGTTTCGATCCTGACATGGCCTATCAGTTAAGAGAAAGAGATCTAGGCACTTTAGAAGATATGCAGAAAATTGCAGTCAGCGTTGAAGCCAATTTGAATGCTAGGAGAGCTAGAATGAAAGCCGAAAATAAAGTAGCAATAAATGAAGAGGTTTCCACGTCAGATCAAGTGCTTCATAAGATGGAAAATATGTTTGAAATATTAAAAATTGATAAGTCTGAACCACAGATCAGAAATCCTAACTTCCGTGGCCAGCAGCAACCACAATTCAAAATCAAGCAAAGAGAGTAGCGAGCACAAGAACCAGCAGTACAACAGCAAGTGAAGACACCTTTACAGTAGAATTTTGTACATGGTCCGGAATCAGATGATGAGGAGAATGTAATTGGAGAAGAGAATCATTTCTTTACACCTGATGATATGCCAATATTTATCACTGAAGATGAGGAGTATTCTGAAAACTCAGCTGTACAAAAGGACAAGGATTTCATCTTGGCAAATGAAATATCCCTTGAAGAAGATTTTGATGAATATCAGAGGGGATACATGAATACCTTGACTTCCCAACAGCAAAAATATTCACTCAGAAAAAGAGTTGTACCTGTTAATCTAATTCAAAAGAGAAAGGAAGTTTCAACACCAAATAATGTTTCACCCATTGTGTAGAAGAAGGGAAAAGAGATAGCTGATCCCTCTACTAGCAAATCACCATCAGCAAATGAAAGATCCAATCAGCCAAATGTATCAAAGGAGAAAACTAAAAATAAGGATGTTCCAGTTAAAGAGGTAGAGAAAACTTCAGTTTTTAACTTAGAAAATGAAATTGCTAAGTTAAAAGTATTCATTCCTTTGTTGAATTGATGAAGAATAGCAGCTATAAGGGTCAGGTGTCTAAGATTATGAATTTAGATCCATTATCTGATATGGTAAATGTGGAAGATGATCAACCTGAGTTGATTTTTGGTCCAGCATTGGATGGTGAGTCTCCAGATAATGATGTACCTTCTTTTTATATTAGCCTTGGATTGCACGACTATGTATTACACAATGCTATGTTTGATTCTGGAGCCTCTCACAATCTCATGCCTAGGGAAATCATGGAGAAATTGGGTTTGGATATCACTAGAAAGTATCATGACCTTTATTCTTTTGATTCTAGTAGAGTAAGATGCATTGGGCTTATCAAAGATTTGGTGGTCAGTTTGGATCAGATTCCGACTAAAAATGTTTTGATGGACGTGGTTGTGGCAGATATTCCTCCTAGATTTGGCATGCTTCTATCCAGATCTTGGGGAGCTAAACTTAAAGGGACATTGCAGCTTGATTTCTCCTATGCTACTATTCCCGTGTTCGGTCAGATAAGGAAATTATACCGGGAGCAAAAGATGAAGTATATGATCACTAGCAAGGAGAAACTGGTAAATCATCCAATCAATTATGTACATACTGATTTAGAATCATTTGTTTTGTACTCAGATAGTTTCAATGATATAAATAGCCAATTAGTGGAAGTAGAAGACATTCCAGAAATCACTGAAAATTTCAGAGAGGTATTAAAGAAAGAGAAACAAAAACTTGAAAGTACCGCTGAGCAATCAACCTTCCATCAACAGCAAAATGTTGATGGAGAACAATTAGAAATAACAGAGCAAACAGAATTTCAGCATTTGGAAGAGGATGAATATGGTTTGTGGACCATGGATTTTGATGGTGCGGTAGGAAATGATGGTGCTAGAATTGGCATTTGGGTACGCAACCCTTTTTCCTCCCCAAACAAAGTGCCAAGTAATGTAAGGGTCTGTTCTTATAAATTGGCTTTTCATTGTTGAAATAATGAGGCTGAATATGAAGCTTTAATTGCTGGTCTACAAATTCTTATAAAGTTGAATGCTAAGAGGATTGCAATGTATGGTGACTCCGAGTTAGTCATCAAGCAAGTGAAAGGTGAATACCAAGCTAAGCATCCTCGAATGCGGGCTTACCAAAATGCGGTACTAGATATCTTGAGATTGTTTTTAGATTATACTTTGACATGTGTTCCTCATATTCAGAATGGTATTGCAGATGCACTTGCAAAAGTAGCAAGTAATTTGAAAATTCCGATGAAATCAAGTAAAAAATTTGAAATTCATGTGAAGCATCGTCTGACTATTCCTGATAATCAAAGGTATTGGCAAGTGTTTCAAGATGATGAAGAAATTGATGAATTTCTGCAAAATGAAGGTAAATTCAAAGACACTTCTATTGATGTGGAGCATGATGATGGTGAGGTGGATGTGCAAGTAAATCAGATGGAAGTTTTGTAATTGAAGGATAATGTCATTCCTAAAGGTCTAATACCTTTAGAGGACATTTTTGACCAAGATGATGTAGCTCGGAAACCAACCTTGCTGCCCACTAAGAGAGGAGCTGAGGATGTGAACATTGGATCAGTAGAAAATCCAAAAATGGTAAAATTGTCCAAAGAATTGCCCCCATAGGTAAAATAAAATTATATCAATTTATTATCTTCTTTTGTTGATGTGTTTTCTTGGGACCATTCAGATTTGAAGACATATGACACAAACATAATTCAGCATACCATTCTGATCAAGCCAAATCAAAAGCCCTTTCAGCAGAAGTTGAGAAGAATAAATCCAAATTTGCTGCCCTCAATAGAGAAGGAAGTGAATCAGTTGTACAAGGCTGGTATCATTGTCCCCATAAGATTTTCAGATTGGATTTCTAATTTGGTGCCCGTGTGTAAGAAAATAGGTGAGATTTGAAGACATATGACACAAACATAATTCAGCATACCATTCCAATCAAGCCAAATCAAAAGCCCTTTCGGCAGAAGTTGAGAAGAATAAATCCAAAGTTGCTGCCCTCAATAGAGAAGGAAGTGAATCGGTTGTACAAGGCTAGTATCATTTTCCCCATAAGATTTTCAGATTGGATTTCTAATTTGGTGCCTGTGTGCAAGAAAACAGGTGAGATTCACTTATGCATTGACTTTAGGAATCTGAATAAAGTTTCTTTGAAATATAATTATCCATTGCCCAAAATGGATCACATACTTCAGCGAGTAGTTGGAGCATCTCGTATGTCGTTACTCAATGTTTATTCCGGTTATAACCAAATTCTGGTTCATGAGGATGATAGAGACAAAACAGCTTTCACCACTCCGTAGGGAACTTTTCATTATGCTAAAATGCCTTTTGATTTGAAGAATGCTGGTGCGACCTTTCAGCGAGCGATGGATATGGAATTTGCCAATGAAAAATATATATTTTTCGTTGTTTATCTTGATGATTTGATAGTATTTTCTAATTCATATGAAGAGCACCTTTATCATTTGAAGATTGTTTTTTAGCAGTATAGAAAATATGGTGTGTCTCTCAATCCAAAGAAGAGTTTGTTTCCCATGGATGAGGGCAAGCTTCTTGGAAATATTATATCAAAGGATGGCATCCACATTGATCCAGCTCAAGTAGAAGCTATTCAGCAAATTGATATTCCCCGAAACAGAAAGGAGATCCGATCATTCAATGGTGAGATGAATTTCTTACGTCGCTTTGTGCCCAATCTTGCAGAACATTTAAGGGAAATCACAAACATGCTCAAGAAATATAGTGTAGTCAAGTGGACAGAGGAAGTAGTAAAGTCCTTCAATTTAGTGAAATTGGCTCTTTCTTCAGCTCTGGTTTTGATCAGCCTAGACTATACTCAGGATTTTATTTTGTTTTCATTTACCTCAGATCATACTATGGCGGCAGTATTTATGCAGAAAAGAGATCAGCATGAAAAACCAATTTCTTTTTTCATCCGAACCATAAGATATGCAACCTTAAATTATAACATTATTGAAAAGAAAGCTCTTTCCTTAGTGAAAGCGTTGAAATATTTTCGAGTATATATTCAACATTCTCACATTCTTGCTTATGTTCCTAATGCTGTTGTTAACGATGTCTTAGTGCGAACAGATCCAGAAGGGAGATGAGGCAAATGGATTGCTGCCTTGTTGGAGTATGATGTGGAGATAAAGCCTACAAAGCTCATCAAAGGATAGGGGCTGGCTAAGCTAATGGCTAATTCAAATTTTCATGCCTTGGAAATTAATCTCATTGCTACTATGTCCGAGGAAAATGAAGAAAGTTCACTAATTCAGGTATCAGAAATCTTTGTTCTTTCTCCTTGGTATTCAAACATTGTATATGTGCTCCAAAATCTGTCACCACCACCAGGAATGGCTAAAAACAAAAGTAGGACTCTGAAATTGAAGGCTGCCAAGTTTTGTATCATGAATAATGCACTCTATTGGAAATATCCCGGTGGTGTTTTGCTAAATTTTTTGGTTGAAGAAGAAGCAAAGCAGGTTATCGAGGATTTTCATAAGGGAGATTGCGGAGGTCACCTTTTCTGGAAAAAAATGGCCAAAATTTTTTTGAGAGCAGGATATTATTGGCCGACTCTCTTTTCCGATGTGTACAAAACTGTTAAAGGCTACCATGAATGTCAGATTTTTGAAGGGAGGAAAAAATTGCAGCCTTTTCCGCTCAAGCCCATTGAAGTAAGTGCTCCTTTTCAGTAGTGGGGTTTGGATTTTATTGGCAAGATCCATCCTGCTTCTTCAGCATAGCATAAGTGGATCCTTACAGCGACAGACTATTTTACTAAATGGATTGAAGCGATTCCCACTAGGAAAGCCACATATTCGGTAATAATTTCATTTCTTGAGAACAATATTTTGTCTCGTTTTGGATATCAAAATAATTTGATCACTGATAATGCAGTAGCTTTCAAATCTAAAAGAATGATTGATTTTTTTAATAAGTATCAAATCACTTTGGGGCACTCAACCACATATCATCCACAAGGCAATGGTTTGGCCGAATCCTCAAATAAATCTTTGGTCAACATTATCAAAAAGCTGCTGGAAATAAACAAGAAAGGTTGGCATAAGAATTTGGTTAATGCACTTTGGGCAGATAGAGTGAGTCAAAATAATTCTATAGGCATGTCCCATTTTGAGCTCGTGTATGGTGTTGACACGGTATTCCCTACCTCTCTCGCAGTTCCAGTGGTTAAACTTCTGCAGGAAGCTGGCAGCGAAGATGATCATATGAAACGGAGAATAAATCAAATGATCCATTTACAGC
Source organism: Pinus albicaulis (assembly GCA_034641835.2). Taxonomy (NCBI): domain Eukaryota; kingdom Viridiplantae; phylum Streptophyta; class Pinopsida; order Pinales; family Pinaceae; genus Pinus; species Pinus albicaulis. The sequence continues at coordinate 133,440,306 of CM076583.1, read as the reverse complement.
AGACTAGAGATGAGGTTTTTTAGAAAAATTTCAAGCTGCAAGAGAGAATCAAGAAGATATATGATCAAAAGGCAAAGGAGGACAAGTTTCAATTAGAAGAAGTGGTGCTGAAATGGGATGCAAGAAACGAAGACAAAGGTAAGCATGGAAAGTTCGAGAATATTTGGAAAGGACCTTTCAGAATTGCCACATATCGAGGCCAAAATGCTTTCCTTTTGAAAGAAATGAATGGAGAAGATTGTCCAGGAGGGCCGGTCAATGGTCGGCTACTCAAACGATACCATTTTTGAAATGTTTTCTACTGTCACATGTATCAATGTACATACCAGTTTGTTTAAGTTTCATTGTAAGTGTGTGCTGTCATCATTATTTCAGTTTGGGGCCCAAGGTGAAGGCTATAAAACTGAAGGTTGATTCCATTTTTGGTTCAGTTTTTTGAGTCAGGTCTTTCAATCATTTTTGGTTTCGAAATTGAGTCAGTTTTGAGTCAGTTTTCAATTCTGAAAATGAGTCAGGAGTCTTGTTTTGGTTTGTTGAAGTTATTGACTCCATAGCCCAATGGATGAAGGAACTACCTACTTTCCCAGAGACATGTAGTTCTTGGCACCTCCAAGGAGATACCATCCCCATTGGAGCCAATGTTATTGTTGGTATCTTCATCCCTCCGTCAGAGATCAAAATTCTCTTGTTGCATTTCATTTTAGGTGTCTCACTCAGTCTAGTCAGCTGCATTCCATTAGGAGCATGGATCATCTAACAGTAGTGGCTTGTCACTCATGTCCCTCATGTCTTTTACCTGCTGGCCTATTTCTGTTCATTAAAATCATTTACAGTCATTGTTGGTCTCATAGTTTTCCTAGAGTCATTTTTAGCGTTTTAGTGTCATTAGGCCTAGGGTTTCATTAATCAGGTCTTCAGAATGCCCAATAATGGTTAGCAGGCACATGAGGAATTCTTAAATAAGGTTTCAGTGATAAAATTTCATCATTATATGCTTAATAATGAATTTTCTTCAAAAATCTATTTTGAAGAAAAATAGTCTATTTCATCTTTATGTAAATAAATGTAATGTGATTTTCAAGTTTTTTCAGTTGTAATAATACTCCACTGGCAACCCTGGTCACCTTTTCCAAAGCCCCATGCCATCCATTCCCTACAAGACAAACATAAAGCTCGTCATTCAGTTAAAAAGACAAAAGGAAGCAAAACAGAGTTTTTGAAAAGTATCAAAATTTGAAACATTGCAAAGTGGGTTTTTGAAAAAGAAAAATAAAAATCCTTGGCATGTAAGATATTTTCATGATTCAAGACGTCATTTGAATTCCAAGAGAACAGTGGTGAACCAAGGTTAACCCGTGAGGAGAGAAAGAAGAATTTGAGGGCAGACTGTGTTGAAATTCCTTGCGCGACGCATTGGGTGACTGTCACGATGTATCGGGCGAGCGCAACGCATTGGGTCGGCTCACTGTGTGCAAATTTGTTCCTGTGCAGCACATTGGGAGGACGCGGCACACTAGGTTGGTTCCGCGACACACATGGCAGAAAGAAAATTCATTGCTATTTCTTCCAATTCTTCAAATCGACTCGGTCCCTTCTTGTTCAAGTAAGTCAAAGCCACCTCTCCATTGCCCATGACATGTGTTTGGTGATGTTTATGAGGATTTAAACATTAAAAAAAAATCAAACCCTATCATCTTGTTGGAAGAATACCCCTCTAGGGGTTTGTAATTGGTTTGGTGTCAATCATTCCCATTTCCCCCATCTTGTTAGTCCCTCCTCACTGTCTATCTTCTCAAACTAGCCCATTTCCCTATTCCCTTGTTTCCCTAAATCATTCATTTCCTATCCCATTCCCACTATCCTCATCCCAATTGTAAATTTCCCCAAACCCCAAGGCTATCCCAAGAAATTAAGTGGCTATCCCTAAAGTTTTCAATTCATAGATTGCAAATGGAAAAATTCACTTAATAATAGCCCATCATTTCCATCACCCTATCCCTCCATAGTCCCTTGCTTGTTATTACATATTTGGCAACAAAACCAAAGGCACCAAACTTCTCATTTTCATCCAAAACAACATAGACTTTGGACATCATGGAGACAGATACCAATACATCTTATGAACGAGACAGTGATTCCACCACTGAATTACATGCACCTAGAAGGCCTCATAAGAGTGGAAGACATGTGAGGGAGGAGCCCACTTCATTGGCTGAGTTGCAGGCCTGTCCTCTTGCCATGGCATGTTTTCAATAGTAGTCTTGTTATCAATTTTGTGAAATGGTTTCTAGGGTCCATCACCATCAAGAGCTGGCCCGTTTGTTTGTGTTGCATTTACATGATGGTCAAGTCACCCTTGCCAGTGTAACATTCACTTTAACACCTGAAACTATCTCTCAAGCAACCGAAACACCAAATGTTGCAGAAAAATGGAAAAAAAGACAGTAGGTTGACAGGGTACACTATGAGCCATATATTAGGCCTAGCTTTGTGAAACAACTCAGCAGAGTGTTTCCTTTCCGGTTCCTAAAGGATTCCTATGCTCCTCTCATGAAACTTATCATCAAATATTTCAGTTGTGAGGGCTGGTTTTCACGTCTTTATGCCTATCATATCAGGTTTCTGATGCATTTCACCAGGGTGAGGATGATGAGCCTCCCTTATTTCATGTGCCAGAATATTGAGAAGACCACTCTCGTGAAAAGAAAAACTCTTGAGTAGCAGTATAGCAGTATCTATCACTTTGCACTCATCAAGATTGTGGTTATGCATCATCTTGGCTTGCAGGGTATTTCATGGGAGGATTTCATTTCTAATGATTTCTTCACAGCTCCTTAGGTTCCTTCAGAGGTTGTTCATGAGGCAGGTGAACCTTCATATCAGCATGAGTGTCAGGAGACAGAGACTAATAGTGTGTCGGTGTATGTCACTTATCAGAGAAGCACTAGAGGGTTATTTGCAGCATCCAGGGGAGTATTATCTCCACCCGGGGTGGAAGGGGTATTAGTAGCACAGGTACAGGTACAAGACAGGGGTAAGAGGCCCATGCAGGATGAGGGGCCTTCAGGAGGCCAGGATACAGATTTCATACTCATTGATGAGGATTTGAGCTCTCTTAGATCAAAGTTGAGAGAGAATTTTCAGGAGCAGAAGGCAGAAATAAACACCTTGACCGTCAAATTGCAAAGAGCCCAATGGATTATCAAATACATTGAGCAACGAAAAAACAGTTGGAAGATCACCAAGCTATCACGGAGTTGCAAAATATACGTGAGAACCGACAAGCTGCCCAAAGGAGCCAAACCAAGATGACATCCATTGAGCGAGAGATTGAGGTTGATCAAGAGACTTGGCTTGAAAGGGTCGATATTCATTTGGAGAAGCTGTTGGAGAAGGCCAACAAGGAAAAGAACATGTTGAGGCACATGAAGAATCATTATTGGGTGAGAAATCATGTTTGCAAGGCACGAATCAAGATCTTGAAGGCAAAGTTAAAGAGGGCATTAAAGCTTTGCAAAAGGCATGATAGACTCCAAATTTTGGCCAAAGCTTCCTTGGCTCAGCATAGTGCATGATGGAGGACACTTAGCCCAAATTTCAAGAAATTTGGGACACGTTTTGTCAATTTTGTTTTTTTTTGGCCTAAACATAGATTTTTCTGCCTGACGCGTCACGCCACTTGCCGCGCGCTTATGATTGGGAGCTCCTCTTGGGTAAAAATTTATATTTTTGGATTTTTCATGAAAATTTATGCATGCCTACCCATTACCCAAAGATTTTGACAATTTTTGGGTTGCCGGAAGGGTCAAAAACACCCTAAAAATGACCTTTCTGCCCCTTTTTGGAGACACAGGAAGAAGTGTTGGGAAAACTCATTTTTGGAGTCGCAAATGGCAACCAAATTCTGAAATTCCACTTGGGTTGGAAAGTAGACAAGTGTTGTGGATGATTTTGTCACCCCCCTAGAGACAGTCTAGAGTTGCCATAGACCAGTGCCTAGGACATCTTAATATAGCAGGGAGCTCTTCATATAGCTTGGGTTGTCAATCCAAAAGCTCACTTACTATCTCTTGTAAAACAAGGAAATAAGTTTTGAATGGAACCAAACTCTCTTAGAGGCTGTCACAAAGATAAGAATAATGTAGGAACATCATGTAAAACTCCAGTACAAAGGCATCAGACAGTTAAGAGACCGCTTACTGTAAAGAGGGCCAGTTCAAATAATATATCACAGAAATCAAATATCAGGAAGTGAGTGCAGTGAGGAAACATAGAGGAGATATTAGTTAACATGAGACTGATACCCAGATACACAACAGAACCACATAAGGGCATATTAATTTATGAATCCTTATATGAAAATGGCGTTTTAAAAGCACCTTCCTCAAGCAACTAATATAGCAGAAAACATGGATGAGGTGAACATGGAACAGTATATCATGACTAGGCCTATTTAAAGCGCTTGAATAATTCTAGAAAGGTCACCAACAAGGATGAATCCTTACTGCAAACTAGTGAGCCACTCGCATTCTAGAACATGATACAAGAAGATAAATAGCATGAAGGAGATAGTGTATTAACACATAAGAGAAATTACATACTGTGAGATACCAAAGACCAGAATCCTCCTTACAGTTATAACTCCTCCTCACTGAGACCCTACGGGCTCTGAACCTTTATACAGAAATATTACAAAATGTATACAAAAGCCTTTTCACTGCACAGTTTGCTGATAGAAATCTGGAACCCTTACAATGTATTTTTTCGGGCCTTTATAGAGGAGATGGAGAATTCTAGAGGAGGAGGTAGATAGAAAACATTTAATGAATCAATTTGAATAAAATGGCGGAAAACAATCGCGCCCACTCTATGAATGACTAACTATAAATGACTGTACTTTACAATCTGTCTACAGAAATAAATGTTGGGAGATGAAAATCTCCATATATAAAAGACACAAATAATAAAATATATATAATGCTTTGCCTTCCGCTGAGAGTAAGATCTGCTGCCGTAAGAACCCTGAGATAATCTGCGATTTTGTACTGTACTATCAGCCTTTATCTTTGAATTTGGATCCTGGATCTTTAATGTAAGGCGAATTTCTCTGGAGGGTTCTGTAAATTCATGTCTTTGTCTTCTTTAATGGTGGTCATTTCTCACACCTATCCTCGGCCCCCTATTTTAATTTCACCAGTGGAATATCGTCCTTTTATGGGCTCTAAACCTTTGCAACAGAGGTAGTGAATTAGAGCGCCCTCATGTTGTCTTGAAACCTGCAAAACCCACAAAATATTAGAGAAAACTGACACATATGGAGGCGGGGGCAATGGATACATGGTCGACCGGGAGAAATACACAGGGTGGTGGAAGAGAAGCAATGGAGACATAGATTTAACAAGCGAAGCACGACTTCTTTACATAAGATAGTTTGGACGTAAGGGGTGAATGAAAACGAAAGGTATGAATGAAAACATATGCATGCACATATATATATATGACGGGAGAAAACTATTTCGGACGTGCGGGAGTAAGACACGTGGGCGTACGGGGGACAGGTGGATGGGTGATGTGGTGGTAGAGTCAATGGACGGGGAGACTGAGATCTGGATCGTTGGATGGCAGTCACAGATCAATGGTTGGGAAGCGACGAGAGCGGCACGATGGTGGGTCACAGAACATGGCGGGCACACGTTAACGAGCGAGCAGTTCTGGTACATACCCACCGTCATATTGACACCGCCAGATCCAACGGCGTGGGGGAGTTCTGCTACCCAACCTTTGTACAGTCATTAACGAGCGGGGAGAGAGGTTTTGCAAACCGTACCAAAGACGCGTGGCAAATTTCTAATGGAATCGCTGGCCTTGGGCCCAAAACAGCCGGCCCGGTGGAAGTGGTGCGGGACTATACCGTCGGTTTCCTGCGCGTGGGACCCTCCACATGTAATGATCACCGCTCCGTTGATTTATTTTGATCAGACGGTTGCCGTCGCCCCCGATAACATAAAAAATTAGCTCTATTCCCTTTAGCTCATGGTTTTCGGGCTTAGTTCATGTGATGATGACAGGGAAGGGGCTAAGGCCCTGGGGCTTTGGTCCAATATAACTTGAATAGTGGGTTTTCATCATTTGGACAATGTATTTCGGAGCAGAAAAGGTGTCAACGAGCACGACATGGGGGGTTTTGATCATGAAAGATATTTGAAACAGATTTAAAAGGAACCAGTGGTCAAAATTTAAATGGAGGAGGGAATATGTACAACATCGGCTCCATCTGGGGACGGCATGGTCGTCCTCGGGCATGTCGAGAACACGCAGACCACTGAATATTTCATCCTGTTTTCCATTCTCCCTGCGCTTCTTTTTCAGGTAATTTCCGGCATCCTTATCTCCATAAAAATAAAAACTAAAACACTTATATACAATAGAATACAATCAGGCATCCCAACCTGGGTCAGAATTGGAAGTATGGTTTGAGGAATTGGCCATTCACCGGGGCATCCAACAAATCACCCTGTAGGTTTTCTAAATAAAAAGTGTTGTTTCTTCCCAGCTTCACTATTTTGAATGGCCCAAACCACAGCGGATCGAACTTAGCATGTTTGCCCTTTTCTGCTGTGCGAACATCCCATCTGAGAACCAGGTCTCCAACTTGAAATTTTCTATCTTTTGCATGCTGATCAAACACGTTTTTCATTTTCTCCTGATATTCTATCAATCTCTGATCTACCTGATTCCGTGTTTCCTCCAATTCTACCAGCTGATTAATCCTTCTGATCATGTCATCTGGTTCTTCCTAGTTTTCCTGCATGAAGCATGCCACTGGCAATGCCAATTGCACAGGAAACACAACTTCTTTCCCATAGACCAGCTCATAAGGTGATTTCCCTGTTTCTCTCTTGCTGGTTATCCTATTCGCCCATAGAGAAAACTTTAATTGAGAGTCAGAATTCTTCTGATTTTCACTTATTGTTTTCTTCAGGGCTCTCACCAGAGTTTTATTGGAGGATTTTGTTTGGTCTCAATCTAGTCTCCTAAATTGAGCTCATTTAATTGTCAACCAGGGTTGGTAAACTGCTGAAGTGAAGTGTACTGTATGTACCTAGGTGTTTGTTTCTTAATGCATTGTGTGTAGTGTTTTGTGATGTTTTTGGTCTTTTGTGATGATTTATGATGTTTTTGATCTTTTGGTGGTTTTATGTTCACAAGGAAAATGGCTAGAAAGCTAATGGAAGGAAGCTAATGATTAAAAACAGAGTGAAGCCTAATTGGTTGATGTCAAATGGTAAATGCAAATGCAATACTAAAAACAGAATCAAATCTAAACTATGACTAAGCAAAAACAAAGCTTCATAATGACTTTTAAACAAATGATTCAAAGCATAAACTCAATTTGTCAAATTCTTTCATCAAAGGTGTTTGAGAGAGAGCTTGAGACATGGTCAACTAAGTATGCAAATCCTCCTAACTAAACAGTTAAACAACTAACTTATAATGATGCAACATTTTATCCTTGATTAGAGATTTTTTGAAGCATAATTGGAGTAAAACATTGATATCATCATAAGATCTTCTACTCTAAGTCTAGTTCCTAACTCTATTCTGCAACTCAGTTTTATAGCACTACACTTCACTCAAAGGTTATAGATTTTTGAAATAGTCTTTTGAGGAAATGTTTGTTTGTGAGATGATAAGGAAGTTGCAGAAGTACTTCAGGCCTTAAAATGATATTGTCTTCTGTTCATGTGGTTATGAATCAATTGTAGATTTTAGAACAAGAAGAGGTTTGTAAATAATGAAGGTTGTTTTGTTAAGTTTAACAACTGAAGTAATCTAATATGCAGTGAATGACAACTGAATATGGAGTGCAAATGCAATGAGTTAAGCTAAAACTGAACTTAAAATGTCACTAGCCTAAAACAATGCTGAACTACAAGTCATTATCAAACTTAAAACAGAACAACTGAGCATGAGTTAAGTGCAATTAAACTCCGGAGTATCCTAACTATGCTATGCAAACATAAAGACTGAAAGCAATTAAAAACTAAGATATCATGGCTATCTCCCACTCATCATTATGATATTTTGGACAAGCATTTAAGAGCAAGGACAGCTATGGTACTTAGTGCAAACACACAAATGAAGCGTTCAGGATCACAATCAAGCTTAAAACATTATAAAGATTTCTTGGAAGAGTTTCTTCTTGTGGAAGAGTATTTAGCATAAGTATAACTGTGATGGTGAACGAAAGAGATTACAATTAAATCCTACAATACTATAGCCATTTCCCATTCATCATTATAATCTTTTGGAAGAGCTTCTTCTTTTGGAAGAGTTTTTAGAATGAGTATATCTACAGTAGCTAATGAAAACAACTATGAATTCAACTTCAAAAACGTAAAGGAAGCTAGAATACTTATCTAAATTACGCAAATAAATCCGTGCAAGAGGCAGGGGCCCTCTACCACCTGACGGAATATAACTCCAAATAAAATCAACGCTTTCAAAACAACAATGTCTGCTTCATTAAAAGAGAAATAACTTGAACAGAGCACTCTACGTCTTCAGAAATGTAGCACAGAATCTAAGCAAAATCTAGAACAAAATCTAGCCTAGCTCTCGGTTTCCCAAGTGTTTATATAACAAATGTACATAACAAGACTTGCAACAATTTCAGGATCATTGTCTTTCCTTATCGAAATCACATTAGGACTCTTGAAGTGGCAACGTAAAAAGGAAAAGGACATCTGGACTGAGACAGTCCTACTAGAAGTCTGTCTTCTTAAATGTGTTCCCACGTACCAAAACCATATCCAGAATTCGTTTCTTCCTTCATGGTGAGCAACGAACAATGTAGACATGACGTGGAATATGCCCATATGCGGTTTTTCTTGAGAGGCCACCTGGAACATACCCAAACGTGAAGACATCTGCAGAATTTCCGGTTAGCTACGGAATGTCTGCATTCTGCAGCTAGTTCCGGTCAAAATGCATTACAATGGCAAAAATCACAAAACTTAGCAAGTCAGTCATGTTAATCATTCTAAAAGTAATTTTAACTAAATTCATTGATCAATTGGGTCTAGGATAACAATGGACAAAGGAAAATGAGGTAAAGTAAGATGAAAGAAAGCACAATTTTGAGGTTCAACATACCCCCACTGCTGTCTCCTTGCATGTCCTCATGCAAATTATCGTATGAACTCAGAGGCTTCTGCAAGAACATCTAATCCTCTCCTTCTCCTTTTCCTGGAAGCTAAAGATCTTCTGGGTTTTCTGATGACAAGTTTGAACCTTAGGTTGGTAAGTGCCCTGATTAGCTTTTTGTTCCTCTTCTTCAACTTGTCATTGGTCTTTTCCACTTTGTCTATATGTAGGGATAAGGTTGAGTTCATATCAGTTTTGAGCTTGACTTGTTCCTTGAGAATTTCATTCTCATTTTTGATGTGTCTATTAAGTATTTCCAACTCATATCTATCCCTTCTTAATACATCTATTTTAGAGAGTGGAGGACTAGGGGTTCTCTCCTTACTTTCTGAAGCTCTCCTTTCCAAAGTTTCCACATAGTCATAAATTTCCTGTTGAGCAAGGTCAATTTCAGGGGTTTCTTCATTAAAATCCTCTTCAACATCTTCTTCAATAGATGTTTCCTCATCCTCTATATTAATCACCCCTATTTGTTTGATTTGAGTTTTCCTTAGTTTCCCCTTTAGTCTATGGCTTCTTCTTGGCTGAGAAGATCCCTCTCCTCTCTCTGTGGCAGATTTCCTGATTACCTTCCCTTTTTTATGTTGTCTCTTTATTTGAGTCAACTTCTCTAAGATGATTTCCTCACTACTTTCTTGGACTGTTTTGTCAATTTCAACTTTTGAGGCTCTCCATTTTCTACTTCTCCTTGTAGGCTGTGGTTCAGGTGAGGGTTCTTTTGGCTCTTCAAAATGATTTCTTATCAAGAAATTGTCCCATGTATCATTTGTTTTGGCTAAATGGTGTTCAATCAAAATTTTAATCAAGCCATGATGATATAGAGTTTTCTCTAAAAATTGAACCCTTCTTTGAACACATGAAGCCATCTTTTTCAAACTTTGAAGCAAGAAATAAGGTAGGTTTAAGTCTTCCCCCAGAAAATGCATTATCAGTCTAATGTGGTAGACATAAAATGTGCCATATCTACCCTCACATGTAATAATTTTTTGCAGAAGAAGTAGTATGTTTCTCCATTTATTTTTCAATGCAGAACTTGGAATTCCTTTCTTAAATACAGTGACATCCATACCTGGTGATTTTAGAATTTTCTTCTAGGATTCATTGTGGAATTCTCTGTTTTTGAACCATCTCTCTCCATTTCTAAGCAACCCTGTAGCTTCTGCAATGAAAACTTCAGTGACAGTGAATTTGACATCCCCCACTTCAACTTCAGCTCCTTGAAATGATCTTGCAAATGTTTTAGTGACTTCTTTGTGGAAGCCATTAAATTTCTCCAAAAATTGTAGCCATCCTATCTGTTGCAACATTTCTTTACATTGAGGGTAGCCTTCTAGGTATTTTCAACCCACTGGTTCAGTTCTTACAATGAAACCCATAATTGCTTCTTCAATGTTCATATTAACACTCTTCTACCCACAGAAATAATAACTTTCACCTTCGAATTGAAATGGCTTCAAGTTCTTAATGACAATGGCTTCAAAATTCGGAATGATATACCTCTGGTTGACAGTGACAACAGCTTCAAATTTTGGACTGATATGCCTCTGGTTGACAATGAAAACAGCTTCAAACTTCGAGCTGATATGCCTCTGGTTGACAATGAAACTTTGGACTGATATGCCTCTGATTGACAGTGACAAATGGCTTCAAATTCCCACACTGCTATACCTTTATCTCTTGGTGGAAAATAGCTTCAAATTCCCACACTGCTATATATCTGTCTCTTGGTAACAAATGGCTTCAAATTATTCACTGTTATACCTCTGCGTTTACAGTGATAACGCTCAATCTCTACCCACGGTGATTCAAACTGATATACCCTTTTGCTCTGCTCTCGGTGATAAGGATATTTCTGTTTGCGGAATGAAGTGCCGGCTACAGAATGGAGTGATGGAAGTAGTCACGGAATGAGGTAATGGAGTGAGGTGGAGGAAACGAATTAATGATTGAAAAGACGACGGAGATTTTTACAACGGAAAAGAGAATCATCATTGAATGATTTGGTTGGGTAACGTGAAGAATTCAAACACTTTGGCCATTTGAACCGCTTGAATGATGTCGGGTATGGAATGAGAGATTTTAATCCAAAGTTTGTGGAGGGTTTTTTGGTCATGATCAATAAAAATAATTAAAACAACCTTTTCGAACAATTCATAACTAAAACTATGCTAAACTTTATGAAATGCCATTATAATCTAAACTTGTTACCTCTGCTTTTCATTTGATTTTTGTAGTCTTTGTCTTCTTTGTTCTCCTTTGGAAGAGTCTTCATAATCCTTCTTGATGCTTTTTATTCATGGATACACTGGATCATTTTGTTGCAATTCTAATGTCTGCTGACTAATGCCTTCAGGATTTGTAGCTGCGGAATGTCTGGCTAGCTGCGGAAAGGCTAATCAGCTGCAGAATGTACCTGTAGAGCATTTTGATCATGGAATGGAGTGGTTTGGGAATATAGGTGAAATGTTATATGGTATGAATGAAGATGGATGATGACACATGATATGTATGAAGTGGATGATGAAATGAAATGGATTCAGTTTATGAAATGGAGTGAAAGAACATAAGAACTGCCCTGCAATCCATGACATGTTTTATTCATTTACAGCAAGACATCAAACTTTAAATTTTGACATGAAAATGAGATGGATGGAGTATGGAATGAGATGAATGAAACATGGAATGAAGTAGAATATGAGTGAATGAAGTGAAATGAAATGAGATGGATCATAAGCACTATGGATCTGAACTTATGATTTTGTAACAGCTGCTTGCAAAAACAAAATGGAAAAGTTAGAGTGTTAGAGAGACTCTGATTTTCACCCTATCTTTTCTGTATAAACATGCCAATCAATGATTGGTTTTCATGTTTATACCTTTATTTATTTTATTTTATTTTTTATTTTTATTTTTTTTATTTTATTTTTCAAAGAGAAATTCTTCAGAAAATTTAATCAAGTTGATGAAGAAGAAGAATTCTTCTTCATTAACTTCACATCACTGCTTTCTTGGAACTTCTTGAAAAATTCTTCTCTTGAGAGTGGTTTGTGATACAACTTCAATCTATGACCATTCACAAGAAAAGTGACCTCTTCTTCATCTATAGTTCTGATTTTTACTGCCCCATTATCAAAGATTTCAACAATTTCATATGGCCCAAGCCAATGTGTTTGAAATTTACCTTGAAAATCCTTGAATTTTGAATCAAACAAGAGAGCCCAGTCACCTTATTTGAATTTCTCCTCTTTGATGTACTTGTCATGCCATCTAGCCCTTTGCTGTTCGACTAGACTTGTTTTCTGAACTGCATCTTGTCTGATCTCATCCAATTCATTGATTTGCTCCAGTCTATGCTTTTGTGCCTCCGTTAAATCAAGTCCTAGCTGAACTGCCATTTTGAAAGTTTGAATCTGGAACTCTATGGGAAACAAAACTTGCTTTCCATAAACAAGTTCATAAGGAGTATAGCCTGTTGTGTTTCTCCATGTAGTTCTATAGGCCCACAAGGCTTCAGGAAGCCTATCTACCCAATATCTTCTATGTAAATGAACAGTCTTTGTTAGGATTCCTTCAATGACCTTATTAGTAGATTCCACTTGACCATTTGCTTGTGGATGATAAGGAGTATATTTTATATGTCTGATTTTGTACCTCTCCATCATTTGCTCCACTAGCCTTGATGTAAATTGAGCTCTTTGATCTGTAACAATTTCCCTTGGGACACCAAAACGAGTAAAAATATCCTCAAAAATAAAAGCAACTACAGATGCTTCATTAGCAACAAGTAATGGTTTAGCTTCTACCCATTTAGTAACATAATCAGTGCAAACTAATATATATTTCTTTTGTCTTGATGGAGGACTAATAGGTCCTACAAAATCCAAAGCCTATTTTTCAAAAGGTTCAATGTGTACCTGAGGTTGTAATGGCATCTCACCTGAAGGAGAAGTTTTCCCTACCCTTTGGCAACTGTCGCACCTTTTGACATACTCTTTAGCATCTTTAAACAAGGATGGCCAATAATATCCTAAATTAAGGATCTTATAGGTTTTCCTCTTATCTGCAAAGTGTCCGCCACAAGGTTCATCATGACATGCCTTGAGAATATCAGGCATCTCATCTTCACGAACACACCTTCTAATGATCAAATCTGGACTTGTCTTGTACAACTCATTAGCGACCCATGAATATCTTGCACTATCATTAATGATTTTTCTTTTATTCCTTGCATTCATAATTGAAGGAAATTTTCCTGAAACTAAATAATTAGCAATATCAGCAAACCATGGAGTTTGAGTAGAGATTGCAAAAAGATATTCATCGGGAAATTGATCTTCAACCGGAGTGTCATCTTTGATATTTTGGAGTCTAGATAGGAAATCAGCTACTGTGTTTTGTTTTCCAGGCCTATCTAGAATAGTAATGTTGAATTCTTGTAAGAGAAACAACCATCTTATCACTCTGCCATTAGTGATTGATTTTTTCATTAAATATCTAATTGCAGAATGATCAGTGTGAACAAAAGTTTCATAGCCTGTTATATAGTGTCTAAATTTGTTTATGGCATGAACAACAGCTAAAAACTCTTTTTCAATTACAGTATAGTTTAACTCTGCAGGAGTCAAATTTTTACTGATATAATAGATGGCATAGGGAATTAAATCTTTTTGTCCCAATACTACTCCTAGAGCTGTATCGGAAGCATGTGTCGAGATATGAAAAGGTAACTTCCAGTTAGGTCCCCTTAATATAGGTGCTTCAGAAATTTTGGTTTTCAGGGTTTCAAAAGCTAACTGGCAATCAGAAGTCCACTTGAATTCACAATCTTTGGTGAGTAATTTGAAGAGTAGAGATGCTATCTTGGTAAAGTTTTCTATAAATCTCCCATAATACCCTGTAAATCCTAGAAAACTTCTAACATCTCTTTGACAACTTGGAATGGATAGGTTAGAAATGACTTCAACTTTTGACTCATCAACTCTAATCCCATCCCCTGAAATATGGTGCCCTAAAACAATACCTTCAGTAAACATCATAAAACATTTTTCATGACTAAGTGAAAGGTTTTCTTCTTGACATATTTTTAAGACTTTTTCCAAGTTTTCTAAAGCCTCTTCAAATGTATTCCCATAAACTGTGAAATCATCCATGTACACCTCTACACAGTCATGTATTAGATCCGAAAAATTCCTAATACTGCCCTTTGGAATGTTGCAGGTGCATTGCATAATCCAAATGGCAATACTCGGTAGGCATAGGTACCCCAAGGACAAGTAAATGTGGTTTTATATTGGTCTTCAAGTGCTACTTGGATTTGATTGTAACCACTAAACCCATCTAGGAATGAAAAGTACTTTTTACCTGCTAGTGTATCTAATACTTGATCTATGAAAGGTAAGGGAAAATGGTCTTTAAGAGTAGCTTTATTTAGTTCTCGGTAGTCAACACACACCCTCCATTTTCCATTTTTCTTTGGCACAATTACCAAAGGAGAAACCCACTGACTATCTGAAATAGGATAGATGAAATTAACATTTAACAATTTTTGCAATTCCTCTTTAACAATTTCCCTAAGATTTGGATTCATCCGTCTTTAAGGTTGTCTGATTGGTTTGCAATTTGCCTCTATATAGATGTGATGAGTACAAGTCTTGGGGCTTATACCTTTCATGTCAGTGTATTCCCATGCATATGTAGAAGAATGTCTCTGTAATACTTTGACTAACTCTTCTTGTTGAGATTTTTCTAGGTTCTTGTTTATGTTCAAAATTTTGCCTGGAAAAATTTCACTTGTAGAGCTGCCAAATTTGTCCATAGAATGAAGAGACATCTGCCTAGATGACAAAAAATCAATATTGGATCCCTCCTGAAATGATTCATGTTTGTGTTCTGGAGAGGATTCAAAGTTTTCTAGATTATTCAGAATTTGATTATCTTCACTAATTTCTGAAATTGTGAAGAGTGGTTGTAAATATTCTTCATCCTCTATCCATTGAGTGTCATCTAGATCTGTAATTGTCCTAGCTGGAGGATATAAAGTGAATTTCTTAGTTGAACTACCATCAAAGATATACATATCACCGGACCTACAACTAATAAAAGCATCAGCTGTAGCCAACCAAGGTCTTCCTAATATAACAGGATGGCCTCCTAGATTATTCTTACGAGTTAGGATCATGAAATCCATAGGGTACTCCCAAGAATCTAGGGACACTGGAATGTCTTCTATTACCGCATCTGGTTTGATCACAAATCTATCTGCTAATTGTAATAGTGTGGGTGTAAAGAGAAGATTAGGAAGTTTCAGTTTGTCCATGATTTGTCTACTCATGATATTTATTGCTGCTCCTAAATCAATGAGTGTGTTTTGAATTTCAATTCCATTGATGTGAATTTTGACAACTGGATTTCCTGGGTCAAGATACTTTGGAATAACAATCTTGCCCATCATAATGTCTGCTATTTGTCCTACCAGTTGAATTTTCTTGGTTTCTCTTATTCTTTTTCTTGTTGTTTTCATACTCAACTCCTTTACTGTTTTGGCTAAAATTGGGATTTCCTTGATGGCTTGCAATAATGGAATTTTAATGCAAACATTTCTCAATTCATCTAAGAAATCATAATTAGGCACCATGATTTGTTTTTCTACACCTCTATCAATTTGTAATCTTTCCGGAAAGGAAGGTATAGAAGTAGATGTGGATGGTTGCTCTAATACAGGAGTTGGATTTATTGGATCTTTTTGTTGTAGTTTTTTAGTGTTTGGGTCTTGAAAGCATGTGTATTCCTCAAGAATTTTATTCACCCGTAGAGAGTCTTCCTCAGAATTATCTTGTTCTTGTATGATCACAGAAGGTTTCCTCTTCTCAAGTATCCTTCCAGACCTAAGTTGAACATCACTAAGGTCTAGAGGAGTAATTAAATAAGTTGAAAATTGTTGTCCTTCTATCATGTATGTATTCTGAGGGTTCTTATTATTGGGGTTTGGTATGGGCTGAGCTGGAAATTGATTGGATTTTTGAGGGAATGGTAATGGAAGTGGTTGATTTTGATGTGGTTGGTTCGGATGATGTTGTTGAGGATTTTGTTGAAAATTTTGTTGAAGATTTTGAGGAAAATTTTGTTGAGGATTTTGAGGATAAAAATGTGGATATGGTGGATAGGATGGTGGATACTGATAATATGGAGAGTATCTTCCATAGGGACCTTGTGATCCTTGTGCCCAAGCTTGAGATTGATTTTGAAATTGGGACCAAGGTTGCTGCCAAGAATTCCAAGGTGGAGGTTGATTATACATTTGATCATGGAATCCTTGTGTCTGAGGTCCCTGCCAAGGTCTTCTAGATACAAAATTGAGAGACTCTGTGGAATCTGTAGGAGTTTCCTCCTGAAAGACAGCCTTGAGACCAGAAAGAGAAGGACAATTCTTGGTCTCATGTTTCTCAGAACAAATGACACAGGTTTCTACAACTTTTACATCCAAAGGACACTCTCTCAAGGCATGTTTATTTCTACATTTGGGACAAAAGATTGCCAAAGCATCAGATTCAACCTTTTGCTTGTTTTGTATCTTAAGGGTGTCTATTTGTTCACTAAGACTCCCTAAGATATCAGATTTAAATTCATCAAGCATGTGTCCTATTTCTGATCTACTTACTGTCCCAGAAGCAGATTTACTTGCCCTTGCAAGAGCGGGATCTCTTGGACCTTTGACAGTTTTAGATTTTCCTCTGGAAAGATTGATACATAACTCCGATATTTCAGGTAATGTGAGTTGTGATATATCCCCTTTTCCCATCATGTTAAGGATATCCAACCATTCATCCCTAATTGTTTTCAACAAAAGAGCTTTCAAGGTGTCCTGATCTAGGTTTTCCATTTTTTCCCTTTTTATGTTGTATTTAAATCTTTCCAACAAATCTTCTAAGTTTTCATCTTCTTTTTGTAACATCTTGAACACTTCTTCCTTATGATTAACCGGCATACAATAATCCAAGTATCTCTCTAGAAATGCTTATTTCATGTCTTCCCATGTTCTAATAGAACTACTGTTTAAACTCATAAACCACTTCAATGCTGCTCCTTTCAGAGTTGAAGGAAATAATTTCAATTTTTGAGCATCTTGTAGGTAGTCATAAGTCCTACACAACACTTCAAATTCGAATAAGAAAGTTTCAGGATCTTCAGTTTTAAGTCCATAGAAGTTTGGAAGGACAGAGGGTGAAATGTTTTTCATGGTTGGATTGGTTTCTTCATCAATTATAGGGAACCCAAAAGAGCTTCCTATTCTACCTCTTCCTCCATCTGCACCTCTACCTCCTTCTCCTCTACCTCCTTCTCCTCTACCTCTACCTCTACCTCCAAATAGTGTGTTTTCTCCATTAAAAACTCCTCCTCCTCCTTCTTCTGCCATGGTTGAATCTCTTGTGGAAGTGGAAGGTTTCTCTAATGGAATAGTTGACCTTAGATCTTCTAGAAGTCCAGGATCAGGAGAGGATGGAAGATGGGTTTGAGTTGAAGGTGTACTAGCTCTGGATCTAGATGAAACAAGTGGTGTTCTAGAAATAAAACTTCTGCCTCTGCTGCTTATAAATATTCCCCTTGAATCTCTCTCCCTATGCATATAATTTTTTTTGGATGCTAAGAAACAAAGGTTACCTAGTTTTCACTTCCCCGGCAATGGCGCCAAAATGTTTGGTCTCAATCTAGTCTCCTAAATTGAGCTCATTTAATTGTCAACCAGGGTTGGTAAACTGCTGAAGTGAAGTGTATTGTATGTACCTAGGTGTTTGTTTCTTAATGCGTTGTGTGTAGTGTTTTGTGATGTTTTTGGTCTTTTGTGATGATTTATGATGTTTTTGATCTTTTGGTGGTTTTATGTTCACAAGGAAAATGACTAGAAAGTTAATGGAAGGAAGCTAATGATTAAAAATAGAGTGAAACCTAATTGGTTGATGTCAAATGGTAAATGAAAATGCAATATTAAAAACAGAATCAAATCTAAACTATGACTAAGCAAAAGCAAAGCTTGATAATGACTTTTAAGCAAATGATTCAAAACACAAACTCAACTTGTCAAATTCTTTCATCAAAGATGTTTGAGAGAGAGCTTGAGACATGGTCAACTAAGTATGCAAATCCTCCTAACTAAACAGTTAAACAACTAACTTATAATGATGCAACATTTTATCCTTGATTAGAGATTTTTTGAAGCATAATTGGAGTAAAACATTGATATCATCATAAGATCTTCTACTCTAAGTCTAGTTCCTAACTCTATTCTGCAACTTAGTTTAATGACACTACACTTCACTCAAAGGTTATGGATTTTTGAAATAGTCTTTTGAGGAAATTTTTGTTTGTGAGATGATAACGAAGTTGCAGAAGTACTTCAGGCCTTAAAATGATATTGTCTTCTGTTCATGTGGTTATGAAGCAATTATAGATTTTAGAACAAGAAGAGGTTTGTAAATAATGAAGGTTGTTTTGTTAAATTTAACAACTGAAGTAATCTAATATGCAGTGAATGACAACTGAATGTGGAGTGCCAATGCAATGAGTTAAAATAAAACTGAACTTAAAATGTCACTAATCTAAAACAATGCTGAGCTACAAGTCATTATCAAGCTTAAAACAACTGAACATGAGTTAAGTGCAATTAAACTCCGGAGTATCCTAACTATGCTATGAAAACATAAAGACTGAAAGCAATTAAAAACTAAGATATCATGGCTATCTCCCACTCATCATTATGATATTTTGGACAAGCGTTTAAGAGCAAGGACAGCTATGGTACTTAGTGAAAACACACAAATAAAGCGTTCAGGATCACAATCATGCTTAAAACATTATAAATATTTCTTGGAAGAGTTTCTTCTTGTGGAAGAATATTTAGCATAAGTATAACTGTGATGGTGAACGAAAGAGATTACAATTAAATCCTACAACACTATAGCCATTTCCCATTCATCATTATAATCTTTTGGAAGAGCTTATTCTTTTGGAAGAGTTTTTAGAATGAGTATAACTACAAGATGGACCAAAACAACCATGACCAATTAAAAACGTAAAAGTAAAACAGAATACTTTATCTACTACGTTAGGCAAACTGCAAGAGGCAGGGGCCCTCTACCACAAGACGGAATCTAACTCCAAATCAAATCAACGCTTTCAAAACAACACTGTTTGCTTCATTAAAAGAGAAATAACTTTAACAGAGCACTCTGCGAAATAACTTTAACAGAGCACTCTGCGTCTTCAGAAATGTAGCACAAAATCTAAGCAAAATCTAGAACAAAATCTAGCCTAGCTCTCGGTTTCCCAAGTGTTTATATAACAAAATGTACATAACAAACAATTTGATTATTATCTTTTCTGTTCTAAAACCTACCAGACTCCTAGTGGCACCTTAAAAAGGAAAGGACACTGACTGTGACAGGAACTGACAGAAATCACTGAACAGTTCTCACGTACTGTACCACCCATATTCAATTCTCATTCTTCACAGAAAATAAAAATGACAATAGATGGAATATGCCCATATGCGCTTTTCCTCGAGAGGTCACCTGGAACATGTCCCCAAACGTGAGAAGACAAATGGTAACTGCCTAAGAATATTTAACTGTGATTTTGCAAAATAATCTTGGCTAAAATGTGTCATAATGGCAAAAATCACAAAACTTAGCAAGTCACCATGTAAATTGGTCTTAAAAGTAATTTTAACTAAATTCATTGATCAATTGGGTCTAGGATAACAATGGACAAAGGAAAATGAGGTAAAGTAAGATGAAAGAAAGCACAATTTTGAGGCTCAACAGATTCTGCTAAACCATTTCCCTATGGATAGTATGTAGTGGAATGAGTCAGGATGATGTTATACCTTTGGAAAAAATTCACAAATCTGGCAGATTTAAAAGCTTGTGCATTATCAGTTACAATTCTAGCAGGACAGCCAAACCTAGATATGATATTTTCCTCCATAAACTTCATTATTACAGCATCTGTAGCATTTCTTGTAGGTATGGCTTCCACCCATTTCGTGAAGTAATCTGTGGCTGTTAGTATCCATTTATATTGGCCACTTGATGGGGGATGTATCTCCCCTATAAAATCTAATCCCCATTTTTGGAAAGGTTCATTTACATGAATAGGAATCAAGGGCAAGGCTGCTAATTTCTGTCTTTCTGCAAATCTTTGGCACTTATCGCATGCTCTGACCCAGGCAAAAGTATCTGAGTACAGTTTTGGCCAGTAAAAACCGGCCCTTAAGATTTTATGTGTTGTAGCCCTCCAACTGTAATGTCCTCCACAAATTCCTTCATGAAATTCTGTCAGTACTTTTTTCGCTTCATTTTCTATGAGACATAACAATAGTATACCTAGAGGATCTCTCCAATAGAGCTGTCCATTGGCAATTACATATTTCTGTGATTTCATTCTCACAGCTCTCTATTTTACTTTATCGCAACCTGTAGGACAGCTAAGGGTTAAAAGATATTCAACTATTTCTTTGTACCAAGGACTAGTTAGATATTTCATATGTATCTTTTGAGTAGCCATCTCTAGTCCTTACTGCTCTTCTTCTTTTTCTGATTCTTCATTTGCTGTCATGGATAGATTAATGCCCAGAGCTTGATGATTTGACTCTGATAACATCTTGGCAAGTCCCTGTCCTTTAATCAGTTTAGTAGGTTTTATGTCTAAATCATACTCCTGAATCTTTGCAATCCATCTCCCTCTTCTACCTTCGTTGTCTCCTTGAACAAGAATGTCTTTTACAGCTGCCGTGGGAACATATGCAGTAATATGAGATTGCAAAACATAAACTCTGAAAGCTTTAAGGTACTTTACTAGGGCATATGCCTGCTTCTCCAATATATTGTATTTCAATTCAGCATCATAAAGTACTTGAATGAAGAAAGCTATAGGTTGTTCATATCCCTCTTCATTTTTCTGCAATAATACTCCAGCAACTGTGTGAGGGGAAGCAAATGAGAAAATCATAAATGGCTTTTTGTAATCTGGCCCTGCTAGCACAGGAGCTTCAGCAAATGCCTGTTTTATCCTTGTGAATGCATCTCTAGACTCCTGGGACCATTTTACTTCATTCTCCTTTTTCAACATATCAGTTATGTGCCTAACTATCTCAGCATAGTTAGGAATAAATCTTCTCAAAAAATTTATTCGGCCTAGAAACACCTGGACTTCTTTCTTATTTCTTGGTAATGGAATGCTGTTTATTACTTCAACTCTCTTAGGGTCTACTCTCACAACATCTTTAGTTACAATGTGCCCTAAGAGTTTTCCCTCATTTAATGCAAACAAAGATTTCTGAGGATTGAGGGAAAGGCCGTGCCTTCTGCATTTTTCAAAAGTCCTTCTTAGATGTTCAATATGCTCATCATCATTCTTTGAAAATACTGTGATATCATCAAGGTATACCACCAGAAACTTGTCCTGTTCTCCAACAAAGGCTATGTCCATTGCCCTCTGAAAAGTAGCTCCTGCATTAATTAATCCAAATGGCATCCTAGCATACATGAAGGCTCCCCAAGGCGTGGTGAATGCAGTTTTCTTCTGGTCTTCTGGAAATACAGCTACCTGATTATAACCAGAAAATCCATCCATCATTGACATTCTGGATGCTCCCACTACTTTTTGCAGGATGTGGTCCATCTTAGGCAGTGGATAATTATCTTTGAGAGATGCTCTATTCAAATTCCTGAAATCCACACACAGCCTTATTTCTCCATTTTTCTTCCGAACAGGAACAAGATTTGGTATCCATTATGAGTATCTTAATGGCACAATTATCTTAGCTTTCAGTAATTTCTTGATTTCTTTTTCAATGGAGGGAAGCAGCAGAGGATTGATCTGTCTGAGTTTCTGCTTGTATGGCTTCGCATCTTCTCTCAAAGGAATTTTATGCTGTATTATATTTACATCAAAAGTTTTTAGGTCCTGATAGGACCAAGAAAATACATCTTTGTAGGATTGAAACAACTTCAAATATTTCTCTTTATAATCTTCTGGGACTCTTTTAGATAATTTAACGATTTTGGGATCCGCATAAGTACCCAGATTCAAATCTCCTACTTGATCTTCTTCTGTCATTTTATTTGGCTGCAATGGAATATCATCTTTGTTAAATAGTTTTTCTAGAGGCACCAGACCTCTAGGTATAACATTTCCTTTCAGCTGCAGCACTTTATTTCCTGCTATTCTTTCTTCCCATCTGTTTTCTGCAATATTTTCAACTTCTTCCTCCTCATTATCATCAATCTCCATATTGGTGAATTCTCCCACTGTTTCCATGAATCTCTTCATTTGTTCATCATCTTCAAATACCTACCAGTGCTTTACATTATCTGGAATGGAAGGTCTGTAACGTACCTCCACGTCATATCTTAAAAGTGGATTTTGAGGAGGACGAAATGTACTGGCAGCCACAGCAAGAGAGTCTGCTATTCTGTTTTTATCCCTGGGCATGAACTGTATGTTAAATGCCAAGAAGAAATTTTCTATCATGTCCCATACTTCATTTCTATAAGTTCTGAGTCGAGGATGCTTAGTTTGAAATTGATTTTTGATCTGTCTTACCACCAGCTCAGAGTCTCCCAAGACTTTTAAGCATTGGATGCCCATGTTTTTGGCTGTTTTCAGTCCCAATAATAGTGCCTCATATTCAGCTACATTGTTGGTAGCCTCATATTCTAGTTTGAAGGACAGTGGCACCAATCTTCCTGTAGGAGAAATCAACAATACACCAGCCCCATTACCTTCTCTTGAGTTTGCTCCATCAAAATGCAAAGTCCAAATTTCTGATTCCTGATCTCCTTTAGGCTGCTCAGCTTGAATTTGACCACAAAGGGGCTCATGAGCATAGTTTTGATTTTCTTCTAACATCAAACATGAGAAGTCTCCCTCTTTGTTATAAACTGGAGAGTTCTCTGAGCAGTCAGCCTTAGTTACCATTTTAACAAATCTAGTCTCCCTGTATAACCTCCTTTCTTGACCTCCGAAGACTGGGACAATAGCATATGTTAAATCCAATTTAATTGATCCCCCAATATTTGTACCCCAATACCTTGATAGCAGCATGCCAAAGCGGGCTGGG
This sequence comes from Pinus albicaulis, assembly GCA_034641835.2. Classification (NCBI taxonomy): domain Eukaryota; kingdom Viridiplantae; phylum Streptophyta; class Pinopsida; order Pinales; family Pinaceae; genus Pinus; species Pinus albicaulis. Next base: position 133,416,983 of record CM076583.1, on the reverse strand, counting down.
ATATCAGCGACCACAATGTCCATGACCACACTTTTTGCTAGAATTTGGGCCAAACTGACCACTAAATCTTTTATCATCCCCAAGCACTTAACCCTTTTAGAGTCATATGAGTATAAATCTTTATATGGCCTGGTTATTTGCAGTCCTAGTTGTTCCATGACAGACAGAGGCATAAGATTATGGGAAGCCCCAGAATCTAACATACAATTATGTAGCAATAGGTCATGAATAGCTAGAGACACATAAAAGGGAGGAGTAGAAGGGTCTATCTCCTCGACATGTGGGCCAAAGACTACCATGGGTCTTTCTTCTTGAAGGTTTAGACTATCCAGTGCAATTGGTATTTCAGGAGGAAGCACAAAGGAAGTAACTTGAGATTGATATACAGGTTGTTTCAATAATTCAGTCAGTGGGACCGGGATCTTAATTTTCTCAAATTATTTTTGCAAATTGAAAGCGGATGGGGGCTTTTCTATCACAACTTCTTTTGACTCCTTATTTTCCACTGAAGACTTGAATTCTTTTGACACTGGCTCGGCATTAGGAGGACTGACTATTTTTGAAGAAGAAGGAATCTGATCATTAGGTTGCAAGGGAGTATTTAGAGGATTCTTACCTTTTTCGATATTTCTCTTTGCTGCTGATTCCTTCTGAGAAGATGCTTCTTTCTGAGGTGGCTCCTCTTCTTGCTCTTGAGTTCTGGTCCTCTTTCTTGAAGATCTGAGATCATATTTAACATTGAATTGTGCTTGCATGAAATGAGAAAATTGCTTACAATAATGATCAATCTCTGCTTCTTCATCTTCGTCTTGCAACGGGCAATCCATGTCATCATTATTTGAAAAAGCCAGATTTGAATCTTCTAATCCGTAAGCTGTATCTCCAGTGGAGTCATCTGCTAGTCCTTCCAGGTATAAGGGATGAGGTACCTGGTCTTGTTGTTCTTTTGCTTCTCTCGGAAATATCTGCAATGGGGGTCTTCTATACTGAGGATTGTATCCTCTGTTTGGAGCATTATAATAGTTCTTGGGAACTGCATTCTTTGCTTCTAATTCAAGCTTGACCATCTTCTTTATCATTTTTCTTATTTCGTCCATTTTATCTGAATATTTTTCCTGATTAGAAGCAGGAACCTCTTCTTTGCCTCTTCTCCTAGTATCTTGTTGAGTTTTTCCCTTTAGTTTCCTAGTGGAGGCAAAGTTTGCTTCCAATTCCAGAGCATCTGATTGTGCATCATCTAAAGTGGCAGGTTTTCTTTCTCTCAAGGCGAAGCCAAAATCAAACTCAAAGGCTGCTATGAAAATTATCTTGGCAGCAGCTTCATGGGGCTTCATTTCAGGAGGCAGGCTCAAATACAACTTATTGAATCTTTTAATAAAATCTGAAACCCCCTCATTCTGTTTCTTCTTCATTGTATTAAACTCAGTAAGGCACTGACCATGATCTTTCTTCTCTCCCCACTTCGTGAGAAAAGTATTCTCCATGATATCCCAGGTGGTTATTGAACGGTTCCCCAATGTCTTAAACCATTTTCTGGCTTCCCCTTCCAAAGACTGCACAAACAATCTCAAGACCACATCCAGATGTTCAACATTTAAGTTTTCTGCAAAAGAGCAGAAAGTCTCGAGATGTTTCTGAGCATCAACTCCATTTTCACCATTAAACCTCGGCAAAATCTTTAGATAATCTTGTGGCATATCATTTAGCACTTGGGGAAAGGCCAAGGGAGCATATTTGTTCAATAGAAAAGTAGGAACGTTAGCCATTGGAGGAGGTGGGGGTTGTACAACAGTCTGAGATACAAATGAAGGGAGAGGAGTAGGAGGAATCGAAGTACGAATAACAATGGGAATATATTGCACAGAAGCTTGAGGTGTGGATGGGAATAACTCACGGTTAACAACGACTACTTCTGTGACTTCTTTAATTTCTTCAGCCTTGAAAGCAGGATGAGATTCTTCTTCAATCCAGGCACTTCCTCTACGTGGAGTTTCTGAGTAAAACTTGGGATTTTCTGTTCTAAATTCTTGAGAAGAAGAGGGCGGATAATCTTCAACTGAATATTCAGGATTTTCAGCTCGAACCGGCTTCCTCTCTTTCCAAACTCTTCTATGAAGGATCTTCTCTAGGTCAGACACGTAGGGTGTTTTCAGCTGAGATGTATCTGACCTCAAATGTGGATTTCGAGAAGCCAGGACTACCAATAAAATTTATCAAATAAAGACCAGTGGAGTCGCCAAGGTGAGAGATATGCAACTCTTCAACTCTCTGTGCTCACCTGATTAGAGAGTGAAAGCAACTTGTCGAGACCCAGGGAAACTGATATTCTTTGAATTCGGTCCCCGGCAACGGCACCAGAAAGATGTTGTGGATGATTTTGTCACCCCCCTAGAGACAGTCTAGAGTTGCCATAGACCAGTGCCTAGGACATCTTAATATAGCAAGGAGCTCTTCATATAGCTTGGGTTGTCAATCCAAAAGCTCACTTACTATCTCTTGTTGAACAAGGAAATTAGTTTAGAATGGGACCAATCTCTCTCAGAAGCTGGTACAAAGATAAGAATAATGTAGGAACATCATGTAAAACTCCAATACAAAGGCATCAGACAGTTAAGAGACAACTTACTGTAAAGAGGGCCAGTTCAAATAATATATCACAGAAATCAGATATCAAGAAGTGAGTGCAGTGAAGAATATAATCAAGAGGATATTAGTTAACATGAGACTGATACCCAGATACACAACAGAACCACATAAGGGCATATTAATTTATGAATCCTTATATGACAATGGCATTTTAAAAGCACCCTCCTCAAGCAACTAATATAGCAGAAAACATGGATGAAGTGAACATGGAACAATATATCATGACTAGGCCTATTTAAAGCGCTTGACTAATTCCAGAAAGGGCACCAACAAGGATGAATCCTTACTGCAAACTAGTGAGCCACTCGCATTCTAGAACATGATACAAGAAGATAAATAGCATGAAGGAGATATTGTATTAACAAATAAGAGAAATTACATACTGTGAGATACCAAAGACCAGAATCCTCCTTACAGTTATAAATCCTCCTCACTGAGACCCTACGGGCTCTGAACCTTTATACAGAAATATTACAAAATGTATACAAAAGCCTTTTCACTGCACAGTTTGCTGATAGAAATCTGGAACCCTTACAATGTCTTCTTTTCGGGCCTTTATAGAGGAGATGGAGAATTCTAGAGGAGGAGGTAGATAGAAAACATTTAATGACTCAATTTGAATAAAATGGCGGAAAACAATCGCGCCCACTCTATGAATGACTAACTATAAATGACTGTACTTTACAATCTGTCTACAGAAATAAATGCCGGGAGATGAAAATCTCCATATATAAAAGACACAAATAATAAAATATATACAATGCTTTGCCTTCCACTGAGAGTAAGATCTGCTGCTGTAAGAACCCTAAGATAATCTGCGATTTTGTACTGTACTATTAGCCTTTATCTTTGAATTTGGATCCTGGATCTTTAATGTAAGGCGAATTTCTCTGGAGGGTTCTGTAAATTCATGTCTTTGTCTTCTTTAATGGTGGTCATTTCTCACACCTATCCTCGGCCCATTTTAATTTCACCGGTGGAATATCATCCTTTTATGGACTCTAAACCTTTGCAACAGAGGTAGTGAATTAGAGCGCCCTCATGTTGTCTTGAAACCTGCAAAACCCACAAAATATTAGAGAAAACTGACACAGATGGAGGCGGGGGCGATGGATACATGGTTGGCCGGGAGAAATACATAGGGTGGTGGAAGAGAAGTAATGGAGACATAGATTTAACAAGCGAAGCGTGACTTCTTTACATAAGACAGTTTGGATGTAAGGGGTGAATGAAAACGAAAGGTATGAATGAAAACATATGCATGCACATATATATATATGACGGGAGGAAACTATTTCGGACGTGCAGGAGTAAGACACGTGGGTGTATGGGGGACAGGTGGATGGGTGATGTGGCGGTAGAGTCAATGGACGGGGAGACTGGGATCTGGATCGTTGGATGGCAGTCACAGATCAACGGTTGGGAAGCGACAAGAGCGGCACGATGGTGGGCCATAGAACATGGCGGGCACACGTTAACGAGCGAGTAGTTCTGGTACATACCCGCCGTCAGATTGACACCGCCAGATCCAACGGCGTGGGGGAGTTCCGCTACCCAACCTTTGTACAGTCATTAACGCGTGGGGAGAGCGGTTTTGGAAATCGTACCAAAGACGCGTGGCAAATTTCTAATGGAATCGCTGGCCTTGGGCCCAAAACAGCCGGCCCGGTGGAAGCGGTGTGGGACTATACCGCCGGTTTCCTGCGCACGGGACCCTCCACATGTAATGATCACCGCTCCGTTGATTTAGTTTGATCGGACGGTTGCCGTCGCCCCCGATAACATAAACAATTAGCTCTATTCCCTTTGGCTCATGGTTTTCGGGCTCAGGTCATGTGATGATGACAGGGAAGGGGCTAAGGCCCTGGGGCTTTGGTCCAATATAACTTGAATAGTGGGTTTTCATCATTTGGACAATGTATTTCGGAGCAGAAAAGGTGGCGATGAGCACGACATGGGGGTTTTTGATCATGAAAGATATTTGAAACAGATTTAAAAGGAACCGGTGGTCAAAATTTAAATGGAGGAGGGAATATGTACGACAACAGGCATTTATTTCCAACAATCTATCATGTGCTCAATTTGGACACCAAGAAGACCATCAAAACTAGCTCCAAACTGGCGTGATGCATAGATATTTCAGGCGCGGCGCATTGGGGATTTTGGCTCATTTTTCATTCAGTAACTCTGTTTTTCGCCTAGTTTTGGCCTGTTTGACTTTATTATCTCCAAATGTAAAAATATTGATGTAATTTGATGTAATTTCATGGCTCTTGATGTAATTTTGGCAAATTTTTACTCATGGAGGTAGATTCATTCATCAAAAGGTAAAATGTAACTGAATGAATCAGTTTCCTATCTTATAAAGGCAAGTTGTTCCACTGCCTATTTTCCAGTTCTTAGTTTAGATCTTGTTGAAACAGCTCCTAAAATAGTGAGATTGACCCCTAGAGGCATGGAGATGAGTTATGCTTGTCTATATCTTGTAGTTTTTTAGTCGTTTTCAAAGTTGGACACTTGGGATTGCTTTAAGCTTCATTGTACATTTCATCTCTGCATTTTGGCAAAGGAATAGACCAGGATTTGTAGCACTCCTTGGGATCCATGTGGCTCTTTGTTTTTATGATGTGTTTCTCTCTGTGATTGTAATTTTACTGATGTTTCATGTGTATCATCTTCCTTCTTATTTCTTCTTAAGTTAAACAAACAAGTAATAAAGGTGGAATTCATTAGATTTGTAGTGCTCTACCTTGAGTTTTGTTTGATTTTCTATGTTTTCAACTGTCTGAAGAGGATTCTTGAATGTCTCTTACCCTCTTCAACTCCTCACCGGTCTGAGCTATCCATTTCATTCAAATTTGAAGTGTCAAAACAATTTCCTACCTTGCCCCTTTCAGCTCTTTGCAAAACTGATCATTCCCCAGACCCAAAATCTGCTCTTCCCTTTGATCCAACAAACACCCTCAAAATTAAATAAAAATTTCTTACATATATACCTAGCCTAAAATCAGCCTTCATTTCAAGTCATCTCAAGCCTCATTGATCATATTTTGCGAGATTGACAAGGAGAGAGCCCTCTCCCGATCTGGTAGGGCTAGCTACTAGATTAAGCGTGGTTTGATGTTACCCTAGACTCTGCCCCCATTCAGCCTGAGGTAGATTTAGGAAATAACAGATCTCGTGACCTGGCCTCATCCGACGGCCCATGATCATCCCGAAACCCCAATCTCATTTCTTAACAGATTTCCTCCGACAAAGGTTTTTAACCTTATTTCTTTATATTTCCGCCATTTCTTTATAAAGTGACCCCTTCACTTTATTTTCTCCCAACTTATTTCGACCGTTTATCTCTGCAAGATCAACGGCCCAAAATTAATCCTCTGCACCGTTTCATCAACCTCTCTCCTTTTTGACTTCTATGCATGATTTCCACCATTGGATGCTGCCATCCAATGGCCATGCTCCTAACCACGACCTCCTAAGCAGTTTTTAGCCAATAACGCAAGATTTATTAATTTTTTTTGTTCTTTGCAGGTTTCAAAGGATTTTCCCATTATAATAAAGGAAATGAAAGCCGAGGGTGATGATCCTCCAAACTTTCTTTTATCAAAGGGAAATTACTACAAAGGGTTCCATGCCACGTTTCGTCGATGCTTCATGGGCATTGATGCCATATGGACCCTTTGTAGAACTTGCACATCAACAAGACACAGTAAATTAAATAAAAAGAAAAGAGTATCAGTGTTGAAGACTTAAACATAGCAGAACAAAGGATTGAAGATTGTTTTCACAGTTTTGGAGGATTACGGCTAAGATCAAAAATCAAAAGCCTAATCCTCCAAATTAAAACATAATTAAAGACAAATCAAAGATTTATCAGTTAGAAAGAGCCTCCACCGCCACATCAGAGGCTAATTGATTCCTCTCAGCTACTCAATGCCACCTGTAGCCTCAAAGTATTCAATAGAGGCCGAATTATGATCAGAAAATCAGATATTTGCCTCAGCGCAGCCGAATAATTAATTCTGCCAAAGGAACTTAATGAAAAAATATCAGCAGAGTTATTACAACATAAAACAGAGCCTTAAAGTAAAAAAAAGCTCCCACCGAGCTTAATTGTTAAATGTAAAAAAATTAATACAGACAGAACATATGTAAACTTTTCAATTGAGCCCCTTAAAGGCCGAGAAGCTATTAAATCTATATTAATTGACCCAGGAGATATTTTATCAGTTCCCACCTCCTCTTTTATTCTATAAATACTCCTGTAGAAGATGATAAAATGTTGGTTGTAGAACTTTGAAATATACTTGAGCTTGAAACTTCTACTTGTAAATAGTGTTCACGGGCTCTTGAAGCTCTGCTTGTGATTAAATAAGTTAGGCTAAGAAGTGAAGATGATTTTTGAACTGAAACATTGGACTTAAAGCTATAACTGGTTTGAAGCATCAATACAAGCTGATTTATGGGATCCTGGTCTATGCCAACGATGATGTTTTTCTTATTGTAAATCATTATTTTCTTTCTGTTTTCACTTTTTCCATCTTCTCTTATAAAGAACAACAAGCATAGAGTTAGGATTTACTGTATATCAGTAGCCTTCTCTGACTTATTAGCTTTATCTATATGTTTTCTTCCAAATCGTGTTATTTAGGAATGATTTAATTCAGTCTGAGGAGTTAGGAATGTTGGCGTTCCCTCATCCTACTGTCTAGGCTAAACGTTGTTCCTGAATGTTATTTTCATTTTATGTTAAGTAGAGATGAATTAAGGAAGTCATGGTGAGCCCTGTCCTTTAGTTTTATCCACAAAGACTGTCTGAAAGTTTCCCTGAGAATGTGTTGAAAGCAGGCTAGGTTCAAAGTACTTACCTGATCTTATACCTTTCTTTGTCATCTTTTGTGTTTGTCTTGAAATTTTACCAAGTAAAGCAAAGATAGGGAAGTTTATGGTGAGCCCTGTCCTCTAGTTTCTCCTCCAACAATTGCTTTTTAAGTTTCCCTTTGTGTTTAAAATGTTTTTCTATTGAAAGTGCATCAAAAGCTGGATAGTTTCAAAGTACTTACCAAATCTTAGATTAATTTTATTTCTTTCTTAAGTGTATGCCAAAAGCAGGATAGTTTCAAAGTACTTACCTGATCTTAGGCTGCTCTTTGTTCTTCATTTGTTTTATTCTCCTTCTTGTTGTATCATTTCATTCCATAAAATCAACTTTAAAGAGATCCTTAGACATAGATGACTTGCCGCATGGACCACTCTTGCTCCTTGTTGTTTCAATTAAACCCTATTATGACTCCATAGCCCAATGGACTAAAAACCAGCATTATATCTATCTTTTTAGCAAAAACTTGTTCTGATTGCTTGCAACTTCACACCTTTGAAACTCTTTCCATTTAGGACTTCACACTTAAATAATAATCATGCTCAACCATCCAAAAAAAACAAAAACCCTTGGACTTCATAACTAGCCTAATATCATTTCCCAAAAGCTTTTAAAGATAAATCCATCTTTGCACTTATTAGAGAGATCCCTCTCTGGATTCAGGATGGCTAGATCCTAGAATCCCGAAGTGGTTGAAATAGTGTTTCTCCCTGTAGTTGGACTTTGCCAATATTGCTAGTTACAGGGAGCTAACACTTTCAACTCCGCCCAATAGTTTTCCGCAATACGCCAAAACTGTTGACGTCATCCGCTGGGTCCCACCGCTCTTCCTCCACCGTTGATCTAACTCTCCCTAGATCGGATGGCTTGCACTCTTTCACATCGACATCTTCCCTCCCATCTATCCCCTACCAATTCATTTCCACTATTTAATCCTGACCGTCCATTTCCCCAATCCAATGGTCCATGTTCATCTTCGCGCCCGTTTCTCCATAACTGTTTAAACCCCATTATCAACGTAAAATTGGAGTTTTTGAGGAGAACAGGTGTCAACGCCTGAACCTTATCACGTTCATTTCAGCCAAAACCATTTGCCACTTGATCCCCACTCGAATACCACCCCGGTATTGCGCAAAACCTCTCAACGCCATTTTCACTCAAGATTCAAATGTTTCCCTGGTTTTTCATGGTTTTGCCATGGAACCCTCCCTTAATGCATTTTCCTCCTTCCACACTACTCTTTCACCCTCCGCCAAGCCCTATGAAGTAGTTATAGTCCCAAACGGTAGGATTTATTAATATTTTATGCTGATTTGCATGTTTAATGGTGGTCTCATAGCATAAAAGTCGTCCCACAGTCACTAACGGTGACACAGGCTGAGGGTAACGATCCTCTATGGCTGGAAATTACAGAAAGAGACACCTGCCAGCAGCAGTGAAGATCAGTGTTGTTAGCTCCCAAATCCACCTTAGGCTGAAATAAGGCAGAAGAAGGACAACACCAAACCATGCTCAGCCTCGTAGCTAGCCCTACGAGGACAAGAGAGGGCTCTCTCCGGGTCAATCTCAATGAAAGATGTCTAATAGGGCCTGAGATGACCTATAATGAATACGGATTTTAGGCTAGTAAATAAATAGGAAAGACATATTTTGATTTTTAGGCTGGGTTTTCTGGGCCGTATGGGACCAAGGAACAGCATGAGCAGAGAAGTTAAATCAAAGACACAGATTATTTCGTGAGGCAAGACAGGCAGAAAGTCTAGCAATTAGATTTGAAATAATATGAAGTGGAAAGATTTTTAAGAGGGTGAAAAGGGCATAAATACATGAATCCTTTTCAACAGAAGAAAAAATAGAACATGAACACTTTCCCAAGGCAGAGCAGTAAACTGGATTCTACCTTTCTTACTCAAAAGCATTCATCTAGAAATGATTATGAATGACTAGTAAAACATAACAAGATACATATGAGACGGAAATAAAAAACATTTTCTAAACTCACACCACAGGAATCTCATGAACCAGAGCTGCAAACTTTCATTAATTCTCTGTCAAAAACTGTACAGCGAAGTTTTCCTCCACACTTCTCCCAGAATTCTCTCTTACAAATGGTTTTCAATACAATAAATAAACTCTGCTAGGAGAAAACAGATCGACCAAAAAATAAAGAATTATTTAATCATTTAACTAATAAAAGCTAAAAAACCAACCACCTGTTCTAAAAAGGAACAACGCTCCACCTAAATCTTCTGATGACCAATGAAGAAGTGAAGTCTGTAGGTGTAAATTACTTTGAATCGCAACTGAAGATAAAAATAGGCCTCCAATCCTATTTCTCTGCTTATGGTTGATATTTTCGTTTTAAATCTAGGCTTTCGGTCTTTTACTGCCACTTTACGTTTACCTTTTGAATCTGGGTCAATCTTTCACTGCTAACATATTCTTATTCTTGCTCCTATCTCTTGACTCTATTTTCTTTGGCATTTCATCCCCTGAAATTTCAGGTGCACCGGTGACATCTGCTTGGGTTGCAGTCTTTTTTGCTTCATGGGCTTCCAACAATTTGAATTCTCTTTCCATCATATGGATGCATTCCACTTCAGTCATCTTAGAAATTTGATGCTGATATTCGGAAGGTGGTTCAAGAAGCAAGTAATTTTTTTTGAACAAATACAACAGGAACACCTGGAACCTGCCGGAACTTTTTGCGGAGACCACCATCCTGAGTTGCAACGAAGAAGTGCTCTGGATTATCTGCACCAACCATAGCCTCAAGGCACTCTGCAGCACTTTTAAGTGACTCATGATTGCACCTTGCTGTCGTGAGTCTACGAATTGCCAACACGGTTCCAGAAAATGACTCTCCCAGCTTTTTCAGCTCCTCAATGACACATCTTGTAACAAAAACCTTGACATGTCCACCCGAAAGGCCAGAGAGAGCCTCATTGACTATACTGAGATGAGATTCCAGCATATGGTAAATGAATGTGCCATCACATAATGCTTTGTAGGGCTCCCTGAATGCAAAGCAGGCTTTGTAAAACCTCACAGTTCTCCGGTTTTGCTTCTGCTTCTTTACCCTCATCTTTCATCAAAAGCTACCATGCAAACTAGCTTTCAAACTCGTTATGATAAAGCTATATTTCCTCTTCAAAAAATCGAGACTAAATGGAAGCAAAAAATAATTCCTTTTTTGAAAAATCGCCCCTGAATCACGCCTATGTTTGCAAAAGGGTTATACATGGGCGCCTCGAGATTATAGTGACTTAGCAATAAGAATCAACCTTGTGCCATAAAAGTACAGATATGACTTCACCATATTATGTGTAGCGTTTGAAAATGGCCAAGATAAACGCCTCTGCTCCAGACCATCATGATCAAACTACCCAGCATCAGAAAACGTTCCAAAATCAGAGCCTTGAACGGAAGATTCTAACTGCGACTACGAACCACAACATCATCTGAGTTTGGTTCATCGATATTGTAATTTGCACTCCATGGAGGGACGGTCGCACATTCTAACATCCATGATGGATCTTTTGATGGTGTAACCGGAGAGGATGAAACGACACATAACCTGTGAAGTGCAGCAATTGATTCCATTATTGCAAATATGGTTTCAAAATAGTGTGTACAGGACGCCAAGGAAATTGGAATGCGCAGCATTTTTCCCAGACAGACGGTGGATCCTTAAAACTCTGACACATCCTCATCAATACGAAAAAATCGATCAAATTTGGAAATTGGAAAGAAATGGCAAAAAATTAGTGTTTTCGGGCCTGTGCGCCGCGCTCCAGCCCAACGCGCCGCGCAAGCTGGATGCACCGCGCCAGTGCAATTTTTCACTGTGCAAAAATACTCTACGCGCCGCGCACTTTCAGTGCGCCGCGGTCTATCCCAATGCGTCGCGCCACACACAAACACTCAGTCTTAGCTCAAAAATGCAATTTCGCCCTCTCACCTGCTCAAGTCGATTTCAACTGATCTTCTTGGATGAAAATTGATGTAAAAATAATGGAATTGCCTTATAAAATTGAGAACTTGATTTTTGCTTCATACAAACCCATTTATGTAATGTTTTGGTTCCGGCTCCTTTCACATTTTAAAATAAACTTTGTTTCTTTGTTTCTTCTGACTTTGAATGAGGACTTCCTGGTTGATTTTGCAGGGGTGACTAATGTTGGATTTTGGAAAAAGATCAGGAGAAGCTACATGTGAACATCTTCAACTGAAAAATCTATGGCAATTATTTCAAAAGACGAAAAGATGACTTTTTCTTCAAAACAGGGTTTTGAAGAAAAGTCATAGTCTAGCAATATGACGTTGAGATTTCTGGAATAAAAACTGATTTAAAACTTCCCTCTGACCTGCTGGCATAAAACCCTAGACCTAAAAGACCTAAAAATCTTAAATAACTTTTTGCTGATCGAGATATTAGAACAGGACTGCAAATGACTTAAAATTGATTTAATAAATTTCGATGAACAGACCTGAGCCAACAGGTACGAATCATGAGGGGTAATGACTCACAAGACCTTTCCGTCAGATTATGGCATGTTCCTAGCGAAATGCAACTGAGTGAATCGAGCGAGACACCTAAAAATGAAATGCAGAAAGCGAAATGATCTCTGACGGAGGACTGACAAGACCGACTCTAACATTGGCTCCAATGGGGATGGTAGCTCCCTGGAGGTGCCAAGAACAACAGATCTTTGGGAGAGCAGACAGTGCCTACATCCATTGGGCTATGGAGTCTATTATTTTGACAAATCGACACAAGACCTTTGACTAGTTTATTGACTGAAACTAGACTCAAACTAACTCAATGAAAACTGAAATGACTGAAAAAAATTGACTCTAACAAACTAACTCAAAATGACTAAGACCTGAACTTAAAACTTAAAGCTTGATGGTAGTACATGACCACCTGTGCTTCTTACAAGACAATATACCGTCAAACTATATCAAAATGCCAATGTAACCAATCAAGCAAATGCCTTCTTGACTGATTCTCCCATTCAGATCTCCTGGTCAACAATAAATACTGGTAACTGGGCATCCAAAAACATAATCGACCATGATCTCCTTCATCACTAAATACTACAATAATCACCTTCACTGCTGACTGCAACAAATTTTCCAGTAGATCCTGAAAAACATGAAGATTTACCTCCTGCTGAAGAAACAAGGTGTCTTTTTCTTCTGATTTTGATCTTCCTTCAAAATGTACTTCAGTAAAAGTCTGTTCCTAGTCCTCAAAAAATTTTGAACAAGTGTATGAGCAGAATATTTCTTCAAAGAACATTTCAAAACATGAAACATATGAAGAGGAATCTGAAAGGGAATCCAGAATGGTCTGATTTTCTGTAGTCTGAATATACTGTAGGTCATCTTCATATGATATGATAGCCAGATTATCATATTCCTCATTACATTCATCAATCATGAGAAAAGCAACTTCAGATGATTCTTGAAACCCAAACATGACATTTCTATCATCTACCATAAATTCATCAAGAGAAACTTTTTCACTTACTTGAACAAAGATCTCATCTTGTTTTTCATGAACTGCCTGGATTACCTCTTTATGAAGGCCTTGTTCTGATGACATAAGAACATTTGGATCCATAACTCTGTCTTCTTCATTCCAGATGATTTCAACAGCAGAGTTCTCCTTCATGGGATTCAGCACAAGGTATTCTTGGTCATCACAATCTGAATGTAGATCTGAAATAGCTGACTGGACATTATCACAATCTGCAATTGAAACATGACTTCCCTGCATGCTATCTTCTTCTATGGATAGATCTGAAATGAAACTCTCTCTTTCATCATTTTCAGCCATATGGAAATCTTCAACCTGCTGATCTTGATAAGTGTCCTGTAAGATTTCTGTGTGCTGTTGAAATGGGTTTTCATACAATGCTTCCAGGATTTCTCCATCCATAAATTCATTATCCCCATAAAAATTCTCAATATCTTCAATGAAACTATGAACATGGCTACAACAGTTCTGAACTAAAATCAAGGACGGATAAGATTCTTTATACTTTTCAAAGAACATGGTATGAAAATCCTTTAAACAGAAAATAGAAGCAGGTGGCAAATTTTCATACCAAGATCGGGCTTCATCTTCCAGAGTAGCCATAAACATCTTCATCAAACAGTCTTCAGGAAAATTGATCTTTAATTTATGCACATGAATGTGAAATTTCACCAGATGTAGTGCAGCGTCATTACCTTCCACATTTCTGAACATAGGCAAATTATGAAGCCAATCTACCTTGGGCATCTTATTTGGAAAACCTGGGATGTGATCTCGGCTCATAGGAGCGTATCTTCTTGCAACTCGATCCATCTTGAAAGTCTTAAAGCTACTGATCTCTCTGCAGTGGAGTCACCATGAAGGATTGATTTCTGGATTCTTCAGTGAAATCGCCAGGTGAATAATTTCAGCCTTCTGACATCTGATCATTTTCCACCATCAACGATTAGATCTGAACTTGATTACATGTACTGGGGCAAGACAATATACAAGTCAAGTGTCATCTTCACAAGCAAACCATTTTCATCCCCAGTATGGTCGCGACTATGTTAGCTCCCAAATCCACCTTAGGCTGAAATAAGCCAGAAGAAGGACAACACCAAACCATGCTCAGCGTCGTAGCTAGCCCTACGAGGACAGGAGAGGGCTCTCTCCAGGTCAATCTCAATGAAATATGTCTAATAGGGCCTAAGATGACCTATAATGAATACTGATTTTAGGCTAGTAAATAAATAGGAAAGACGTATTTTGATTTTTAGGTTGGGTTTTCTGGGCTGTATGGGACTAAGGAATAGCATGAGCAGAGAATTTAAATCAAAGACATAGATTATTTCATGAGGCAAGATAGGCAGAAATTCTAGCAATTAGATTTTAAATAATATGAAGTGGAAATATTGTTAAGAGGGTGAAAAGGGCATAAATACATGAATCCTTTTCAATAGAAGAAAACATAGAACATGAACACTTTCCCAAAGCAGAGCAGTAAACTGGATTCTACCTTTCTTACGCAAAAGCATTCATCTAGAAATGATTATGAATGACTAGTAAAACATAACGAGATACATATGAGACAGAAAGAAAAAACATTTTCTAAACTCACACCACAGGAATCTCATGAACCAGAGCTGCAACCTTTCTTTAATTCTTTGTCAAAAACTGTACAGCGACGTTTTACTCCACACTTCTCCCAGAATTCTCTCTTATAAATGGTTTTCAATACGATAAATAAACTCTGCTAGGAGAAAACAGATCGACCAAAAAATAAAGAATTATTTAATCATTTAACTAATAAAAGCTAAAAAACCAACCACCTATTCTAAAAAGGAACAACGCTCCACCTAAATCTTCTGATGACCAATGAAGAAGTGAAGTCTGTAGGTGTAAATTCCTTTGAATCGCAACTGAAGATAAAAATAGGCCTCCAATCCTATTTCTCTGCTTATGGTTGATATTTTCGTTTTAAATATAGGCTTTCGGTCTTTGACTGCCACTTTATGTTTACCTTTTGAATTTGGGTCGATCTTTCACTGCTAACATATTCTTATTCTTGCTCCTATCTCTTGACTCTATTTTCTTTGGCATTTCATCCCCTAAAATTTCAGGTGCACCGGTGACATCTTCTTGGGTTGCAGTCTTTTTTGCTTCACGGGCTTCCAACAATTTGAATTCTCTTTCCATCATATGGATGTGTTCCGCTTCAGTCATCTTAGCAATTTGATGCTGATATTCAGAAGGTGGTTCAAGAAGCAAGTAATTTTTTTTGAACAAATACAACAGGAACACCTGGAACCTGCCGGAACTTTTTGCGGAGACCACCATCCTGAGTTGCAATGAAGAAGTGCTCTGGATTATCTGCACCAACCATAGCCTCAAAACACTCTGTAGCACTTTTA
Source organism: Pinus albicaulis (assembly GCA_034641835.2). Taxonomy (NCBI): domain Eukaryota; kingdom Viridiplantae; phylum Streptophyta; class Pinopsida; order Pinales; family Pinaceae; genus Pinus; species Pinus albicaulis. Next base: position 133,401,517 of record CM076583.1, on the reverse strand, counting down.
AGTGACTCATGATTGCACCTTGCTGTCGTGAGTCTACGAATTGCCAACACGATTCCAGAAAATGACTCTCCCAGCTTTTTCAGTTTCTTAATGACACATCTTGTAACAAAAACCTTGACATGTCCACCCAAAAGGCCAGAGAGAGCCTCATTGACTGTACCGAGACGAGATTCCAGCATATGGTGAATGAATGTGCCATCGCATAATGCTTTGTGGGGCTCCCTGAATGCAAAGAAGGCTTTGTAAAACCTCACAGTTCTCCGATTTTGCTTCTCCTTCTTTACCCTCATCTTTCATCAAAAGCTACCATGCAAACTAGCTTTCAAACTCGTTATGATAAAGCTATATTTCCTCTTCAAAAAATCGAGACTGAATGGAAGCAAAAAATAATGCCTTTTCTGAAAAATCGCCCCTGAATCACGCCTATGCTTGCAAAAGGGATATACATGGGCGCCTCGAGATTATAGTGACTTAGCAATCAGAATCAACCTTGTGCCATAAAAGTACAGATCTGACTTCACCATATTATGTGTAGCGTTTGAAAATGGCCAAGATAAACGCCTCTTCTCCAGACCATCAGGATCAAACTGCCCAACATCAGAAAACGTTCCAAAATCAGAGCCTTGAACGGAAGATTCTAACTGCGACTACGAACCACAACATCATCTGAGTTTGGTTCATCGATATTGTAATTTTCACTCCATGGAGGGACAGTCGCACATTCTAACATCCATGCTGGATCTTTTGATGGTGTAACCGGAGAGGATGAAACGACACGTAACCTGTGAAGTGTAGCAATTGATTCCCTTATTGCAGATATGGTTTCAAAATAGTGGGTACAGAACGCCAAGGAAACTGGAATGCGTAGCATTTTCCCCAGATAGACGGTGGATCCTTAAAACTCTGACACATCCTCATCAATACGAAAAAATCATTCAAATTTGGAAATTGGAAAGAAATGGCAAAAAATTATTGTTCTTGGGCCTGTGCGCCGCACTCCAGCCCAACGTGCCGCGCAAGCTGGATGCGCCGTGACAGTGCAATTTTGCACTGTGCAAAAACGCTCTACGCACCGCGCACTTTCAGTGCGCCGCGGTCTATCCCAATGTGCCGCGCCACACACAAACACTCAGTCTTAGCTCAAAAATGCAGTTTTGCCCTCTCACCTGCTCAAGTCGACTTCAACTGATCTTCTTGGATGCAAATGGATGTAAAAATAATGGAATTGCCTTATAAAATTGAGAACTTGATTTTTGCTTCATACAAATTCATTTATGTAATGTTTTGGTTTCGGCTCCTTTCACATTTTAAAATAAACTTTGTTTCTTTGTTTCTTCTGACTTTGAATGAGGACTTCCTAGTTGATTTTGCAGGGGTGACTGATGTTGGATTTCAGCAAAAGATCATGAGAAGCTGCATGTGAACATGTTCAACTGAAAAATCTATGGCAATCATTTCAAAAGACGAAAAGACGAATTTTTCTTCAAAACAGGGTTTTGAAGAAAAGTCATAGTCTAGCAATATGACGTTGAGATTTCTGGAATAAAAACTGATTTAAAACTTCCCTCTGACCTGCTGGCATAAAACCCTAGACCTAAAAGACCTAAAAATCTTAAATAACTTTTTTTTGACCGAGATATTAAAACAGGACTGCAAATGACTTAAAATTGATTTAATAAATTTCGATGAACAGACCTGAGCCAACAGGTACGAATCATGAGGGGTAATAACTCACAATACCTTTCCATCATATTATGGCATGTTCCTAGCGAAATGCAACTGATTGAATCGAGCGAGACACCTAAAAATGAAATGCAGAAAGTGAAATGATCTCTGACGGAGGACTGACAAGACCGACTCTAACAAGTGTAAATATATTTAAAGTTAAAGGTTAAAGTCAAAAGCCCAAATATTAAAAGACTTAAACCGTGCAGATTAAGGATAAATCGCAGTGAAAGACAAATAAAATCAAACACTAATATAAGTGTTTAAAGTGAAAAATCAGGACAGATCAGCAAAAGACTGTCTTAAATTTCCATATCATCAAGGCTATTTACTCTTTCGAAGACTAAAAGTGCCACCTACAGGCTTATTTACTCAAAAATCATACAAAGTTAATGCACAGTCAGAGATATTTTATTGAAGATAGCTCGGAAGTAATTGCCAGCCTACCCAAAAGCTTCAAAGTAAAAAAATGTATCCTGAGTTAATGAAAGTTAATGTAAAAATCAATTAGCAGAGTTAAGTGTTACAGGTCAAAATACCTCCTCATCAGCTCAGAGGGGAAGAAAAATATGGAAGGAGTACAAAGACCTAAATTAAACCTATTTCTGCCAGGGTAACGCCTATCTATAACAACACAAGAGCGTTATAACACAGTTAATCAGTGAATGGGCCACGTTAGTGGCTAGGGCAACGCTCTGTTTACACTGGAGGGAAGCGTTACCCGTGTTTTAAGTTTGAATCGGGAAAAGCCCGCGGAGAATGATTTGAATCTCCGACTTTCCCTCACAAGAGAGTCAGTTCACAAAAGAAACTGCAGAGCACCAGTTAATTATTGGTCATTGCTATAACAAGATTTAACTCCAAAGGAGGAAAAAGCATAGAGATTAAAGTAACATCTAAGGTTTTTCCATTCCAAACTAGTGGAAAGAGAAGGGCAACAATGGCTTTCTCCCTCTCCTATAAGAAGGCGTTGAAGGCTCTTAATTGGAGGTCGAAGGATTGCTAAAGGTTTTGGCATACTTGTGGAATAGAGAATAGTGTTATATTGTGAAGGCCAAGAGTCAAAGAGGTTCCTAGAGAGCTTTTTGACTTGTACTTCTTCACTAGAGAGATAAAAGAGATTGGGAGACTGAGGAGGGTTTGGTACAACCGACGGTTGTAATCCTCCTTCTTTCAAAATCAATAGAACTGTGTTCATTTTGTCCATTCAATGCTTAATATTGTCATTATCGTTTGAACGTTTACATTGCATGATATGAATGGCTCAGATGTGTAGAATTTAGTAGTTCATTATATATTGACTTGATTGATAGGATATATGTTATGTTATAAATTACACGGGTGCTTTGACTGATTGCAGGACTAAGATTTGGAGCCAGTGAAGAAGGACTCTTGTTTCGCTACCTAGCACTCTCCAAGGGACCCCAAGATTGTCAAAGAGGTAATTCTCTATCGCATTCCATTCAGTTATTTTAAGTTAATATGAACATGCTCATGCCATCTTTGTGAACAACACAGCTAATCTTACTGTCTGCCTCGGGCACCGGAAAGCCCTAAGAGGGATATTCGAAAACCAAAAACCCAAGCAGTTTACCCTATAGAAGAATTGGTGACTCTGCTGGGGAGTTTCCTCATAGTTTCTGGAATATTTCTTCCCTCCTCTCTTCTTTCCTCTATTCACAGACCCTTCCGACCATTTTTGATGCCCAGTAGACATATCAAACGCTCGTAGAGTTCAATCATGTTTCTATTTGACCAACTGAAGAACTTTTCCCTGGCTAACACTACCTCTGTAGGTTTTCCAGTGCGTTATAACGCTGTCTCTGATCAAATACAGTGCGTTAGTCACTGTCTTTACTCACAGACAGAGTGTTACTCAACCAAAACCTTGTTGTTCACTGTTGTGATGGTGTTTTAGTTGCAGAGTTTTTTGGCCACCAGTACCTTTTGCTGACTGAATCCCTGTGCTTGTCTACTAAGCTAGCATTTCTATTTGTTTCTCTTGTTTGAAAAGTCAGTGTCCAAAGCATTTACTTTTTAAGAGAATTTATTATTATTATTATTATTATTTTTCTGCATCTAGCTGAGTTTATTTTGAAATTTTCAGTTCATAGACTGTTTAAAAGAGGTAGATAGAAGTCTGAATCTTTAAAAGTTGAACTGAGCTATTTGAATGTTAGTGCATGGATGTTGAAAAGAAACCTATCCCTATAGAAACACTCTTCATCGAATTTAATATCTAGATCATGTTTTGCATGGTTTCTTGAGTCAGAGTCTCATCACATTTCATACGTCCACTCCCCCTCCACAAGACTAATAATCAAGTACACTAAGAATAAAGCGATAATAAAATCAATCAACTCTTTTTTGAACTCACACAAACAGTAGTTCCGGCTAGGATCTTAGGTTAGGAGCAGTGAGAAAACTACCCAAGATCTCAAAACTTGAAACTAGAGTCATTAACGAGCGAAATCCTACTGTACTCATATTATCGGGACCGTTCCTTTACCGGAGCTCAGCGCGAGACAACACTTGGGTGCACAAGAAGGTAGCCCGCCTTCGAATGCATCCTGTGGGTGTGTTATATATTGGGGTTCCCTTCAGGGATGTAGGAACTAGATCGGGGATCTAGGTATTTTTCCCATATAGCACACTGTCCTTGACTGTGGACCCCCCTGATGATGTCTGTGATTTGAGGTATCTTTAGTGGCCATGCTTTTTAGGGACTTACACAAGGTGACTGGGACGGGCTATCCTGGTACCTGAAACAGACGGACCCACTCTGTCTTCGGTCTTTAGGAGGGTACTTGTCTTCACAAGAGTGCTTACACCTATCGTCTGAGGTTTGGGCGAAGCTATAGAGTGACCGTAACTATACTTTCGACCAACCCTCTCTGTATACTATTGTGATACTGGATTTCATCACCAGCGAACGGTAGTACTCAAACAGGGCACCCTATTATGGCTGTTTGCTGATTGATTTTAGAGAGTCTTTTTTTCTTTTTTAGGTGTGTGGTTACTGTCACTGAGACTTTATAATACATCACAATTTATTAAAATTTGTTAAAAATAAGCAGGTCACTGTGGCGTCCCCCGACCCACGCCGTCTCTCTAGATGACAGCAAGGTATACCTCCTCTAACTATTGAGGAAGAACTGAACCTTGGTGACCCTGTGCCTTCTACGGAAGAGCAGTCTCCACTGACTAATCTTGATTATCACATAGCCTCATATCATCCGGAATTTCCGGAGGACCCTTTCACTGAAGGGGTTGTACCTCATTACAGTCCTCCGCTCACTGATCCGTTGGGGCCTGTGATAATTCAGATTCCACCATGCCAAGATATGTCTTCAGCCGCACCAACATCCATTTCACCACCAGCATCCACTGAGTCGATGCCAATGGAAACCATCCCAGGTTCGCCACCATCCTCCCCGCCGGTGGTCAGCTCTATGCCATCACTGGGTAACTCCAGTAGTCAACATATACCTATTCCCAACCCTATGGTCATCACAACTGTCAGTAGCTTACCAAATCCTTCGGCATCTACTTCTACCGTGACCACGTTGGGACCCACGGTAGCTCCTGCCACGAGTATGACTACTTCGGTACCTTTTAGCAACCCTTTCGGTTGGAACCCTCTGCTGAGTTCAAACCCCTTGGCCTCTATGCCAGGGGGCAGTGTCACCAACACTCAGGTAGCAGGGAACATTTCACTTCCTCTGCAATCCTTAGGAAAAATATGACAACCTATTGTTAATACTTTTCCCTTGAGTGGTTCAAATATAGGTGTAGGGTCTATACCGTTTCCAAACTATGCAAGTAGTAGCATGCCTCCGGGAAACTCTATTGCATCCATTTGGACTAACCAACCCCAACCTCCATCTGGAATGGGAGGGCACTTTTATACTGGGGGAAACCAACAGTTCGCCCCACAATACAACATGCCCTATGGACAACAACTGTATGTCCCTACTCCTCTGCCTATAGGAAGTTTTTACCAAATTCCTACTTATCCTCCTGGTAACACATTGATGGGTGGACCCTATGGTATAAATAGTTAGCCCATACTGCCTTGGTTAGATTCGGGGGAAAATCCACAATTGCCATTCTTGGCAGCTTTGGACATCCCCAATATCCATAAATTGACTAATGATCCCATCAATCACAACTCGCTTTGGCCTCCAGTGCCGCATAAGATTCCTTCAGACATCTCGAAGTTTGACAGGAAACAAGGGGATGGCCCAGCTGCACACATCACTACCTTTCACCTATGGTCTATATCCAATTCCATGGTAGATGATAGTGTCCGACTTCGACTATTTCCCCACACACTTACAGGCAATGCTGCCAAGTGGTACATTGAAGTACCACGCGCCACCATCAATACGTTTGGTGCTTTAGCAAGGGAGTTTCTAAAGAAATTCCAACTACCAATTAGATTTGAGACCAGAACGGAACTATTAACCTCGCTTTGCCAAGACACCGCCACCCACATCTTCGATCACATTCATGAATGGAGACGTAGGAGGAGGCTATTCAAAGCGCCAATTCTGGATCATCTCTTAGCTAATTGGTTTTGCAAGTCTCTCTTACCCCACATAGCTAAAGACATTGGCCTTTCTGGTGCGGTTACAGAATATCAATGCATCCGTCGTGCCCAAAATTTAGATTTAATCTATTCGCAATCTGGCACGTTGTATGATTTTCTCCCCCATGCCCTTGGCAACCCAAATCCTCTGGCTACTCACAAAACCGGGGCTCATGCCGATGGTCTCGTTGGCACAATCTCTGTCGTAGCCACAAATTAGTCTCGAGGGCAAGCCTCCCAGCCATCTTCGGCTACCACCACCCCTCACCAAACGACTACTCTTCCCACCGCTGAGGTAAATTCGGTGCAAACCTCACAAAAACCTAGCGGGAAAAATAAGAAGAATAAGAAAAAGTCATCTTCTTTGAAAGAGCAGTCAGATAATCAGAATAACACTAATCAGAAAAACACTGCCAAAAATGACAAAGGGAAGGATAAACCCATGAAATTTCCTTGCAAAATCTGTGCAGAGGACCACTTGACATACAAATGTCCTCGGCTGCAGGAATGCACCGATTTTATTGCCAACAAGGATTCTGGGCGAACACCTGTCGTTCTTCATAATCCTTTCCCTAATCAACAACAACGACATCAACACATGGTTGACAATCTGCCACAACCCCATCAACGGGGCAATGGTGGTTCATATCCTTCCGGCGAAGGACCATCTACCATTTATGGCATTGAGAGTGTTGGCCTTCAAACTCGAGATAAGCTTTATGGAAACCCTACCATAGATGCTCAAGAACCTGGTACTAGTTCAAATCCACCGCCGCCAAACAATTTGCATATCGATCGGCCTACTGCTGACCCCGTGATTTGTCCCCCCAAAGGGACACTTCAACGCACGACTCATAACACCTCTGCACGTGCAGCCCAAAACTACAACATTGTAGAAGATTTGGCGCAGGCACCATCAGCTATGTCTGCTCTCGAAGTATTAAAAACCTGTCCAGCACAAAGGAAAGCCTTGCTTTCGGCCATTGGTGGAATAGACCCCTAGGATTCCATGCTAGCTATATTTGACATGGAAAAGGCTAAACCTCGCCTCTCACACCAACTCGCATTCCAGGTGTAGGTTGTGTCGAAAGGGAGACCAATCCATCGCACTGTCATAGATGAAGGTGTTTCGACCTGCGTTATGTCACAAGCTTGTTGGCTCAATTTAGGTTCTCCTACCCTCACCCCGCCAACGAACTCCCTCAAAGCTTTCGATGGCCACACTTTCCTCCCAAAAGGATACCTTGCTAGCTTTCCCATCACGCTAAGTGGGAAAACGGTAAACGTGGACATTGAAGTCGTAGAGCGCCATCTAGACTATAATCTATTTCTTGGTCACTGTTGGTCTTATGCCATGACTGCCATTGTGTCTTCGGTCTTCCGACTCATCCTATTTCCATTGGATGGGAAAATAGTCACAGTGGATCAGTTATCCTTCTGTACCCCTGATTATGCCACGTTGCCAAGTAGCACTGTACCCCTGATAGGAAGCTTTCCTGACTCTTACATCAGTATCGGTACCGGTCTTCTGAAGGCATCATCCCTACTGGGTTGTTTTCCTCTCCCGTCGACACAGATCCCAAACACGGTTGCAATGATATCCACCACTTTGGATGGCTCTATTGACCCATGGATCATTCTGGCACCTTCAGACATTGATTCCTACAAAGATCAGATGCCGCTCTCACTTGCTGAGTTGGCTTATCAAGCCATCCAAACCGCATTCGAACCCTCCACTGCTATGGTTTTGACCGAAGGTACAAAATTCCCTCCCATCACTGTTCTCTCTAAGGATATCCTCAATGAAGTCTTGCCTACAGATGAAGCTATTCAAGAGATCATGTCTCTAGAAGAATGACCTTGGGGAGAGTTTCACCATCGCGTTTCGATGATTGACTCGGAGGCGATAAAAACTGAAATCCCATCTTTTGACCCACCTGAGATGGTTCCCTCCACTTACACGACTGTCCAAAATATCGAGTCAGAAGGGAACATGGGTAATCTTTCTAAGACAATGCTCATTGATATCTCGGTCAAAACGGGTATCGTGGAAAATATTCAGATTGGAGCCGATTGCAATCCAGAGGAAATTGCACACTTCACATCCCTTTTTAAGGAATTCCGCGATGTGTTTGCTTGGTCTTATGACGAAATGCCCGGCATAGGCCCTTTTATTGTCGAGCACGAAATCAATATTTATGATAATGCCAAACCTGTTCGGCAACCTCTCAGACTTGTCCACCCGCGCAAATCAGCTGCCATCAAGATTGCAGTAGAAAAACTTTTGAACGCTGGTTTCACCTATCCCGTTCCTTTAACAGAATGGGTTTCCAATCCAGTTCTCGTTGATAAAAAAGATGGCACCATTAGAGTTTGCGTCGACTATCGCGATCCGAATGCCGCTTGTCCCAAAGACAATTATCCTACACCGTTCATTGACCAGATTCTCGACGATTGTGCCAGATGCGAATCTTTCTCATTCATGGATGGATTCTCGGGCTATAACCAGATTGCAATAAAAAAAGACGACCAGCATAAAACTGCCTTCATCTTTCCTTGGGGCATTTTTGCATATCGAAAACTCCCATTCAGTCTGAAGAATGCTGGAGCAAATTTTCAGTGGGCTATAGACTACGCTTTTCATGACATTCGACATATTTTACAGGCTTACTTGGATGACCTTCCGGCCCATTCCAAGAAGCGATAGGATCACCTTGCTCATTTAAGAGAAATTTTTGCTAGGTGCAAATTCTACAATATACGCTTGAATCCTCATAAATGCGTATTTATGGTCGAGTCTAGACGTCTGTTAGGTTTCATTGTCTCCAAGCACAGGATTAGGGTTGATCCCGATAAGGTTAAGGCAATTGTTGAATTGTCGGCACCACAATCCATCCTTCAACTCCAAATTTTGCAGGGGAAGGCAAATTTTTTGCGTTGTTTCATCGTTAACTATGCCGAGATGACGAAAGGATTCATGCGATTATTGAAGAAAGGAACACTATACTTGTGGGATGACCAAGCTCAACGGTCATTTGATGCTTTAAAACATGCACTTGTTTCAGCCCCACTCCTTAGTGCCCCCGATTACTCACGCGACTTTCTCCTTTATCTGGCAGCATCACCATCCTCACTTGGAATGGTTTTGGTTCAAGTACACGATGACGACAGCGAACATGTGATTTACTATTTATCAAAAGGTCTAATCGGACCTGAATTACATTATTCACATGTGGAGAAACTCTCTCTGGCGGTAGTTTTCGCCGTCACCCGGCTCCGACATTATATATTGCTGCGACAGACTACGGTGATTGCTTTGGAGAATCCCATGCGACATATCTTGTCTAGAAAAATTATTGGAGGGAAATATTCCAAATGGATCGTCATCCTCCAACAATTTGATTTGGTGTTCACGGCTGCCAAAGCAAAGAAATCCCTGGTCTTCGCCGAATTACTATTGGACCTTCCCAGAATCGACCCGGCAGAGGTAGCTCATGATCCATTCCTTGATGAATCTGTCTACTTGGTCGAATCTTCGGACCCCTGGTATGGAGACATCTTAGTCTACCTACAAACTCAACGCTTCCGCCCAGCTCTCACGTCTGATGACCATCGTCGTATCCGACACCAAGAAAAGCGCTACCTCGTGCTAAACGATACACTATATCGTCATGGTGTTGATACTATTCTCCGACGTTGTCTCACTATCGATGAGGTGGAACGCATTTTGAATGACTGCCACGCGGGGGCATGTGGTGGTCATCTTTTGGGCATAGCTACTGCCCAAAAAATCTTGCGCACCGGTTACTGGTGGCCCACTTTGTTTAAGGATTGCATTGCAGCAATCCAGAAATGCCATCCATGTCAAATTTTCACAAAGAAAATGCGCGCACATCCTGCCCCCCTTCACCCGGTTATCTCCGTCGGTCCTTTCGCTAAATGGGGAATTGACTTCGTCACCTGCAATCCCGCTTCGGAAAATGGACACAACTACATCGTGGTTGCGGTCGATTATTTTACGAAATGGGCTGAAGCCCTTCCCACTTTTAAGGCCGATGGCGAAACCGCCGCTCTCTTCCTGTTTAATCAGGTTATCTGTCGGTTCGGCGTACCCCTATCGATTGTCATAGATCATGGATCTCACTTTCAAAATCATATGATGACCGAATTAACATCCATGCTAGGTTTCCGACAAGATCAATCTTCGTCTTATTATCCTCAAGCTAATGGTCAAGTAGAAGCCATAAATGGCGTTCTCAAAACCATGATTCGTCGATTGGTCGGAAACCATAAAACCACATGGCATCGAAAGTTATATTCTGCGTTATGGGCATACCGAACGTCAGTTAAAACTGCCACAGGCTTTACACCTTTCCAACTTGCTTTCGGCCTGGAGGCAGTACTTCCAATCGAGTGCGAAATCCCATCACTCAAACTTGCCGTTGAACTCCTGCCTGGCACCACTGCCACAGAAGAGCGCTTGCTCTCGCTCGATCATTTGGACGAAACTCGTCGAGATGCTACACTAGCACTCGAAGCTCACCAGCGCCGAGTTAAAGCTCAATACGACAAATCTGTCAAGCCTCGTTCTTTCCAAGAGGGCGATCTTGTTCTACTTGATGACCAGAAACATGACCTCTTGGGGGCAGGAAAACTCCAACCACTCTGGCTTGGTCCTTACATCGTTACTAAAGCCCTCTCAAAAGGGGCTTACGAACTTCAGGACTGTAACAGAATTCCACTCAAGGAGCCCCACAACGGGCTATATCTAAAGAAGTATTTTTCCTAGTTTCGCATTAGGCATATGCTTTGTAATTTTACGTATATAAGTTTTTCTTATTATTTTGATGTCTTCTGGATTGTGTCTTGGTTTTCAAGGTGTTTTTCTCATGTATAATCTTTTTCTTTCACATGGATGTCGTCGCTCCCCTTAGCATACGTCGGATATGCGGACGGTGCTAGTCGTCACACTAGATGGATTGCTTCAGCTGCTTGGGTTCTCTAAACTCCTGAGTCAGACCTTCTTGGTTCCGGGGGAATATTCCTAGGTAACGCCACCAATAATGTTGCTGAGTACATGTCAGTGATCCAACTCCTCACGGAAGCGGAATCTCGTGACATCTCCAATTTAGTGGTCAGATTAGATTCCCAACTCATCATTATGTAGTTAAACAATCATTATCGTGTCTACCATCCTATGTTGTTACGTTATTTCTTAAGGGTAAGACTTCTAGAATGTCATTTTCAAACAATTACCTTTGAGCACGTTCCTAGAGAATTTAATGCATTAGCTGATTCTTTGGCAAATTATGTGTTATATTGGCATTTGTCGCATTTACTATAAAAGATTCACTCATGAGGACATATATTTTTATAGATCATTAAAAACACATAAAAATTTAAAAAAACTGAAAATCACCAAAATATATATATATATATATATATATATATATATATATAGGTCATGTCCAGTACATAGTTACATCAAAAAATATTCCAAAACTTGGGTGTTTTACAAGAATTTGGCTATACTAAGCCACGCTCTGACACTAATACATCCGCTCCGCCAGCTAGGCCTGATGCTCATAGTAGCATACAACTACTCTAGCTATCCTCCTCAGAGGCACTAGGTATCTCTCCGGTAAACCTACAGTATGCCGCTGCAGACGAAATGGAACCTCCCGCATAGGAAGGGGTGGTATACCCATACTTAGACCCTCCAGGTTTCTGGAGAGTTCATGTAAAACTTGGGCATCATCATCATCGCCGGCTTCCGCATCCTCTACTGGTGCGCCAGCCCCGGGTAGCTGCAGTCCTCGCCATGCATAGCGAGGGGCCCCAACTGGCCGGACAGGTGCCACATCTGTGTCAAGCAAACAAAAGCTTCATGTCAAAACATAATTTTCACCCTATCTCAACAAAAAAATTGCATAAAAATTCAAAAGATAAAAAACAAAGTACTTCTTTGGAAATTCACTGATAATTTCCTTCTTACCATCGAGTCCCCACTGGGTACCAGGAGGCAGGACTAGATCCGGATCACCTGTAAAGTTCATTCCTGCATAGGGATAATCCTCGATCATGATTATCTGGGAGTCTAGCCAATCAAAAAATCCATCATCAAAACAATGATGGACGGGACCCTATCCAGTCCGCGGAAGCAAAGCTGCCCACTGAGCCTGCCTCAACTCGCGTGGGCCCAATGGTGCTGTAACGATCCTGGGCCTCATCAATGGTATCCACTCCAGTAAGAAAGAAACAACCAGTGTATCGTACCCAAACTCTCTCAGGGTACGGGTCTTACAGGCAGTAAGTTCTGCTCGGACCCGACGGACAACCCCGTCACACCAGTCAAAAACCTGAGGTTGCATACAGTCCAGGGCTAGGAGCATCTGGGCCTTAGTGGCCACGTGCTAACTCTTGGCGCCTGCCAAGCGAAAAATCATCCATAATATAGACCTAAATGGTCTCAAGGTCACTTGGGCGATCGGTATCCGGTTGCTCACAGCCTGTGTGTCACGTATGCAATGTGCACGAATCAGATCAGTAGTGGAACGTGGATCAGCTCTGGACCCCGTCAAGTTGGGTCTCGCCCCACGACATGATAGGCCAGTCAAAAAGTACACATCATCCTTTTCGATTGAGAGCTCATTGCCCCCAATCCAAAAGACATGGTGGCGTTCGTCCCACTGCTGGATTAGCCACCTCAGGAGGTCCTCTTAGCCCCTCATCAGTTCTAAGCGGGCATATTTTAGCAATCCACACCTGTGGAGAGCCAACAAGCTTGCAGCATCCGTCACCATCTCTCTTTCTTCCCATTCATGTTCTCTCTCTCGACAGATACTCATGTTTAAACAGATGAATACCTGCACAAACAACATTTTCAACCGATCAAAACTTGCCTAGACCACTTCAAAACGGAAAAAAAATGAGTTACTAGAAAACACGGTGTGCCTAACGCTGGCTCTAGTACAAAACAGAGCGCGCTAACATGATATCCCTTCACGGTTTATGCGCTTAACGCGTCTGTTATACTCCTGCCCCGCGTTAGGCGCAAACATTTTTCTAGGGCCTCGAAAATCTCTAATTTTGAACCAGCAAAAAGTAACAAAAAGATAATTAAATGATAGCAGGAGGTTCTAGCTCTTACCTGGATCTCGCGGGAAGGAAAACCGTTGCCCGGATTGACCGTAATCGTCAGCTGAATTTTTCACCCCTTTCACCCCAGAGCTTCTTCACAGCACTTCGCACAGTGAAAATGAAGGCCTTCTGACCTTTTTATAGCCATTTTTGGGGCACGACTCTCTTAAGCTAGTCAGCAAAGTTGTGAATTCTTGCTACGCATGTGTCGCAACTTTTAAGATTTTGTACTGATGTTCTGATGAGCAGTCAAGACTTATATGCAAACATACTCATGTAACATCGAGCATTCTTTTTACGGTATTTTTCTTGCTCGTTAATCCGAAAAACCTCGAGTTCCCTTCTTTGGACTCGTTAAACTTATACAAAGTTGACATCGAGCGTTCTTTTTGTATGGTCTTTTTCTTGCTCGTTAATCCTAAAAACCTAGAGTTTTCTTCTTCAGAATCGTTAAAAATATGAAGAAGCACTGAGCTTTCTTTTTAGGAATCTTTTTCTCGCTCATAAAACTGAAAAAACCCCAAGTTGCCTTTGTCAGGCTCGTTAAACTACCACGACAGAAAGGATGGAGCCATTCTTTTCTCTTTTTTAAAGCTCCTTAAACTGAAAAAGTAACTGAGTTTTCTCCGCGTGACTCATTAAAATTTCACGGAGGTAATCGAGTTTTATCCACGCAACTCGTTAAAATTTCACGGAGGGCACCAAGTTTTTCTTTGTTGGGCTCGTTAAAATTTCACAAAGAATACTGATTTCACTCCGTCTCCTCGTACTCATAACAAAATGAGGTAGACGTCTATCGAAAATAGATTTCTCACTTTTCTGGTTTCGATGGACTAACTTACGGAAAATGAATTGTTTCGGGCTTACTATTACCCCTTTGTCATGCCCGGTTATCAAGACATGACAAAGGTACCCCAATGGAGTTGTCTTTTATGATATTTTTCAGACTCTCTAAACATGAAAAATTCACCGAGTTTACTCATCTGGACTCGTTAAACCTAATCAGATGGGGCACAGAGTTGTCTTTCCTGACATTTTTCAGACTCTCTAAACATGAAAAATTTACCGAGTTGACTTGTCTGGACTCGCTAAACCTAATCAGACGGGGAAAAATTTGGACAAAATGGATACTACCTCTGTTACATTTTCAAAAAGGTTGATTTGGCAGCAAAGTTATTGACCATGGCACTTCCCAGAAAACTCTTTCGCAGTTAGCCAAACCCTACCATCTATGAGTATTAGCCTTCATTACCCAGTGTCCCTGCACCGGTAAAATCCTAACACACTCTTTGGTTTTCATCAAAGCTTCAGCTGCCTAGTACCCTGCTAGAGTGCCTTCTATTGTTCAAGCAGATCTCGCTATCTACTGCTCCTGTTATCAACCAAACCGCTCATTATGCCAGAAATTATTTGTCGTCTGACGTTCCCATTTACTCTTCATTATCTCAATCATAAACAAAATCATTTGGTTTCCGTTTCATGTTGACTGATGTAGGATTCCTTAGTGCCTACCTTTCAACAGATAACTTCCTATCGACTTCAACATCTTATCTAGGAAGTTGATCCAGAAACCCATCAGTACCCGGATACTTGCAGACATCAGTGGCAGGTAGTCTTGTGTTTTATCAGGGGTCTTCATCATTGGCTCTTGGTCGAATGATTCTACGAGTATTCGACTTCAACTCATTTTATTCACACTTGCTAGATTGTACTGTGCATCTTAGGGACCATCATCATTATCGGTGGCCACCTTCATGTCTGTTAACAGTTTTCATTATCGAATGGTAATCAGATGATTTCTCACATGTTCGATGACAACTCATTCATTCACATGTTGAGGAATATGCAGTTTAAGTGAATCGGCGGTCAAGACCTTGGGGCAAAGGCTACATCATTAAAGTTGTGTTTCCTTCCCCAAGTTGCGATATTGTTTATGGAGACAGCTTCTTCAGCCTGATCCTGTTATGACAGACACTTCCACATTGTGCCTATCGGTGGACAGATTCTTCATATCTCTATTCTAGAGAAATCATGTTGTTTAAGCTACTGAGCATGGGATATGCCCGACTAAAGGCAAATACTATATTTTATGACATATGTTGTTGTTTCAGGTTTTCCTCAGTCTTTCAATCTCTTTATCTCTACACCAATTATAAAGTATTTCAGCCATCGTCTTCGTCTCTAACCTCACACTTTAGGGGGCATCTGTTACAGGTCAAAATACCTCCTCATCAGCTCAGAGGGGAAGAAAAATATGGAAGGAGTACAAAGACCTAAATTAAACCTATTTCTGCCAGGGTAACGCCTATCTATAACAACACAAGAGCGTTATAACGCAGTTAATCATTGAATGGGCCGCGTTAGTGGCTAGGGAAATGCTCTGTTTACACTGGAGGGAAGCGTTACCTGTGTTTTAAGTTTGAATCGGGAAAAGCCCGAGGAGAATGATTTGAATCTCTGACTTTCCCTCACAAGAGAGTCAGTTCACAAAAGAAACTGCAGAGCACCAGTTCATTATTGGTCATTGCAATAACAAGACTGAACTCCAAAGGAGGAAAAAGCATAGAGATTAAAGAAACATCTAAGGTTTTTCCATTCCAAACTAGTGGAAATAGGAGGGCAACAATGGCTTTCTCCCTCTCCTATAAGAAGGAGCTGAAGGCTCTTAATTGGAGGTCGAAGGATTGCTAAAGGTTTTGGCATACTTGTGGAATAGAGAATAGTGTTATATTGTGAAGGCCAAGAGTCAAAGAGGTTCCTAGAGAGCTTGTTGACTTGGACTTCTTCACTTGAGAGATAAAAGAGATTGGGAGACTGAGGAGGGCTTGGTACAACCGACGGTTGTAATCCTCCTTCTTTCAAAATCAATAGAACTGTGTTCATTTTGTCCATTTAATGCTTAATATTGTCATTATCATTTGAACGTTTACATTGCATGATATGAATGGCTCATATGTGTAGAATTTAGTAGTTCATTATATATTGACTTGATTGATAGGATATATGTTATGTTAGAAATTACACGGGTGCTTTGATTGATTGCAGGACTAATATTTGGAGCTGGTGAAGAAGGACTCTTGTTTTGCTACCTAGCACTCTCCAAGGGACTCCAAGATTGTCAAAGAATTTATTCTCTATCGCATTCCATTCAGTTATTTTAAGTTAATATGAACATGCTCATGCCATCTTTGTGAACAGCACATCTAATATTACTGTCTGCGTCGGGCACCGGAAAGCCCTAAGAGGGATATTCGAAAACCAAAAACCCAAGCAGTTTACCCTATAGCATTAAGATATTAGAAATCTTCTCCATAAGGCTTCCCAAAGGCCGAGAGGAATTTACTCTGTATTAATTGAATTGATAGACCTTGCTTTCACTCCACCTCGTCATTCTTCTATAAATACTTCACAAGGAGACATTTTTGTTGTTGGTTGAATACTTATTGAATGTAAATAGTTGCTGAAGCTGCTAAAGATCTATTAGGAATTGAAGAAAGATAGGCTGAGAAGAGGAGTTTGAAGTTGTAAAGACCTACTAAACTTGAAGATTGTAACTAGTTTGAACATCAAAAATACAAGCTGATTTATGGGATCCTGGTCTATGTCAATGGTGATGTTTTTCTTACTATAATTGTTGTTTTTATTATGTTTTCATACTATTCACTTTCTCTGACAAAGAACAGGAAATATAGATTAGGATTTACTGCAAAGCACCCTATTTCTCACTAATACATTTTATCTCTATGTTTTCTTCTAATTGTTGGTTTGGGAATGATTTCAATAGAGTATAACCAGTCAAGGAATGTTGGTGAGCCCATGTCTTGCTGAGTAAAACCTGAGATGTTGTTCTTGAATGATCTTTTCAATGCATGCTAAATAGTGTCCTAATCAAGGAAGTTTATGGTTAGCCCTGTCCCTTGTTTAGTTTTCAACAACTGTTTTGAAAGTTTCCCTTGAGAGTATGCCAAAAGCAGGATAGATTCAAATTTCTTACTTGATATTAGGCTATTATTTTGTTTATCTTATATGTTTTCTTCTTTTTGAAGGTAATTTGTTAGATTGTTGGATTGTTGTTTGAAAAGTGTGCTTTAGTAAAAGTTTGCCCAAAGAGGTCTATGGTTTGACCTACTTCAAACAGTTACTTTGAAAGGATTTTCTTGTTTAGTGAAGTTAATAGATTCTTAAATGTTTATTATCTTTGCTTCTTTCACAACACTTTTAATGTTCCATATCACAAATAAATCTAAAGAGATCCTTTGCATAGATGACTTTCCCCATGGACCACTCTTGAAACTTGTTGTGCAATTAAATCCTTTTGTGACTCCATAGCCAAATGGATTGATACTATTTCTTACCTATCCTATCTGATGAACCATTCTTTCAACTTACTCACACCTTTACTCTTCCAAATACTTCCTTTATTTTGATGATATCCTACCCAACCAAAACCAAAACAAATCCCTTTTGCTTCTTAACTAGCCTAATATCATATCATGAGCTTTAAAAGCATATCATTCTAAACACATATAGAGAGATCTCTCTCTGAATTTAGGAGGGCTAGATCCTAGGATTCCAAAGTGGTTCTGATGTAGGCCCTGTAGCATTAGTTCTTGCCAATCTTGCAAACTACAGGGATCCTAACACAGTTGCGACCATACTGGGGAATATTGAGTAATAGATAACTTCACAACTCAATGAACCCTTATTCCTAAATGAGAAAAGTGTCACCAAGATTTGTTATTATTGATTTTTTATGGTGAACAACAACTAAACCTTGATAACAAGTCAAAATCCTTCGCCTGGCGACTCCATTGGTATTCAGTAGGCCTGCTAACCCCACTGGTTTTTCCTGAGAGTCCACTGGGAAATTATTTTATCCTTCAAACATCATTCAAACCCAGTTAAGAAGACTCTGAGGATTGAGTTTTCTTTGAAAAATATTAGTTAGCCTTTAAAAGACTGTCATACTTGGCTAAAATTTTATCATCATTAGGTCTAAAAACACCACATAGTGGCTTCTAGAAGAATTTATACTAGAGCCTATCCTGACCCAAATCCTCCTGAGATAGTTGATAATCCAGAAAGTATCCTTAGGAAATATCGTAAATCCAAGACTTCAACTCTTGTAAGACCAATTCATAGAGCTAATTTTGTCCCTGAAAATATCACAGCTCTATCAGATACCCAAGTCGACTTACCCTTTTCAAGAATTTTACCAAGAACCAAGTCACTTAGTGTTATAAATCAGACAAAATTTGAGCCTCCAAGTTCACTACAACATCGTGGCTAACATATTAGCAGGAAAGAAACCACCCCACCTGATATGCATTTCATTCATAACTTTGGTTTCTCTCATCCTAGATCTTCTCAACAGTCTCTTGCTGATCCAAGCACTTTTGTTATCCATACACCCACTGTTCAAACTAATCCATTCCATCCTCCCCCTCCTTTCATAAACCCTCCACTTGTAAACCCCCCATTTATTCCACAACTTCCTATCATGGCAACATGGTATGCTCCTCTAGTCCTTTCTTTACCTTTAGTCAATTTGCCATGGGACTATCAGTCCAAAATTTCCCATTTCACTGGAAATGAATGCACTACTACTAAACAGCATGTAGACAAGATGAATGATGCCTTTGATTATATGGAAATATAATATGAGACCATTAAGATGAGAATATTTGCCCAAAGTTTAGGAGGAGAGTCCAAGAAATGGTTTAAGGGTTTAACTCCTAATAGTATAAATGATCTCCCTTATTTACATCAAACATTCATAAACAAATGGGAAATTAGGAAGAACGCTCTCCAAATGCTTTCATATTACAACAACCTCAAGAGAAACACTGGGGAAAGTATTCAAAATTATTGCACTAGATTTAATAGTATTTATAACGCACTACCCCCCGATTTGAAACCTCCACAAGGCTCAGCTTTGGCCAAATTCCTTAAAGGATTTGATCTCAAAATGGCCTATCAGCTAAGAGAAAGGGATCCCTTAACTTTAGAAGACATGCAGAAGGGAGATCTTAGTGTGGAAGAAAATCTGATTGAGAAGAGAGCTAGGTTGAGAATGGAGAAAAGAGTCACATATAAAGATGAAACTATGGCATCTACTTCTTCATCTGAGGCCAAATTTGAAAACCTAGTGAAGGTAATGGAAAGAATGCTGGAAAAGATCAATTTAAATGAAATAACCCCTCCTATAGAAAACCAAACCGCTCCTCAAAATAGAAACCAATCCCAGAATCAAAATCAGAACTTTAGGAGAAATCAACCTTAGAACAGACAAAGAGATGATGATCAAAATATCAGACCTCCTTTTCAAGAAAATTATGTTAATGAGGATGGAGAAACAAATGAAAAAACAGAGGATGATAACATAAACATGTTTGGAGTAAGCAATGAGGATTCTGATTTCCTCCATGAAATTAGACAAGGTCTATATACACCCTATGATGATAAAAGAATAGAAGCTGAATACTATGAAGCAGACTTTGTAAATGCCATCATAGGAGCTCCCAAACCATATGACATAATAAGTAAAAAGAACCAAGAGACTCCCAATAAGAAAACCTCTGATAATTCTGCCAAAAAAATCCCTGTAAATACTTCCAAAAATACAACAGAAAATCATAAAATAGTGGCTAAAAGTTCTGATTGAAACAAGGGAAAAAACACCCAAATCAGTGAAAAATAGAGTGGTGACCCTAGTAGCACTAGAATTTCAACTAATTCCCCTGAAAAAACCATTTTGATTGCTGTAAATAGTAGAATTCAGCAAGCTTATTTTGTTGATAAAGGAGCGACTAACAAAGCTGAATCAAACATTTCAAAAAACTAGATTCCCTTTAGCCTAGAGAGTGAAATTGCTAAAATAAAAATCTCTATCCCTCTCACTAAATTAGTCACTCAAAATGTATATAGATGTCAAGTTTTGAAATCCTTGAACATAGAAGATGTTCATGACAATGTTAACTTAAGTGATGATAAACCAGAGCTCCTATTTGGACCAAAGATTGAAGGAAAATTTCAAGAAGGAACTACCCCTCCATTCAACATCAATTTGAATATCCATGATAAGATGTTGCACAATCCCATGCTTGATTCAGGAGCATCACATAATCTCATGTCCAAGGTAATAATGGAAAGGTTAGGCTTAGAGGTGACTAGACCATACAAAGATTTATATTCCTTTGATTCAAGTAGAGTGAAATGCCTAGGCTTAATAAAAGATCTCTATGTTAACTTATCTCAAATCCCAGCCAAAAGCCTAGTGGTGGACATTGTAGTGGCTGATATACCCCCCAAATATGGCATGCTTCTTTCAAGATCATGGGGTGCTAATTTGCAAGGTACTATGCAGATGGATATGACTTATGCCACCATCCCTGTCTTCTGTCAACCTAGAAGACTCTATAGGGAAACACACATGAAATATATGGTGAGTAGTCAAGAAAGATCAGAAAAATCCCATCTCTATTCTATACATACTAACTTTGACTCATTCATTATTTATAATGACGATATTTCGAATGAGCAAGGATTAATCAATGAAACATCAACCAATATAGTGGCCACTCCATCCCCAAACATAGTGGCAGCCATAGATGAAGAGTAAAATAAGGAGAAAACTAAAAAATAGTTTTCAAATTCAGAAAATCATACCAAACAGATCACATGTATTGAGCATCAAAACAATCATGAACATAGTACCAATCAATAAAATCAAAGAATAAAGCCTCAAAACAATGAAAATCTAGAGGAAAAAAATAAAGACAAACACAGTGCAGTCCTATAGAAACAACACACTCACAAACTAGGCAAACAAAAAAGAGAGGAAAACAACGAAATGAATGAAAAATATAAAAACAGTCCTCTTTGGAGTATGAGTTTTGATGGGTCTTTCTCTAAAACTGGTGCAGGAGTAGACATATGGGTACACAACACTGAAAACAATCATGATGAGGGTCATTCTTATAGATTAAACTTCGAATGCACAAATAACATAGCAAAGTATGAAGCCCTCCTTTTAGGCCTGCATTTATTGAAAAAATTAGGGGCCAAGAGGATAAAAGTTCATGGGGATTCATAGTTGATAATTAGGTAAGTAAAAGGGGAATACACTACTAAACATCCCAGACTTAGAGCCTATAGAGATGATTCCATGGATTTGTTAAAAACATTTGCTGAATTCCAACTTACCTTTGTCCCAAGGAACCAAAACATTATTGCCAATGGATTAGCCTTTGCTGCTAGTACTTGTCTAAGAACTTATGAAAGAAAGAAATACACCATCCAAGTCAAATATAGACCAGTTGTCCCCGATAATGAAAAATACTGGCAAGTTTTTAATGGAGATAAACAAATAGAAGACTTCCTACAGTCCAAAAATGAATTTGAAATACCAAAATCAGATTCAGAGTATGAACAAGACTATCCTACTGAAGAAAACCCACTTTTTGAAGAAGAGAAGTCTCCTGAGTTTGCTGAAATAAATCTATTAACTAACAGACCCAAACATACAATAGAGAATAACACAGATTTAGAAAAAGAAGACTTAGAAGTGATGCAATCTAAAAATCAAAGCTTGCCAAAAGGACTAGTCCCATTAGAAGAATTGTTTGACTTGAATGATGTATCCAAAAGGCCAAAATTGGAGCATATTGAAGCTGAAGTGGAAGAATGCAACATAGGCAGTGAGGAAAAGCCCAAAATGATAAAATTATCCAAGACACTACCAACTCACATTAAACTGAAATACATTGAGCTATTTAGAGAGTTTTCTGATGTTTTTGCATGGAGCTATGAAGATCTAAAATCATATGATACAGAGATAATCCAGCATAAGATACCCCTCAAAGAAAACCAAAAACCTTTTAGACAAAAATTGCACAAAATCAACCCTGTTCAATTACCTCTGGTGGAGAAAGAAATTAGGAAAATGTATGATGCTGGAATCATAGTCCTAGTAAGATATTTAGACTGGGTATCTAATCTTGTATCTGTTAGGAAGAAAACAAGAGAGATAAGGATTTTCATTGACTTTAGAAAATTAAACAAAGCCTCATTAAAGGACAACTACCCCTTGCCCAAAATGGATCATATCTTACAAATGTTAGTTGTTTCTAGAAGAATTTCTTTGCTAGATGGATTCTTAGGTTACAATCAGATGTTGGTACATCCTGATGATCAACTTAAAACAACCTTTAATACTCCTTGGGGTACTTTCATGTATTTGAAAATGCCCTTTGGTTTAATGAATGTTGTTGCCACATTTCAGAGAGCCATGGATATATCATTCTCAGAAGAAATAAGTTACTTCATTGTGATTTACCTTGATGATATCATTGTTTATTCTAAAACAGATGAAGAAAACCTAATACACTTGAGAAAAGTCTTTGAGAAATGCAGAAAATATGGGTTGTCCTTAAATCCAAAGAAAACGTTGCTCGGTATCCAAGAAGGTAAACTTCTTGGACATATCATATCTGAAGAAGGAATAAGGATAGACCCAAAGAGGATCGATGGTATATTTCAAATCAACCATCCTAGAAACATCAAGGAACTTCAATCTTTCATTGGAAAGATTAATTTCTTGAGAAGGTTCATACCCAATCTAGCTGAAATCCTTAGAAACATAACAAACATTCTTAAAAGAGAAAAATGAGTTAAATGGACCTTAGAAGCAAATAAATCATTTGAGCTGGTAAAACAAGAACTTACCAAAACACCAGTTCTTATCAGTCTTGATTTTACAAAAGATTTCTTCATATTTTCATTTGCATCAAAACACACAGTAGTTGTTGTCCTATTACAGAAAAACTGGAAGGGACAAGAGTAGCCAATTGTATTTTTTAGTAAGGCATTAAGATATGCACCTCTAAAGTACAATATAATGGAAAAACAAGCCTTTTCCTTGGTGAAAGCCTTAAGAGACTTCAGAGTTTACATTTTACATTCCCACATTATAGCATTTGTGCCACATTCAGTTGTAAAAGACATATTTACCCAAGATCCAAATGGAAAAAGAGGAAAGTGGATTGCTGTAATTTTAGAATATGACATAGAAATCAAGCCCACTAAACTCATAAAAGGTCAAGAGCTAGAAAAAATCATGGCTGAATCCAACTTTCAAGCTCTTGATATAAACATGTTTAATGCATTAGATGAACAGGAGGAGTTTACAACTCCAAGTATTGAAGATCATTTTCTGAATTCATCTTGGTATGTTGATATTTTGTATGTTTTGCTCAATCTTAATAACTCTCCTAGTTTGTCTAAAACAAAGGCAAGATTCTTAAAGTTGAAGGCTGTAAATTACTACATTTTGAATAAATGTTTATATTGAAAAAATTCTAGTGGATTATTGCTTAAATGTTTGCCTAAGAATAATGTAGATAAGATCAAACACGAGTTTCATGAAGGAGAATGTGGAGGCCGCTCTACTGGAAGTCAACTGCTAACGAAATCCTTAGAGCTGGTTACTACTAGCCACCGTCTTTCAAGATATCCACAAAATGATTATTTCCTGTCACAAATGCCAAATCTTTGAAGGCAAAAGAAAGCTAGTTTCCTTACCTTTACAACCAATCACTGTTGAAGCTCCTTTTCAGCAGTGGGGTCTAGACTTCATTGGGGAAATCCATCCTGCTGCCCAACATAAATGGATTCTCACAGCAACAGACTATTTTACGAAATGGATAGAAGCCATCCCTTCTAGGAATGCCATAGACTCAGTTATCATTTCATTCCTTGAAAACCATATACTGTCCATATTTGGCTGTCCTAGAAAGATCATAACTGAAAATGCCACTGCATTTTGGTCTAAAAATATGGTGGAATTATGTCATAAATATCAGATTATATTGGGTCATTCTACAACTTATTACCCTCAAGTTAATGGGTTGGCAGAATCCTCAATAAAATTTTGGTGAACATAATCAAGAAGTTGCTGGAAGATAACAAGAATTTGCACAGTAAGCTATTACATGCATTATGGGTAGATAGACTAACAATTAAAAAATCAATTGGAATGTCTCCCTACTAGCTAGTTTATGGAATAGATGCAATATTTCCAACCAGTCTAGGAGTGCCAGTCATGAAGCTGATCCAAGAAGTACAGTTTGAAGATGATGATATGACAAGAAGGATAAACCAAACTATACATCTACAACAAACCAAAGAGGAGGTATACATCAGAGCACAATAACTACAAGAAAACATCAAGAAGTTGTTTGACAAAATAACCAAGGAAAGTGACTTTAAAATTGGTGACAAAGTATTGAAATAAGATTCAAGGAGAGAAGAGAAGGGAAAACATGGAAAATTTGATAATTTATGGCAAGGCCCTTATCTTATTCAATCTGTTATTGGAAACAATGCATTCTTTCTGCAAGAATTGGATGGAGTTGAATATTTTGGAGGCCCTGTCAATGGCAGGATTATCAAACATTATTTCTGTTAACTGATATTTTAGTTTCAAATCTTTTTGTTCATTGTATATAATGCTACTTTTGAATTTGAAAAAAAAAGAAAAAAAATACAAAAACAATAAAAAAAGAGAAAAAGAGGGCAGAAATAAAGGAAGAAAGGTACAACCCTATACCAAAAAAGAAAGAGAGTCTGAAAGTGTGCAAGCCTAAATGCCACTACCAAAAAAGAGCACTGTTATTTAGTCCTATAGCCTAATCATGACTAGATAGATTTCAATTTCCTGTTGATAGGTTAGTGAATTAGATTTTCCAAATTGTTTAATCTTGGTTTATCAGTAGACTAGATTAGGATAGAAAAATAGAGGTTCAAACAAGATTAAATCCTAAACCTGTAAGTTCGATGAAGAATGGCTCTTATCAAATAAAAATTTGAGTGATAAGAAGAAGGAAGAATGATCTTAATTTTCATATGTTAAGCCTTCACAATTATGTTTTGAATTTCTGTAAATTTCGGTCTATATGTAGCTTGTTTTTATGCCATAGTATCAACAGAAAATCAGACAGCGTAATCCTGGTTTGGCTCTGTTTTGATTTTTTTTTATAGAATATAGAGAATAAAATCTGTCAGATAGCTTAATCCTGATAGATAGTAGTGTTAGTCATCAGTATTTTTCACTTGCTGGTGATGACTAGTTGTAACAGCCAAGTTTTCTAGCAGTTGATCTAAAAAAATGTCAAATTTGCCAGCTGGAAAACACCCATAAACTTCTTTTGCCTTCCTACCTTTCAGTCCACTCATGATGATATGAAACCTCATTATCAACTCATATATAGCCTCATCCATACTAGTTTTCCCATCAGCTCCAAAGAAACAATCCAAATCTATCCAAAAAGTCTCCCCTATGTTAGGTAGTGGCGCTTTAGGCATTTCTCCCATGGAAAACCACTCTAAAGCCAAAGAACCTCTCCCTGCTATAGAGCAGTCATAACAGACCTTCCCATTCTGAAAATAAGGTTGGTTACAGCCCTAGGTCGTGCCACTAATACACCCTCAAGTCTCAGCAATATATGGACCATAAGTCAAACTGATTCTAGGTGTTTTTACAGTGTTATAATGGATCTTTTAAGGACAAAGGCATACCAGCATCCCAGAATACAATATTTGGCTCCACATGAGAAGACAGTTGCTTCTCAATGTGATCTTGAGCCTAGGATGCAACTACAGAGAAAAGAGTTTTTCATTAAGCTCTTGCAATCACAGTCAAAGCCTGAAAGGACAGTGAAAGGAAAAATAATACTGTCAAAGGGATGATGATATGACATGACTGAAAAACCTCCTTCATCCATAAGTAGAGGGTTTGAAGACTAAAGAACCTCCTTCATTTCACAAGCAGATGGTTAAGAGAGCCTCCTTCATCTATAAGCAGAGGGAAAATGGAAAAAGTCTATTTTTAAGCTTTTCACTAACTATAAGCACAAACGTAGGTTACAGTGAGACAACAACTAAGGTTTTCTGAAGTAAAATGATGATTAAAGGCAGAGGCAAAGCAGTGGGTTTTAAAAATAATTTTCATAAGTTCACTATTATTTGAGTTACAATGTGAAGCTAACAGGTTCATCATCATTGAAGAAAGATTATGAAAGCAGATAGTCAAAAGAGTCAAAGTGTCTTGGTCCCAAACTGACCCCTGCCATCATGTACAAGGGAAACCACTAAGAGTGATGACAACTTTTCAAACGGTTCCATCCTTCCTATTTATAGAGAATTTTATTTCAAAATTACTCATCATACTGGACAGAAGGTGATTTGAGCTTATTTTTCCCATAAATGCATTGCAACTAAACACACAAGCTCACAAAATGTAAGAAGGATTATGGCATGATTTTCAAGGTTTTGGAACAAACATTCAAAATAAATACCTGCATGCCATTGTTACAAATGAAGGCATTTTCCTTATAAATATAGGTCAAAGGTGCTTGGCTGGTACATTTTGAGTAAAGAAGAAGTTTTCAGAAGAAGTGCCCTCTTGACGGACAGATGACAGTGAAGCCCGGGTTTCTTGCAGACCTCCTTCACAGAATAACAAAGGGGCAGCTTCCCTTATTCACTTTTCAGCTCTAGTGCATCATCCCTTGTTTATTTTTACCCACAGTCAAAGAAGAAACTCAGAGCAACACCTACCATCTCATTTAGTTTTCATAATGGACATGACCATATCCAAAGCATCCGGAGCAAAAAAGTCAGTTTAGGTTGCAAAAGGGAGAAGCTACCTCCTTCAAAGTGTCAAAGAAAACCTCATATAACACAAAGTTTCTTCTATAGGTGTCCTCTTTTCAAATGACAAAAAGAAATGGATGATGATGACATTCAGAGGTGCTTCTTTTCCTTTTTCATAAAAACCTTTTTCAACTGATCAAGAGTAACAACAGATGAGCCATACAAAGACAAGAGGTGGAAAGGGATTTTTAAATTACAGTTAAAGCTTCTTCCCCTAGAAAAAAGGTAGTTGCACTCAAAAGGCATCTCTACAATCCTTCACATGGCTCAGAGTAGTTTTGCCTTCCACGGTGTAGATATCAAAAAGGAGGACTTTTTTTCATTCCTTAAATGAGAAACAGTAAGAATTTTGATTCTTAAAAAGGTTGTTTTATTTCAAAAAGGGGTCAGGCTTATAAAACAAATGGTCATTATCACTATGACATTTTTTATGAATAAAAAGGTATCAGGTTGTGTTTTAAAGAAAAGGGATTCAAGTTTTGTTTAAAAAGGGCATTTTCAAACCTCTCTTACAAAACCCTCACCAATCAAATGCGAAAGGGACTTTGGCTTGTTCGTTTTCAAAAGAGGTTGAGGACCATTGCAAACCCTTTTTGAATTTCTCAAAACACAAAACCATGTTCCTTTTGCTATTCATGAGACTGGAGAAGAGTCATTTCGAGCAAGATTGCAAAGTTTTCAAGGGTTTTTGACCGCGCAGCGCGCCTATAGAGTTGTGTGGCGCGCTCAGGAAATATTTCTCCAAAGGCTTACACTACCGCACGGCGCGCCTGTAGGCGCTGGTCACGTCGGCCCAACAAGTGACCTGAGAGCTTGTTTTTCATGCCGCTCTCTCATTCTAAACATGACACGCATAATTCAAGCCATCAAAACACCTCCAAAAGTTTTCAAAGCTGCTCAAACCCTCAAGCAAGGCTTGCATCGAAGTTTCGATGTATTATAGGTGCCTGCTTGGTATTTTTAAATTTCTAAAAAGACGTTGAATGCTGTGTTTTTCAAAGGACTAAATGTTGGTGAAAGGGTGAAGGTCTTGGTAGGAATTTCAAAGTAATTTGTTAAAAGTTATTGACAAAGTCTGTCACAGTGGGAGACTGGTAGGAGTTATTCATTAGTTTCAAAAACTTAACAAACTGTTCTCAAAACAAGTTGAAAGGTGGAAGCAGTTTTAAAGGAAGAAAAACAGAGTTTGAAAAGTGAAAACAGTGGGCCTATTTTCGAAGAACAGTGATCATTGTTAAGTGTTTTCTCATTTCAAAATGTTTCCTTGGTGTGGTAAAAAGCAAAGTCAGGGTTGCCTCCTTGTCCATAAAACAAACCTTAGTGTGTAAAGTTGTCATTGCCATTTGGAGGTGTTTGTCAAAATCGATATGAGAAACAGTGAAATATAAGGAGGGTGTGTTGGTTGTGAGGAGTTTTGTTGTTTGACTGCTACAGGGCTGTTTTTGCTCACATCAAAAACACCTAGAGCCATGTAACCTTACACAAACACAGAAATCACTTGACTGTGTATCTTTGTTGACTGTTTACTTTTTTTTAAAAATTGTTTGTTGATTGGCATACCAAGAGAAAGGGCAGTTTTTTGGGAGGAAAAGAGACCTAATATCACAGAAGCATCTGACACAGCTTTTGAAACCAAATTTACCTTGATCAAACACTGATTGACAAAGAAGGCAGAGTTTTTTTTTAGAACACATTTCAAGAAATGCTTTTTGAGGCAGTTTGGTTTTGCAGAGATCATCCAGGACAAAATGCCTCCCAGGTAGGATAGTAGGAGTGGATTGCATAAGATATATGAACCTATTTCTACTGAAGAAGTGAATGTACACCCATCAGTATTGTTCAATTTCCATGAGGTCGGGTGTTTAGATTTCTGTCAAAGGGTGCAAGATGTGAAGAGTTTCTCTCCTTTAACACATCTTTGCACTTTGAGGTTCAGAGACAAGCATTTCCAGTTGGAAGGCCTTGACTTCAAATTCTCCCCAAGATCCATCTCCAAGGTTACTAAAATCCCCTATATTGGTGAGAAATGGTTCAAACAAAGCCATTTAGACTCAGATGATTACAAGCCCTTCCTAAAGTCTGAGCACAGAGAATCATGTCCTTCTATTTTCCCTTTCTCATATCTTTTAGCCAGCTACGCCCCTCTCATGAATATTATCATGAAGTACTTCACTTGTGAGGGAAGATTATCCCGAATTTATGCATATCACATTCGACTGCTCATGCATTTCACTAGAGCTAGATTGCTAAATCTTCCTTTCTTCTTACACAAGAGCATTGAGAAAATGGCCTCCACTATCTAGAAGAAGCCTCCTTCATAGCAAATAGCCCGTCTTTTCCATCACTCTCTCATCAAAATCATCATCCTTCATCAGCTTGAAAAGAGGGAGGTCTCTTGGGATGTTTTCATCACTCATTCAGATTTTTCCACTATCCCTCCAGTCCATACATCCCCTACACCTCCTACTAATTATCCTTCACCTTCCTCTAGTAGACCCACTCCTAAAAATCTCAATTTTACCATAGAGCAAGCAGAAGAACCTGAAGAGGGAGAAGAGCATGATCATGATGATGAGGAAGAGGATGAAGGGTAGCAGCATGATGAACAACAGCAAGGGGAGGAGGAAGAATGTGTTGAACAGCAGCATGATAGTGATGAAGGTGAACAGTAGCATGATAGTGATGAGGGCGAACAATAGACTCATGATGAAGGTGAACAACAGCCTTATGATGACACACAACAGCATCACAGTGATGATGAACAGTAGCAAGGGGATGAGGAAAAGCAACACAGTGAGGGTGAGACAGGGCAGCAGCATGAAGATGATGAACAAGGACAGGAAAGTGATGAATATGGGCAGCCTGATGAGACAGAGCAACAACATGACAGTGATGAACAAGGGTAGCCAAAATATGATACACAGCAGTCTCCTCATGAAAAACAACCTCTTCAAGAAGAACAACAAACTCAAAAAGAATAGAAGCAAGGTGAAAAAGGTAAAGGGGCCATGCCCTCTTCTCCTAAAAAGGCCAAGCCCCAAACAGCAAAGAAGAGAGTGCCTAGGGTTGTCACACCAAATGTGACAAGGGCCCTCCGAAGTAAAGGAAAATTGCCAAATAAGCCGATCATTGATTTTCCTAGGAGGAAGAGCACTAGAATAGCCACCCAAAGCAAAGGGAATGGTAAGGAAGAAGGCAGTCATGAACAAGAGAGTGCATTCGAAATCATCCCAATCCAAAGTGATGATAGTGATAATGATTCCCGGATTCTAGAAAACCTCTTAATCCATAGAGAAGGCCAAATTGATGCTTTGAAGGATGATCTTCATAGATCTAGAAATTTCAATCAATTTTTGCAAATCCAAAATAGGAAAATGAGTGTCCATATGGTTGTTTATAAGACACGGGCGACCAAGTACAAGAAGGATGCCTCCAAAGCCCAAGCAAGGTTAGAAGAACTCATGGGAGAGTTCGATGAAAGTTAAGGATAAGATCAGCCTAGGCGAAAGAGGCCTAGAACCATGGGGCTTAGAAAGGCCCTTGAGAAGCAAAGAGAAGAGGAAAATGCCCTTCTCCAATCTACTCCTCTCACTTCATTGTTTGAACAAGAGATAAAGAAAAATAAGGAGGCATAGCTTGAGAGAGTAAACAACCACTTGGAGAAGAAATTGGGGAAGGCAAATAGGGATTTAGACCTTCAAAGGAAAATGACGAGGCATTACAAAAAGTTAAATCAGTTTGCCCGGTGCAAGTTGAAGACTGCTCAAGAAAAGCTCAAGGAGGCTAAAGGGAAGCGCTCGGCACGGAAAGTGAGGAAAGACACATCAGGACTTCATATTTTGGCCTCTTCTTTGCAACATGTTGCTAAGAACCCTTGAGGGTCATGCTCACCCATTTTGGGCGATTTTCGACATAGTTTGGTTTTTTGGCATTTTTGGGTTTTTGGCCAAAACTCATGGGCTTCACCATTTCCGTTTGGGAAATAATAAAAGGAGGAGAATGGTATCATTGGATGCCATAGTTTCAGGAGCACACACTCAGCAATTTTCAGGACATTTGAAGATCAGTTGCTCCCCCGAAATGGCGAAACATGCCCACTTTTTCTACACTCTACCCTGTCTATCAACAAAACTTATTTTCTGGTTTTTTACACACATGCCTGTTTCTGGAGGACTTATAGGCATCATATTGGGAAAATTCAAGTTCCTCCAGAAATTAGACACTCGGAGCTTTCCAACGAGCTATCATGGGCCTCATTTTGACATCGGGAAGACTGCCAAAAGTTGCCGGCAAGTCAGGGGACCTTTTGCTCATGTAATTTTTTAGTATTTTTGTAAAAAATTAAACCTTTAAAAACTGCTTTTTCCTCATGTGCGTTTAGCTATTTTTGGACATGAGAAGTTATGAAAAGTCAATTTATTTCCCTCTTTTAGCATTTTTTAGATATTTTATGAGATATTTTGTGCCTTGGGCTTTGCAAAGCCTCAAGGACAAGATTAGATATTTTTAATAGGCCAATGAGAGTGGAAATTGAACTAAGAGGTTTTCCTCACTTGAGCCTATATATTCCAAAGGCTTTCATTGTAAACAAGGCTGAAATTGATGATAGAAGCAATATATGGTCATATAAGCTTTGGAATAAATACTTGTCTCATGCTCTTGGATAGTCTCTTGGATGTTCTTGGATGATGAAAGAGGATTATTGTTGGATTCCATGACTTGGTAGAATGGTATAGTGTCTCTTTCTTTGTTTTGTTTTCTAGTTTTCATTCATTAATCCATGTTTCTTGCTTGCTATAGATCAGTAGAGAACAAATTTGAGACATGCCCTTGGAGGCACCTCAAATTTCCTATTTCTTCATAGCTTCCATGTTTTCTTCATCCTTAGTAACATTAAAGAATTCTTGATTGCTCTTTAATAACTTAAGGATATTGTTGCTCATTTCATTCATGTTTTTATGCATGCTAAGTATGATTTACGGTATGCCCTTCTTACTCATGGCTAGCCATAGCTCCATCCATGAAATTTCTCTTTGACTGATTAGATTGTCATTTGTTGAACCAAGGAGGTCTTGTTCTGATCTTGCCCTTTGTCTAAAACTATGCAATCTTGTTTTCAAAGTGCCCAATAACTTGAAGTACTGTGTTTAGGCATTCCAGCATAGTGATTTAAGTTGCTTTTGTATCTTAAGTGTATTTCCCCAAAGTCTGATAGTCATTTCCCAAAGTTAAAGAGTTATATATCTCTATGCATGACTTGAATGTTTATTTCTCTGTATTTATTATCTTGTAGTTACATTTCTCATGATTAATGGTTTTCCCTACCATGTTTATGTCATCTATTAAACTAGTTATGCTTGAAATCCTTTGTTGTTCCCAAACTTGATGTTCATTTTATTCCATTTTGCCCAAATATCCTTTCTACCTCAAATCAAATCAGCCCTTCAACAACCTTGTATCACCATCTGATAGCTTTCTTGACCTTTTTGACCCCATAGCCCAGTTGATCTGACATCCTTTTACCTATCTTATATCTTTGATCAGTTTCATCCCTCACAACCTAAAAAACCAAAACCAAAAACCTACTTCATAACTAGACTAAAATCATAACACAATAAGCAAACACACAGATATCCCTTACACAAATAGAGAGAGCCCTCTCTGAGTCCAGGAAGGCTAGTTCCTTGGGCTCCAAAGATTGGTTTGATGTTACACTGTCATTTGGCTTACCAATCAGCCAAATCACGAGACACTAACATAATGGCGATCACGGTGGGACTCTAAGTAATAAACAAACTTGGTTTCCCTAAATCTTTAGAGACCTTTGAAAATACTATCTGATTGACTTATCCCACCGCCTCCTAACATAATGGCGATCACGGTGGGACCTTGAGTCAAAACATCCTAGGTATCCCTTAGGAGCTCTCAAAATCTCAGTCAAACTTAGAAGAGTTGAATCTAGCTCTTTCACCATCTTAGCAAAATGATGATTCAGCTGTAGGAAACTCTTCCAAACCTCACAGGCCAGCAGTTCATAAAACCATTTAGAGTAAACTCTTTTTGTTCTCACCACCCTATCAAAGTGTTGAAACAGGTTTAAAATACTTTAATAAACCATATACTGCACATAAAAACTCAAAAAAACCCCAAAAAATTTCCAGATTGGCTTTTCCCTAGTTACTGGTGGTGGACCATAGCTACATATTTACAAAAACAACCAAGTTCCACCTGGAGACTCCACTAGCCTCCAGTAGGCCCAAAAAAACTCCATAAAAGACCAAAAAATTCATAAACCATACCTTTCTGCTAACTCATCCTTCCAAAAACTCAAACTTAGGGTGGAAACTCTTTAATCAGTGACAAACTAAGTATAACTTAGCG